>JANZXR010000007.1:15253061-15274048 GCA_027575705.1 Erythroxylum echinodendron
TAATTCCGTGTTTTGTGTAGAACTCTGCGAAAAAGTTTAAACGATCTATTCAACCCCCCCTTCTAGATCGCTTTCAAGAATGATTAGAGTAATCTTTCCAAATAGTAGTAAGTAATATTATTTTGAATAAAATAGCGGGAGTAATCAAATACATGATTAAATCCCTAATCATATTTGGTAGTCATGACATATAATCAATTACTTGCTTTTTTTAACATTTATTTTTGTTTTGAATGGAATTTACCTTGTTTGATATAATTGATACTAAGTTCGTGAAACAAATTTCTTAGATAAAGGTTATGTTTGAGAAGACTGCTTAAAGTTAGATTAAAAATAATTTTATGTCTATTATGTAATTTTTTATTAAACCATGTTGAAGATTTGGTATTAAGGTTTTAGAGATATGTCAAAATCATATAGATGACAAAATGTATTAACATTTTGAGTTTATTAATGTCTTATAAACTTTGATGGCAATGTGTAAGATGTATGTCACACCATGATAGCAAGACGCAAAAGGTTGCATGGTGAAGATCTAACAGGTATAGTACCTTTATGCAATTGTTTAATTCAATTTAGCATACTAAAAGCATAAACATGGACATCAATTAAAGGCTTTGCTATAGTATGATAATATTTTCATTATAAGAAATGACTGCATGACTTTTCTTGCCTATACGAAATATGATAGAGATCGTATATATTTCTAGTATCTGTTTATGAGTATTTGATACTAAATTTAGGTTCAACATTATTATAATGTTCATTGCATGATAAGAAATAAATTGTTAACTAAAAGTATTTAATGTAAGTTTATACAAGTAGCTTGTATATGTTGGATCAAAGAAGACTTATTCTTAATATAAGTGTTAAGAATAAAAATTTAAATAACCAAGACTATCCTTTTAAGCCATTTTGGTTAAATTAACATAACGGGAATCATAAAGTTACAAAGATATATGTATCCTTTTGATTATGAATCTTATGAAACTTATGAAGCTTGTTAAGTTGAAGAATAATCAAATCAACCTTTGGTGAAAGGACAATGATGGTATTGAATTCTTAAATTTGTACATGTGATGTATTGGAACGAATGACAATCCGTAAAAGGATGATACTTGTCATTCAATAGATTAATAATGCCTTTATATGATATAGTCATATATATCAAATGAAATATTGATTTAAATATTTTGAAAAGTTTAACTAGTTTAAATCTAAGTAGAAATTAAGCTTTAAGAATGTTGAAGCACTTCGATAAGATCGATGTAATGAGTTTTAAATTTTTTGATTATCTATGAGGAATGAGATTCTCTAATGAATATCTTCACAACCAAATTCATAACAGTATAATTTTATGTAAGGAGAAATATACAGTACGAGATATTATATAATGTAATATTATTTCTTTTATAGCTATGCCTATTATTATAACTTACCTTAAGTAGTTCCAATTAGATCAATTAGCAAGATTTCATATTAAATATGAAATGTTGTTAAGACTTTAAAAGGGTCAAATTTAATGATTTTGGGATATGATGCTTAGCCGAAGCATTTATTATCCATTAAGTTTAGAACTAAACTAGATAATAAAAGGATATAAGATGTTCAAAAGCTTTGACATAATATTACAGCCCCATTAAAAAACTTGTTTGCCTCAGTATGTATTTATAGGAGAATGGTTCTTAAGATATGTAGTGAAAGTAAGATGAAATTGTAGGGTTTGCCATGGTTGCATGCATCACATGCATACGGATGTAGTGGAAGTTTCAAAATCAAGATTTTGTCAACATGACAACCCGAAAACTATAAGATCTAACATGCATGCAAAGATATGTATAAAAGAACATGAAATGTAAACTTTTTACCTTGTGTATCTCCTCATTTCTTGTTTCTTCTCCTTGTTTGGGTTGTCACAAACACCAAACCCTCCCTTGATTTCCAAGAACACACAAAGATGGAAGAAGAAACAATGTATAATGGTTATTTGAGCACCAAACTAGATGACTTCTAGTAGATGCTCAAGATGATGGAAGATAGGTCAAGAATCTTGTTGCATCCACTTTAATTCATGTAACAATTGCATGAATTGCAAGAACAAGACTCAAGAAACCTCATTCTTACTCTAGAACTCTTCTAGAACCCTTCTCTATCACTTGAGTGTGTAAGAAGTAAAGGAAGCTCATGTACATAAATGAAGAACTCACTTATATACCATTTCGTGCCTTCAATCACGATCGTGGCCTTGTTTGTCATGATTGTGGCAAGTTTGGCCTTCAGTTACGATCGTGGCCCTATGATGCATGATCATGGCCTGCTTAAAATAGGCCATACGCATTTGTTTTTCATCCGACCTTTTATGCATGTTAGGTTCCCATTTATTTTGGGCACTTGAATTAACTCTTAATTCAAGCACATCATGAATGGCTTCATGATGTCTATTTACCATAATATAAATGGATTAACACACAAACTCTTTGATAGTTAATTATCTAACTTATGAACCTTTCCATAGATAATTACTGTGCAATTCGTCCTTTCACCATACTACACTCCACTTGGTTCGGAGTATGGGCTACGTGTCAACTCCCACTAGACTGACTAAATCATTTTTTATCCAAGTGATGTTAGTTCTTGTCTTAGGATCTCATTACTCTATATGTCATTAAAGACTCTCTTAATGACACATAATTGCTCTGGATAGAGACTCCAAAGCAATGACCCTGATAAGAGGCCGTGGATATCATCTCCTACTATCAGGAGTGGTGAATCCTTTATTGGCTACCCAATTACCTTCGAATACAAATATCCATACCCAATCACCACCCTAAGAGCGACCTCTTCTTGAGGTAACAAGGAATGATGTCAAAGCACAGGATTTTTATCCAAGATATCCTTGAGTACCTCAAGTCTAAGGATATTTGCACTATTGCTATGATGAGGTTAATCATTGAAATTCGATAAATCATCCATATGATAATCTCATAGCGGGTTATACAATGTACTTACTAACCTTAGTAAGCATCCACATATTAACTCCGAACACCTCATGCTTACAGTTTATGAGATTCACTGCTTGATCAAATCAAGGAGTATAATATGTGCTAGTTTGTCTGCATTAATAATGTCCTGTATTATTAATCCTATAACTAGGGATTATTTAGATACTAAAATAATTGCACATGATAGGAATCTCATTATCATGATCTCATTATGATTTCCTTCATGCTATGTTTTGTATCATGGACTTCATTAATTCGAGTTAAGATCAATATCAATTCATTTATAAATGAATATCAAATCAACAAAAAATGTTTTTCTCTTTATTAATCAAAATAAAGTTTATACAAAAGTGCTAAAGGTGATTACCTTTAGAGCACTACTCTAACAGAAATTTGAAAGGTTCAAATCTCATGACAATAAATCTAATTAGAACTGGTGCCTTTGTTAATACATTTAATGTATAGTTGAAAGGGTACAAGACATTAAAAAAATAACTTTTATAATGAATTCAAATAGTTTTTTTTAGAGTTGATTATGAGTTTATCTTTTCTACAAGAAGGTTAGTAAGTGTATAGTTGGCCTCTTTAGTGAGAGTATGTAGAGACATATTGCTTATAGAGCACAATAATTCTAATCTTCAACTGTTGAAAATATAATTATCCAAGAGTAACTCTTGTTGGATATGAAAAGGTAACAGTTATGTTCTAGGAAATTTATAGAGATAGATTGGAAGTTGTTTACTTATTCTAAGTCTAAGTACATAGATAATGTAGTAAAGATGTTTAGTATTTGAGATATCTAATACTTCTAAAGTATTAAAGATATCTATTATTCTACTTATAAGTTAATATTTGAGTTCAAGGTTAAATAGATATTAACTTTAGAAGTAAATCCTAATGAAAGTTTATTTTACTTAAAACAATATCATTTTAAGATTGGAAAGGTTTCAATGTAGGAATGGCTGCCAATTAAGCCATAATGCATTTTTTATTTAGTGAAAATGATTAATTGGATCAATATGTTCTTTAAAAAACTTGATATAGTTCCTCATTGTTCAAAATAGTAACATACTATAGAAAATTATAGCCTTTAGGCCTACAAAAAGAAGTTAAGGTCTTATCAAAGATCCTAGTATGTATTGGGCAATTATTATGATGATAATTAAGTTGAAAGTTGTAAGAGTTAAGCAAGTGCTCACCATAAAGAATCTTGTAGAATTTTCTCGTTAAACCATTGTCTTAGCAATAGCATTATGGTCATATGGTGATATGTTATAAGATACTTAAATGATTAGCTTAGTGCAAATGGGAAATTGTTGGTTTATGACCTATAGCTAATCAGTTGGTTGCATTTTTATGATAAATTAATTTAAAGACATTTTTTATCTTGTACATATTTAGATATATATGATAAAGCCTAAGGGATAATTACATATTATTAACAAAATTTTGATGAGATTTATATTACATTTGTGTATTATCTCTAAATTATTCCTATTCATTATTTTATTAAAATTGGATATTAAAAGAATGTAAAATGACTAACACACGTTATGTTTTTTCTTTATAAAGGAAGTAGTTGATTTTATAGACTGAAATATGGAGATACTTAAATAAATATGTAGGTGTTTATCAAAGAACATGTTTATTATAATGATCCTATATGAGAAATATGTTTGAAGCATTACTTGTATATCTATGAAATTGTCATTGTGATGATTGTATAAATGATCATTTGACTTAAGATCTTCAAAGTTATCTTACATAAGGATTGCTATATTTTGATACTATTTATGACCTATTCTAGTCAAGAATAGGTCAGTCGGTAGTTATTATGTAATAACCGGTTTCTAAACCTACTGAGAGATTAAAGTGTCAGACTACTGAATCACATCATATTAGAATGGATTTGGTGTTTCTAGGATATATTTTATGATTTCATTCACATGCATAATATGAGCATACATATATGAATTTTGATTTAAAAAAATTGCACTTAATTGACATATTCCGGACTATGAAAGTTTCTAAATAATTGTGACATGATTAAGCATTTCTAATGTCTTATATTTTCATTTACCAATAAAAATAATTGTTTTCTTAACAAGTGTCCTTCAACTAATCTTACACCTACACCAACATAGACATTTCCTACATCATCTTCATCTTTCTATTGTATTCTTTCCCTCTTCTTCTTCTCAATGTTGAAACTCACTTCTCCCTCACATCTTGAGTTTTTGCTCTAAATTTTAGCCATTACTCCTCAAAACCTTTATCAATTTCTTCTTAAAGATAGTTATATTATGTTGTCTTCTTCTTGTCTCTACTGGAACTCATCCTATTCCCTCATAGTTCCTTAATGATCTTGCATGCATATGAGGCAAAGCAAGCTTGATACATTAAGGTGGCATTTGAGTTGAACAAGTAAGTGAAATACTGATCTTTGTAGCATGTGTTAGCAAAAATTATAATGAATGATTAGGGATAGATTAAATGTGGTATTGGTGTTGACATAGATTGAATGTGGTATTGGTGTTGACATTATATTGGAAAATGATGAATGAAAGGGGCATCTTCTGTTATGTTTGTGGATGCATAAAAACATTGGTTTATGGGTTGTTATATTGATTATTTAATTTGGGATTTGAAGTATAACTGATGATGAATTCATGCTAAAGATAGGTGTTAATGAAGTGTTTTCAAATCTAGAAAAGTGAAGACTGCATGTATGATAGTATAGAGTAAATGGTAATGTAACAAATAAGTAGATCTTTGTGAGATTTAATGTAACCATTACAGAAGCTAGACTAGTATGAAGTTAAGTAGCTTTATAGGACATGAATTCTGGAAAAATTCAAATGGTAGTGATGTTCTTAAAAAGGTGAAATTTGAAAATGAAAATGGAATAACATGTGCATTTGCATATACGTCCCTACATATATCAAATGATTTAATTGAAATGTATTATTGAATTGTTGAAATAGTGAATTACAGTTGAAGTTCATGGATGATGTGTTGTGATATGCAATGCTAGTTTACATGATATGCTTGTGGAAGTATGATAAACTTTGATATATTTGTTTTTTTGATCTGACTTAAGTGAATACATTGATGATGATTCACTCACTTAGTTCACAAAACTCATCAAAATTGCAACGTTGATTTTTAGGTTCAAGGGAGTTCTTTCTACTAAGGTGATATAGTAAAGTCTAATACTTGCATTTTGGGGATAAGAATGACTCAAAGATCTGATAACCTAAATTTAAGAAGTCTAGATAGATGTCTTGTATATTAGCATCCCATTTCATGTGCTGAGAGTGAACTCATCAAAATGTTATGTAATGTATATATGTATATTGTGAATTGTAATGATATGTGACTTTTATGTTTGTTAATGAAATGGGAAGAATTGAACATTTAGAATGGTTACGATATGTTTGATGCCTTTAATGAGCTAGTTTGATTGTTATAATATATCATTTTCATAGAGTATGTTTTTGAATATCCTTTGGTATGTTCGGGCATATGCTCTATACGAGTGGTGTGTTACACATTAAATGTAGTATAAACCATTTGGAGGTAGTTGAGTAATCAATATATGATTCATCAACCTAAAGTAATTAGGGAGAATGTTTCATTGTTTTCAATTAGTATTGATTTGAGAAATCTTTGGCCAAGTTGGAATGACATTTATAAATAGTTTGCAAATGTCATTAATTAAAAATATAGCTAATGGTGGAGAAATTATATGATTGGACTAAAAGTAGGGTAGACATTAACTATATACTCTATGTCCAATTAGACTATTGTATGATGAATGGATTACATTATATAGAAAAATTATGCACAAAAAGGCACAAAAAGGATAGTCAAAATCACTTTAACATTCTTAAATATTTGGGTAGCCATAATGTATTACTTGACGTCAATCTTGTTTTATAGATATAAATTGTTTAATTAAAGATAAATTAAAGGAGTTTAATTTGTCTAATCCTAAATATGATTTAGGGTTAAATTTTGTATACATTACAACATATTGGGGAACCTAATGAGTGACACATAAAGAATGCATTGAAGAGAAAAAAGATATTTTAATTAAGTTGGACTTGATTGTAAAGTTAAAGAACCTTTAAGATTAAATATGAGATATTTAATAAATAAAGATCAATATAAGATATTGGATCCTATTTTGGCATAATTAGTATGTAATTAGAATTATTTGTAACTTTAAATAAATTTTAATTAAAATTAAAATTTAATTTCAATTAAATTACTTAAATGTCCAAATCATACTATAAATAGATTTAAGTTCTAAGGGAGCTAGCACTCCTTACTTAACCATCTCTGCAACAATTGTAGAGTTCTCCTATATCGTTTTGTGGATACCGTTGAAGGCAATTGTAAAGTTCTCTCAACTTGTTTTGTGGATACCGTTGGAGGCTGACACTTGTGCAACTATACTAGTTAAGATGAGTCAGTTTTGGAAAAGGTTCATAAGATACAACAAGAAAATGATTAAGCTTTAGAATAAGATACGAAAGGCAATACATGATTTATTATGATTTATTTGTTAATCATTTTATAAAATTTAAGTAATTTTGACTTTTGAGAAATCAAACGAAAAAATTTGTAATTATTCTACTACATGCGGGGTCATATCCAGGCCTAATTTCCCAACAGTTTAGACTATAGTCAACTTTTATGTTGAAATTTTTCTGGAAGCAAGTTAGATGATAATATTAAAAGTTCATCTTTTCTTTTTTAAAATTTTTGATATTTAATCTCATCTAGAATTAATAAGTTAAGTAATAGTCATGTGTCTAATATCATATCAGTATTGTTAATTATAAAATTTATAAGAAGTTATTTTCTAAAAATTAAAAATTTAATCATTTATTATTACTTTAAAAATTTTGGATTAGTATTATATAATTTAAAATTTTATATAATTTGTTATAGAAAAGTTAAATAGTTGCACTTGCCCCTTCAATTGTACAGTGTGAAAGAAAAACTTATAGGAACAGTTTCATTACCAAATTGATTTCCTACTACTTAATTGTCCTTATCTATGATTGTAGGTTACATCAAAATTTTAAAATAACTCTAAACTCAATTTAAAATCCAACTAAGTTTGGATTGTTGAATTTGCAGGACTTTTTCAGGTTTTGAACTAAAAATATTCAATTTATAATAAGTTTAAAATAGTGTTGGTGAAGTGGAAAATAGATCATTCTTTAAAATTTAAGTTTTTGGCTAATTGTGATTTCTAATTATCCTTGATCTAATTGTCACTATATTGAAATAAGTGTAGTTTTTGATTTATTTGCCTCCCTACTATGGACGGGAAGAATTGCTTTCGTCTATATTAAATTGATGCAGCAGAAAGAGAAAAACATTTTGAGTAGGAGAACAAAAATTTGGATTTTGAAAATATATTTTGAAAATATTTTTATTGGGAAATCAGATCAACATTTGATTCCGATTGCAATGGAATAATTACGAAACTTTTTCTTAACCTTTGATTTCATAAAAACCAAGACCTCTTAATTCTATAAAATGATTAACATTAATTATAATAAAACGAAAAATAAATTTGTACCTTATTTCGAAATTTGATATTTGTTTTTTTCATACCTCTCAAATCGTTAGTAAAATCGATCCGTCTCAACCACTATAACCGCACAAATGTCTAGCCTATAATGGTATCCACAGAATGAGTTGAAAGGACTTTGTAACTCTTACAGAGAAGATTAAGCAAGAAGTGCTAGCTCCATAGAGCTTAAGATTATTTATAATAGGTTCTAAATGTTTTGGTAATTTAATTGAAATTAAATTCTAATTTTAATTAAAATTTAATTAGAATTACAAATAATACTAATTAAATACCAATTAAGCATAAATAAGATTCAATATCTCATATTGATCCTTATTTATTAAATATGTCATATTTAATCATAAAGTTTCTCAAACTTTACAATCAAGTCCAACTTGATTAAATTAACTTTGCTCTCTTCAACTTATTCTATATGTAAGACCCATTAGGTTCCCAAATATGTTGACAATGATTATAAATTATAATTCTAATCCATAATTAGAATTAAATAAATTAAAACTCCTTTCAATTCATCTTTAATTATCTAATTAAACAATTTATAATCATATATCAAGATTGGCGTCTAATAATGCGTCATGACCACTAAATATTTATGAATGTCAAAGTGGTTTTGACTAATTTTTCTGTACATGATTTTTCGTATAATTCAGTCCTTTCATCATACAATGTTTCGATTAGACATAGAGCATGGAATTAATGTCTACTTTATTTTGAGTCTAATCATATTAGTTCTCATTCATTAGCTATCGATTCAATTAATGACATTTGTAAAGTATTACAAAGTGTCATTCCACCTTGGCTAAGGATATCTCAAATCAATACTAATCGAGAATAGTAGAACATTCTTCCTAATTATTTTAGGGTGATGAATCATATCTTGATTACTTAATTACCTCTATAAGTTCATGCTACATCCAATGACTACCAATTAAACGACCCATGAATAAATAAATCATAAGTAGTATCAAAACATAGCAATCCCTATACAAGATAACTTTTGTGACCTCAAATCAAAGGATCACTTATACAATCATCACAATGGGAATTTCAAAGACATAAAAGTTGTTGAGATGTCAAGTATGAGTAGGAATCCCACATTGGAAAGAGATGGAACTAGTGAAGGACATATAAGTAGAAAGGACCCATAAACCTAATGCCTTAAGGTTTTGGGTTGAAGCGTGATGTCAAACCCCACGAGTATATTTTATCACTAGGCTCATGATGTAGATTTCACGTGAAAATGAGCTCCTCAGATCTAACAAATGGTATCAGAGTCAATGGTTCGGCAAGGGATGAGTATGAAGATGATAGTCGGATCCCTTGATTGCTTTCCCACGAAGAAAAGCAAGGAGACTCCTGGTGTGCCCAGACCAGTGGAGTAGGAGGGCTCTTGGTGACGCTATATACTCGAGCTGCTAAGAAAAAAGCTTTCGCTCAAGGAGGAGTCCAAGCTTAATGTGGAAGTTCACACTTGAAGGAAGATTTTTGGGATGTCAAATATGAGTAGGAATCCTACATTAGAAAGAGATAAAATTAGTGAAGGACATATAAGTGGAAAAGACCCATAAACCTAATTCCTTAAGGTTTTGGGTTAAAATGTGATGTCAAAGCCCATGAGTATGTTTTACCACTAGGCTTATGATATAGATCTCTTATGAAAATGGGCTCCCCAGATCCAACACAAGTAATGTTCCAAATGGATTTCTTATGTCGATTCTATTCAGTGAACTTATTTTCTGACAAGCACCTGCATGTTTGTTTAAGTATTTTTATACTTTAGCCTATGAGATCGACTACTTCCTTCGTAAGGAAAAACATAACATGTGCTAGTCTTTTTGTATTCTATTAATGTCTAATCTTAATAGAACAATGGCCAGGAATAATTTAGAAATAATATATAAATGCAATATAAATATCATAATTATAATTTCATTTGTAGTGCACAATTATCCCATGGGCTTTATCATATACATCTAAACATGTACAAGATAAGGAATTCCTTTTAATAATGTCACTAAACTACAACCAAAACAATTGGTTGTAGAGCATAAATCAACAATTTTAACTATTTTATTCCCAATTCGAAAAAAGGTTTAATATCATAAGCAATTTAAAGTAGACCTAATCTATGAAAATACTTCTTCATGAATGACAGGAAAAAAAACTAGCTTTCAATTTCATCATTCTTAATCAGGAACTTAACAACTGTTGTATTTGATTAATCCATATGCTCAAATCTTACTTAGGTGACTAATTAATGGAACATCTGAAAACAATAAGGGCGACCTTGACATGCAATGGCAGTTTCAGGGTGAAATCTTGTATTCAAGCTTTTGGTTAACCAATCCTTGAGCGAAAGTCAGGTTTGAATTGTATCATTACGATGCCGATCCACCTAAAACGAGGAAGGATCTTTTTGAAAGTGACTTCTATATTATATAGATGGCTCCAAAACCATCTTTGAAAGGAAGATATCCGCCTAATTTGATCCGTCGACCAAGAGTCAAAAAGGACGTGGCTTGTTGCATATTAAATTTATATCACTGCCAAAAGTATCATAGGCATGGTGCCATCCTAATGATTCATTAGACAATTGTCAGGCGAAACACAGATTCGTCTTTTGCGTACAATTGCAAAATGAGAAATTATTTGGAATTAAGACATAGCACCCAGGCCTATTCCTGGTCTGATTGCGAAAATCTAACAGTAGACCAATGTAATCTACGTGATGGAATCATCTACAAATAGAATAACATACGCAGACGGAAAATGGCAATTACTGAATACAAACTTATAAATGGTGTCCCCATCTTGCTCTATAATAGTGACGGGGATATGTTAATATATCTTCTTATTAGGTGTTCTATTCATTTAAGGAAAGAGTTTCGATAAGCTCACCGACTTTGTCCTATGTTCAAAACTACATCATTTTGAGTATTGAACATAAATTTAGAGACTATTCAATCCTATCTAATGCTCAAAACGACATCATTTTGAACATTAGACATAAGTTTAGAGACTGCCTAATCCTATCTAATGCTGAAAACGACATTATTTTAAACATTAAACATAATTGAATAGGGTTATTTTGGAAACAAAAAATTCTGAATTAGTAAAGAAATGTTGTCTACTGTTAATTCTAGTGGTGTCGGTGCTCTCAGTCCACTTACTAGCGAGGTACTATGGTTAGTTATATATGTTCCTTTCCGAGTATCTGATCGAATTACAATTTAGAAACCAGCAATTCATTGGCCTACCTTCATTTGTTTCACATGGATTCCCCTTTGCCCATATTACAAAATCATTCAGCCAAAAGTTGCGAGGATAACTGTGAAGCGGCTCCAAGAACTCTTGCCAGTACGTTCAAGCTGAAAATCTCTACTTCTCCAAGAGAAAAAGGTTGGGACAGGGCCAATAATCTCTACCATTACCAAGGCTTTTGGTACTATGAACATTTCTTGGCAGGAATCATGTCTGCTCAAGAGCATTTCAGACCACAGCCCACCGACATTTTTTTGACGAGTTGCCCAAAAGCCGGTACAACTTGGCTCAAGGCCCTTACTTTTGCCATTGTCACTCGAGCTAGGTTTGATGGCTCGACTAGCCCTTTGCTCAAGAAGCTGCCCCATGACTGCATACCTTTTATTGAGCTTGATCTTTCAGAGAACTCGAACAACAGGGACATGGAAATGCCACTAGTAGCTACGCACATCCCATACACTTCTTTGCCCACATCAGTTACGAACTCGGGCTGTAAGATAGTTTACATATGCAGAGACCCCAGGGACGCATTTGTTTCATACTGGCACTTCGTGGCGAAGCAGCTTTCTTCCAAAAACGCTGAGCCTCTTCGTTTAGAAGAGGCTTTTGAGATGTACTGCAAAGGGATTGTAAATTATGGTCCTTGCTGGGACCACGTTTTAGGGTACTGGAGAGCGAGCTTAGAGTTCCCAGAAAGGATATTGATCTTGAAGTTCGAGGAGTTGAAGAAAGAAACAACCTTCTACGTGAAGAAATTAGCTGAGTTCATTGGCTACCCTTTTACTAAAGAGGAAACAGGAGTAGTCCAAAAGGTCATAGAAATGTGTGATTTTGAGAATCTGAGCAACCTGGAGGTGAATAAAAATGGCGAGCATCGCTCTGGATCAGGTATTAGTATAAAAAACAATGCATTTTTCAGGAAGGGTAAGGTAGGAGATTGGGAGAACTACTTAACTGTTGAAATGGCAGCTCGTCTGAACCAAATCATGGAGGAGAAGTTGAAGGGTTCGGGCTTTTTCACGGTATTAAAACCTTAATTGCGAGACAGCTTTATTTGATTTTTCTAAAATTTTCGTTGTCTTATAAGTAATAATTTTTAAAGTATAATAATTGAAATAAAAAATCAAAGTATGTGAGGTTAAGATATTTAACTGCTCTACTGACAATGGTATCAGGGCTAGAATTGTGTGCGTGAGGACGGCGAGCAACATTGCCTTGCTGCGATGTATACGTGAGTGTGGTTGACTCGGTTGAATTCACTAAGTGTTTCACCTCTCGTGGAACGTCCTTTGTGTTGGCTTTACGATTGTTTTATGTTTTGTTTCAACTTGGTTCTTTCACGTGTTATGTAAAATTTTTTCATGATTGTTGAATGTTATCATGGCTGTGTAGTTGTGGTTGCTGAAGTAGAATAAAGTATCTCGGCAAACATGACATTTGAAAATAAATATTAAATGACCAACCTCCGGGTTGATTTGTATAAAAACCATTAATGAGAATGTAAGATTAAAAAAAAGAGTGAAGTTTAAATGGTAGTAAGTTCATTAATCCAGTTGTTTCATATGAAGTTCGATAATTAACTAATTTAACTTTGATATTCTCCATCATGAGTTATTTTAACTTTATCTTTACATTTAATGGTGATTATTATTTCAATTTAAACAACTTTTATGTTGATAATAATTTATAATAATATATTAACTTTGTAATTGTTGATATTCCACATCCTCGAAAATACTACTTTTCAAATTGTCTCAAACTGTATGTTACCTTTTTTTTTTTTTGGATCATCTACTATACATAAACAAGCTGTTAGTTACCAATTGGTTCAATATGGTACCAAATAGAATTAAAAAAAAAGAAAAAATTGGAAACCAAGTCGAGTAAAGGCGTAACATGACTGATAAAATCTCAATATAAAGAGAGAAAACTCATTGCATTCCGTATCTAAAACTATATTACAGTGTACATAGAGGCTACTTATATAGTCGAGAAAAAAATAAAAAACTAACAAATTGCTGACTAACCAACTAACGAACTTCTAACTAATTAACCATCATAACTATCATGATATCTGTCATTTACATTCAGAGAAGAAGAAGAAGACACGTGAAGAAGAATGAAAAATATATAAGAAGATAGATAAGGAGATTTCAACATCCCCCCTCAAGTTGGAGGTTCGGAAAAATGAACCAAGCTCAACTTGGCGAGGAGTTCGCGGAATAAAGGAAGATGCAAAAGCTTCGTAAAAACGTTAGCCAGCTACAGGCCAGATGGGACATGAGAAGGAGTGATGAGACCTTCCTTGAATTTCTGGCGGACAAGGTGACAATCTATGTCAAGGTGGTTAGTTCTTTCATGAAAGACCGGGTTTCAGCGATATATAAAGCAGCCTTGTTGTCACAGTATAGAGGGATTGGAGAGAGGGAGGTCAATCCCAAAATCACATGGTAAGAAGACGATCCATTGTAATTCGCATACAGTAGATTCCATGCTACGGTATTCAGCTTCAGCCGTGGACCTAGAAACAGTGACTTGTTTCTTGGACTTCCAAGATATGAGAGAGCCGTCAAGATGAATGCAAAAACCAATGACAGATTGACATGTATCACGACAAGCTGCCCAATTAGCATCACAATATGTAATGAGCTAAAACTGAGAGTCGTAAAGATGGTAGAGACCTGTGGATGCAGTATGCTTGAGATAACAAAGAACATATTGAGTAGTATACTAGTGATGCTCACAAGGAATGTGAACAAACTGGCTCAGATGTTAGGTAATAAAAGTGAGATCTGGTCATGTCATGTTGAGGTAAAGAAGGCGACCAATCAGGCATCTATATTTCTCAGGATCAACCAAGGGTGGACTTCCTTCCGCAAATAGTTTATAAGATAGTGGAAGAGGTGTTACGACTGGTTTAGCACCCATCATACTAGTATCCTTAAGAATATTCATGATATATTTGCGTTGGTGAAAGTAGGTGCCATGATCGAATCGAGATATTTCAATTCCAAGAAAATAGTGTGCATATCCTAAATCCTTGATAGTAAACTGTTGGAGCAAAAAGATTTTACTGTATCATCCTCATAAGGTCCTGTGATTAGAACGTCATCCACATATACGATCAAAGCAACAAAATGAGAACCATTGGACTTGATGAATAGATAAGGATCATGCAACGATTACCGAAAACTGAGTGAGCTTAGTTGTGAATTAAGTGTTCCATTCACGAGAAGCCTACTTTAGCCTATATAAGGATCTAACAAGTTTACAAACCTCGCTAGGCTGATGTTTAAAATATCCTTATGGTGTGTTCATATAAACATTCTCATTAAGGAAACCATGCAAGAATGCATTATTTATATCAAGTTAGTGAATACTCCAGGCCTTAGAAGTTACAAATGCTAGAAAGATACAAACAGTAACTTGCTTAGCCACTAGAGAGAAAGAATTAATATAATCTAACCCAACCACTTGATTACATCCCTTAGTCTCCAAGCATGACTTAAACCTGTCTGTCGTTCCATCAGGTAAATATTTGATTTTATAAACCCATTTGGAGCCTATGACTTTCTTTCCAGGAGGAAGATAAGTGATCTCCCAAGTCTAATTTTTTTTCTAAGGCCTCTAATTCATCATACATGGCCCGAATCCATCTAGGATTATAACTAACTTGTTTATAGCTTGCAAGTTCTGAATTCATAGATATATTGGCCATAAAACTGATATATAAGGGATTAAAGAGAGAAGTAGGAAGAGATATATTTAAGGGATAGGGTTTACCAGTAACAACCTTGAACTGAGTAGGAATAGCAGTGGGATTGATGGTTTGGAGAGTAGTAGACACATAATCCCTTAACCATGCTAGTTTGGTAATAGGTCGAGTGGTGTGTCTAACAGGTACAGGAGGAGGAGTGTTATGAGATATGGAAGAAGAGGGTGAGGTTCTATCATGGGTAGATGGAGCTGTCTCAGCAGGGGATGGAGCTGTAATACGTGGTAATCTAGTAGAAGGTGGAGATTCTGTAATAGTTTCTGAAGTATAATAATTTGTATAGGCATAGGTGTGGAGCTAGAAGTGGAATCAAATGGTTTGAAGGGAAAGATGGATTCATGAAAATTCATAGCTCTACTAATGAGTATTTTGTGTGCATTTAGATCATAGACGAAGAAGCCATTGTCTAGGATGATATCCCAAAAAAATACACTTGAAAGCTCTAGTATCAAATTTGTTTTTGTGAGGAAAGGTATTTATGGTATAACAAAGGCATCCAAAAATTCTTAAAGATGCATATTCAGGGAGTCTTCCATGAAGTAACTCATAAGGATTTTTCCATTGAATGGTAGGAGAAGGAAGTCGATTGATTATGAAAGTGGATATAAGAATGGACTCTCCCCAAAATTTCTTAGGCAAATTGGATTGAAAAAGTAAGGCTCGAGCAATTTGTAATAGGTGACTATGTTTTTTTTCAACAACTCCATTTTGTTATGGAGTGTAAGGACATGATTTTTGATAAAAAATCCCATGAGATGATAAGAAAGTTTGACATTCATGAGACAGAAATTCTGAGCCATTTTCTGACCTCACTATTTTGATTGTTGTATTGAACTGATTTTGGACCATGCGAAGAAAGTTTTAGGATTGTTACCACCTGTGTCTTGTGAGCTAATAGGTAGGTCCAAGTTCCTTTATTATAATCATCAATAATAGTAAGGAAATACTTGGCTCCTGTTAAGGATTTTTGATGATATGGTCCCCATATATCTATGTGAATTAACTGAAATATAGTGTCAGAAGTAATAACACTAGAAGGAAAATGTAATCAATCTTGTTTGGCAAGAGGATAAATGTCACATTGTGGAAAATCAATAGTTACTGATTTGTCAAGAAAATGCAAAGGAATAAGTACATTTGGGGAGGCATGCACCATGCATTTGTGCCAAAGAAGAAATAAGTTTATAGCACTTTTATTACAAGTAGAAGCTATGGCAAAGGAATGTTCAATTGGTGGAAATAAAAGGGAATTACGAAGGTTTGTAGTAGGTTTACAAGTTTCTGCATGAAGGTCTTTGGAATTGAGAACATACAACCGTCTAACCATCTTTCCTATAACTAATACCTGCTCAGTCTATAGGTCCTGCAATACACAATGGGATGAAAAAAAAAAGAAATCTTAGTTTTCTAGCAGCATTCAATTTTGTAACTGATAGTAAATTATATTGAAATGAGGGTATATAAAGACATCGGTAAGAATGATGGAATTTAATAAAGACACATTCCCAATATAATGCATAGATTTAATTGAGCCATCTAGTAAGTGTACTGAAGTATGATAGGAAATAGGTTGGGAATTGAGTAGAACAGTAAAATCACAACACATGTGGTTCGAAGCGCCAATATCTATGATCGAAGAACCCAGTGTCAATAAACTTGCAGTGCTGAAACTAAAATGATTCACAATTGTACTTGAGAAGTCTAAAAATTGTGCCATGTTCACCATATTACTTTCTGCTGCTCCTTTTCCTTTAATCATTCTGTTAACTTTTTGTTTTATAAAGTCCTACAACCTTTGGTTTAGATCATTAGTAAAAGTGAAATCCTTACTTGATTATGTGTCAATAGGTGTTTTAGCCAAATGAGCCACATGTTTCTGGTGGTTCTTCTCCTTTGATCTTACCTCCATTAAATCCTTGTACCATTATAGGGTTCTATGTAATTTGAAACATATATCTCGAGTATATCCTATAAAATGGCATTGTCACCATACTTGTCAACTTTCTTAGTCCCTTGAGACTTATCCCATAACTTCTTTTCTTTCCTCTAGAAAATTGATTACTTGTGGGCTGAAATTGTCTCCCAAAATTTTCATAATTAGCCAGCATTGCACTATTATCCACAAGTTCTCCAAAAATAGTGTAAACTTCCTTTTGCTTTTCGACATGTAAAATCATTGAATACACCTTGTTTATATTAGGAAGAGAATCCATAACAAGGATTTGATTCTGAATGTGATCGTAACTATGGGTTAATCCCATGAGAAACTGAATTAGTTTTCTAGAAGAAGCATATTCATTCATTTGCTTGGTTGCACCACATGTACATTGAGGAAAAGGTTGCAAACACTATAACTCATCCCAAAGCCTTTTTAATTTGGTAAAATATTGTTTGACAAAGTGATTACCTTATGAAATTGATCCTATCACCCTTTGCAGGTGATACATTTGAGGTCTATTGCATTCACGGAATCGTTCTTCAAGCGCTATCCATAAATCTCTAGCAGATGAGGTGTTTAGAAAAGCCTCAACAATGTCCTTTCAGATGGAATTAAGTAGCCATCATTGTACCATGTATTCAACTTTAGTCAATTGTTCAAAATTCTCAGAGTCCTCATCAGGTCAAGGACATTTGCCATTTATAAATCTGAGTTTAATCTTGGAACCCAAGGCAATCTTCATAGATCGGCTCCATGACATGTAGTTATTTCCAGATAGAGGTGTGGAAACCAAAACCATACCTGGATTATCATAAGTTTGAAGATACAGAGGATCTCTATGGTTGATAGATGAAGATTGTCTAGATTCAGTCCTTTCAACATCATGATGGTGTTGCGTATTGTTTATGAAAAAAAAAATCCAAGAATTTTCTAGATAACCGCTCTGATATCATGATAAAATCTCAATATAAAGAGAGAATATTCATTGGATTCTGTATCTAAAACTATATTACAATGTACATAGAGGCTGTTTATATAGCTGAGGAAAAAATGAAAAGCTAACAAATTACTAACTAACCAACTAACAAACTTCTAACTAATTAACCATCATAACTATTATGATAACTATCATTTATGTTCAGAGAAGAAGAAGAAGACATGTGAAGAAGAATGATAAATAAATAAGAAGACAGATAAGGAGACTTCAACAGTGACGTCGTTTTATTAGTAGGAAGAACTAACTAGTTAATTTTCAGGATCGTTTCTTCACCCTTTCAACTTTCTTTTTCTATCTCACTGATTATAGGTTGGCATATTAGACTTCAAACCACATCAATTTGCGATGTGCAAAAATATGTACATAGGATAGTTAAATCACAAAGGTCGAAATGCAGTCAGCAAAGAAGTTGAAACATTGTCATGATAGTATGACCGTGCGTAGGAACTGGATTTGGACAAAATCTTCTAAAATATAACAATCTTTCATAAGATACAAGTGCAATTCAAAATGGTTAATGTCTTTAATATATGAATGGCTACATATCAACTGGCATTTACAGTTAATAATGAAAATGCTCACACAATTCAACTTAGTACTTGTATTTCATATATAACCTCAGACAATTGTGACAGAATAATGGACATTCATAAATATAACAAGAGTTTTAGAAATAGTTTTTCAAAGCTCAAGAGCAATCTAGAACCTAAGCAATAGATATCATTCTTGAATACTTGATTTATGACCCATGCTTTTGTCAGTCACTCGAAAGACGACCAGCCACAAACAATTACTCGAGTACATTTAAAAGAATTGGAACTCATTCTAAGATCCTTAATTTATAACACATCAGTTCTCAAAGAGGAAATGTTGAATATCAACGAACAAAAGACTGAATTTAAGAAGTTGAACTGAACTCTGCAAAACAACAAATCAGATGTCGTGAAGGAAGCCATTTATTTGATGTAACAGGAAAGCCTTACATAGGTATTCCTGAAACAAACTCGATATCACATTCTTCTTTTTAACAGACCACTAACTTCACTTAAAAGATTCCACTAGAAAAATAGGAAAAGATAACAACTATACCAAAACAAATCTACTAAAACCAAGTTGTAACAACCTAACTCACTTGGCAAGTAAATAGAGAAAACTAAGAAATTAAACTAACAATTAACCAATAAACTCAGTTAACTAAATATTTTTTAAAAAGTTCTTCACAGGCCGGTGTTAGAATTTAACAATCACCCTTAAAACTAGCTTTCATTTTTTTAACCATGTTGAGCTGACAACAAAAGCTTTCAAACTTGTCACAACATAAGCCTTTTGTGAACAAATCTATAACTTAATCTTTGGTCTTAACATGCATAAGCTTATTCTATTTTTTAGAATATTTTCTTTGATAAAATGATATGGTCCTTTATATAATTTATTTTTTTTATGAAAATTTGAATTCTCCGACAAATGTAATACTAATTTACTGTCATAATATAAAGGAACTCTAAAATTTGTTTGTTTATGCAAGTCTATCAACAATTGAATAAGTTATTATCAACTTTCTTTTGCCACACCAAGAAATTATTCCTGATCTAAGCATAAAAGCATACTTGGTAATTAAATGTCTAGTATTATGATCACCTACATATTCAGTATTGTAATAACCAACTAGCTTGCAATCTTCATCTTTCGTATACAAGATACAATAATCTTATGTACTCTTCATGTATATGAAAATTCATTGCACTCTTAAATTGTGCTCTTTTAGGTCTTACATGTATTGACTCATCATCAACAACAAAAGAGATCTTAGGTTTAGTTAATGATTGACTTTTTCTAAGTTAGTTAATTATGAAATAATCGTAAATGCATGGTGTAGCTATAACTAGTACCAACAAGTACAGGTTGATCCCACAAAGACAGTGATTACTAGTAGTTACCGTTATCCTGTTATTTGGTCTACAGATTGATTGTGATTCTTGAATTCAAGAAAAAAATTAAACAAATAAAAGAAGTAGACAACAAAATTGAACAGAGAGTTAATAATTCATATAGAAAATTACCAAAATTGAGAATTAATATCAAGGTTTTGAATCCTCCTAAACCCTTAATAGATTAAAATTTTATTATACATTTGTTTTCTTGTTTTATTGGACCATGAAAATTTCTATGGTATGCTAATAGCTGACCTTAAGTCTACTAATAACTAATCCTAAGGTTTTCAATCGAATTACTCAAGTTAAAGTTTATAGGATTGCTTTGCCGATTTGTGAATCCCTTTACTCGGTTTGACCCTAATCCAAAAGATTTATGGCATCCCTAATCTGAAAGATTTATGACATCCTATCTCTAGGGTTGCAATCAACTCCTTCCAATTATGGTAGATTTATTCAAACAAGGAT
>JANZXR010000007.1:15274148-15291830 GCA_027575705.1 Erythroxylum echinodendron
TGAAAGATTTATGACATCCTATCTCTAGGGTTGCAATCAACTCCTTCCAATTATGGTAGATTTATTCAAACAAGGATTTCTCAATCTCTATATTATGAAATCAGATTATGATCTGATATTTTGAATCTATTAGAACATAAATAAAACACATAATCAAATCACAATATATCAATCAAACTAATTGCATGAATAAAAGAATCAAAACATTGTTAAAGTATAAACATAGGGTTCATCTAACTTAGACACTAAAGGAATTTAGTTACACATAATAGAACATAAAATCAAGCATTTATTAGCTCACGACTTAAAGATTTTGATGATGAGCTTTCAAATTTGGATTTATTTCCTTTTATTACTAAAGGGTTAATTCTCCAAAGGAAATACAATCATATGATAAATGCTTCCTTTCTTGTAGAAACCTTCCTTATGAACTTACCTGATTTATTAGAAATTATTCCACAATATCTAGAAAGATCTTGTAAATCACAATTAGCTCCATGATATGATCATTTGTTTTATCATCTGGATACTGGAATTTTTTAACAAATATCGTATTGAAGATTCAAAGTCAATTCAAGATATAAGAGAAGAAATGACTAGTTGAAAAAGATGTCTACTTAAAAAAGGGCCACTGTCTTTGCGAAAATAAATCATACTCTTGAATTATATCAATAACATCAATACTCTTAAAAGTGATATCATTATCAAATCTCTCGTGCTTTAGAAAGTGAAAATTCTTTTTGAGAGAAATCATTGAAGCTTATGTAGAGCAAACTTCATTTGTTGAGAGCTTGTAGAGGCTAGCTAAATACTACTAGTTTGAAAGGCTGAAGAACCTTGAAAAATATTTAATCGTGAGCTTGACGCACTCAAGTTGGATATTTGTGGATTAGACATAGGCTTGGGTTGTAAGCCGAACAAGTATAAATCAAATGCTATCTTCCCCTCTCTCTCTCTCTCTCTCTCTCTCTCTCTCTTTAACTTTTAAATTTCTGCATTATATTATGTTTGTGTTCTTTTTACAAAAGGCTCCTTCTATTTTCAACTTACAAGAGGTTCCTTTAACTTTGATTGGTGCCTTCTGTTTTAAATTGTTTTGATAGGATTTATTGTTTAACAAGATCTTATCATCTAACATGCTCCTAAAGTTTAAAAGACTTTAATGTCTAACAGGCTCCTACTGTTTTAATTTTAACAGGCCCATGTCTTTTACCTATTGTGCATGTTTTCTTTATCATTTGGTATCAAAGCAAGGTTTCACATTTTTTATTTTGCAATATGTGATAGATCATGGAAAACACCTTAAGAAGTTTTGAAAGAAAATATGTCTCAAAGCCTTTTTACTTCAATGGAAACAACTACTCATACTGGAAGAATGACCATATATCTTCAAGATGTAGATATCAAAGTGTTGCAAGCAATTAAAGTTGGAGCTACAATTCCTACTTCCAATAAAGTAGAAGTATAAACTGATGCTGATAGAAGAAATGCACAACTAAACACTAAGGCAAAACATCACCTGCTATGTGTGTTGTCTCCAGAAGAATATGAAAAGATATCCTACTACTCTACAACAAAAGAAATGTGGAACAAACTTCAAGTCACGTTTAAAGGAACAAATAAGGTAAAGAAGCATAGAATAAGTCTTTTAGTGCTCCAATATGAAACTATTGGCATGAAACAAGGAGAGACCATAGACGAATTATTTAAACACTTCAACAACATCATCACAACCCTAAAGAACTTAGGAAAGATATATCCAAATGATGAGCTTGTAACGAAGATTCTGAGGTCACTACCAAAGGAATGGAGACTTAAGGTGATAGTTCTAGAAATTATAAAGGATTTGGACACTATTTAACTTGACTGGCTATGAGGAAACTTGATGATCCATGAAACCGAGTTTAGGGTAGATAAAGAATCCTCCTATAGAAGAGGAATGACACTAAAAGCAATCTGGTCAGATGAGGACTTTGAAGAAGAGCCTAAAGAAGTGAGCAGCATTTGTCTTATGGCTAAATCAGGAGATGATGAGGTATATTATTCTGACTCTGATATTAAAGTTGATGAATTGAAAAATTCATATCACAGATTATATGATTAGTACAAAATGTTGACAGTGAAGTACTTCAAAGAAGTTGATAAGTCCAAGAGCAATGATGCATCTTTGAAGAGTAAGATAAAATCATTGGAATCTGTGAATGAGAATTTGGCAACCAAGAATATGTCTCTTGAAATTAATTACAAGCAAAAGGTCTCTGAAAAGGAGGTTTTGTAAGAAAGAGTGGCCAAGTTGGAAAATATGTTGCTAAAAAATGATTATGAAAAGGTAAGACAGTTAGAAGAAAAAGTCGCCAGCTTAAAATTTGAGAAAGACAAAAGTGCTGGAAAGATCTTATCTTTAGAAAAAGATCTAGAAAATTTTGTTGATGGAAGGAAGAATCTTAATGCATTGCTTGGTTTTGGAAAATGCATTTTTAGTAGAAAATAACAATATCAGGTCATATAAAAACTTCTTTGTTAAATCTGGTAGTAGCTATAGCTAAAATAGCAGGAACCTGATATGTGGTAGAAATTATATCAATTCTCATGCATCTATTATGTGCTTCTACTATGGTAAACATGGTTATATTAGTCATTCTGGTAACTTTCTTAGAATGAGAAAATTATCTCAAATGTAAATTTGGAGATCGAAAGGTCAAGCTACTAACTTGGAAGGACTCAAAAAATTTAGGTACCTAAAATGAGATAATACTTTCTGCAGATATACTTCATAATGGAGACAAGATAAAATCAATGGATATTTGATAATGGTTGTTCGAGACACTTAACAAGTGAAATATCACATTTCAACTACATTAAAAGAAAAGATGGAGTTTTGTAGAAAAATTCAAATCGAAAAGGGGTACTACATTTCATCAATTTAGAGCGATCATAAAGGAGAATTTGATAACAAAAAATTTGAAGATTTCTGTGAAGAAAATGGTAAGGTACTAGTTCTTCGAGCATGGTATGAGAGGTTAAGTAACTTTCTCCTTAAGAATAACTTCAAAATAGGAAAACATTAATGCAAGGGGAGAGTTAAGAGTTAAGATGAAGATACATTTTTTCTTGATTTATTCTTACATACTTGTGATACTTTTTGTCTATTTAGTTATTTTCCCTCTATTTTTTTAATGAAAAAGGGGAATATTGATGATATACTTGCATGATTGTCACTTACATGTGATGAATCTATGACTTTTTTTACTGTGAAGTCTATATTGTACGTAGAAAGAAAAAGATCCATCCAATCAGTAAGAACTTATAAAGCTAACAGATATATCTTGGACTCTTGTCATTTCTTTGATTTATTAAGGAAAGGCTCCATTTATTCAGTAGAACTTATAAAGATGAGAGGTATATCTCATACTTTTATTTGAATTTTGAAAATATATCTATTATTGGTTGTCATCATCAAAAAGTTGGAGCTTGTTAGCTCAAGGCTTAATGATTTCGATGATGACCTTTCAGAATTGGATTTATTTCCTTTTATTACTAACAGATTAATTCTATGAAGAAAATAAAATTATATGTTAAATGTTTCCTTTCGTGTAGAAACCTTCCTTATAAACTTACCTGACTTATTAGAAATGATTCCATAATATTTAGAAGGATCTTACAAATCATAATAAGCTTCGTGATATGATCATTTTCCTTAACATCTAGATATTGGAAGATTTTATCAAATATGGTATTGAAGATTCAAAGTCAATTTAAGATATAAGATAAGCAATCACTAGATGAAGAAGATGTCTACTTAAGGAAGAGCCATTGTTTTTATGAAAACAGATCAGACTCTTGAATTACATTAATAGCATGAATACTCTTGAAAGTGATATCATTATCGAATCTCTTATGCTTTAGAAAATGAAAATTCTTCTTGAGAGAAATCATTGAAGCTCATATCGAACAAATTTCATTTATTGAGAGCTTGTAGAGGCTACCTAAATATTACTAGTTTGGAAGGTTGAAGAACCTTAAAAAATATATACTCGAGAGCTTGAAGAGGCTTGTCCAATTACTACTTGGCATTTCAATTAAACACTTAAGTTGTATACTTAGGAATCAGACGTAGGCTTGGGTTGTAAGTTAAACTAATATAAATTGACTGCATCCTTCCTCTCTCTCTCTTTAACTTTTAAATTTCCGCTTTATATTGTATGCGTGTTCTTTTTATAAGAGGCTCTTTATGTTTTCAACTTACAAGAGATTCCTTTTAGTTTTAACAAGTGCCTTCTGTTTTAAATTTTTTTGACATGACTTATCATTTAATAGGCTCCTGTCATCTAATAAGCTCCTGTTGTTTAAAAGGGTTTAATATATGACATGATCCTACTGTTTTAATGTTTAACAGGCCCTATCTTTTCTTTATCTTTTCAACTTACAAGAGATTCCTTTTAGTTTTAACAAGTGCCTTCTGTTTTAAATTGTTTTGACATGACTTATCATTTAAAAGGCTCCTGTCATCTAATAAGCTCCTGTTGTTTAAAAGGCTTTAATATATGATATGATCCTACTGTTTTAATGTTTAATAGGCCCCTATCTTTTACCTCTTGTCTATATTTGCTTTATTAACATAAATTGACAGAAAAACAAGTAGAAAATAAAGGGCTCATAATGAATGTTCTTATAAGGTAGAGGTTTGACCTTATATCTAATGGATATTTTGAGGATATTTTGAGGATTTCTTTGTATTTTCCACTTCTCTGATCCAAAATCGCCCCTTAAGAATGATCTCATGCCTAGAATCATCTCCTAATGTTTGTTCCCCATATTTAAGGCTGAACATGTCTGTTTATATTAAAATTTAGGGTTTTTGGGACTTACACAGTTTGATACACAACTATATATCAAACCTTGTATAAACCAAAATACCAAAATTCACAATTCACAATTCTGCATGACCTAGGAGAACTGCACAAGCTGGTGCATGGTCATGCATCCCTTTTATGCTTCGATTCTTTATTTTATGTCATGTTTTCATTCAAATTCTTCTCCTTTAGGTCCGAGAAGGCAATTATAGCCTGTAAAAACACTTGGAGCGAATTATGTGCAAAATATAAAATATTAAGCAAAATGCATAAAATATGGGTGTAAAATATAATCAAACGTGCATCTATTAGTTAATGTTAGGTAGATCAAACTACCTACCAATTATCGATACATCATCGTATCTTCCAAATTTCTACCTTCATAAGCACACATTTGGCATTTAAATTTATTATAGTCAAAATTGGCTTACATTTACATAGTCCAAACTTCATTTATAACTCTTGCATTTAAGTAGTCCAAACTTCATTAATAATTCTTTGGAGTATTTTTGTTGATGAAGAAATATTCCTTCTTAAGTACGATTAACCTTTAGAACAAGAAAGTGCTTAAGTTGTCCAAGTTCTTTCATTTGGGAAAGAATTGATAAATTCCTCTTCATTCATAGAATTTTCTTTGTTATAATCTTTTGTTATGATTAAATCATTTACATACACTAGTAGCATAGCTAGTTTCTTTTATTAACTTTGACAGACCAAAATCTACAAAATTTGTATAACAACCACTTTGAATAAAAAACTCAGTAATCTTATGATAGTAAGTCCCTATTACCTACTTTAATCTATAGAGTGCCTTTCTAAGCTTATACATATACTTAGGATGGTTTTGATTATAAAAAAGCATTAGTTGAGTCAGATAGATCCCTTGATCTAAGTCTCCATATAATAATGCATTATTCACACCCATTTGTCATAAGATCCATCTTTTGCTAGTTGCAAGTACCAATAACACTTGCATAGTTATAAGCCTTGCAATTGGACTAAATGTTTCTTTACAATCTAGTCTATATTATTAAGAGAACTCTTTAGGTACTAGATGTGGTTTATGTCTTTTAGTTGATCCATATGTGTGATAAATTCTTTTTTAAACTTATTCAAATAAATAAGCTTCACATCTCTTAGCTTTGGCATATTCTGCTAAGTCTAATTTTGTTTTAATGTAGTAATTTCTTCTTCCATAGCTTTAATCCAATTTGGATTCTAAAATGTTTTGACAAAAATATATGGTTCCATTGCATATATGATGTAAACTATATGAATGAATAAAATGAAACATATAGAACAATACTAAAATAATCTAAACTATATAAATAAATAAAATGAAACAAACAAAACAATACTAAAGTAATCTCACAAGTAAGTGTACATAAATTAAATGTCAGTAATACATAGATTGTGACTACTTGTAATTGATATCTTACTATTATCTAATCTAATCAGGCTAATGATTTTTTTAAAGGAAATAAACAAACAATTCTAAAGTACCAAATTAAAGTAATGATCAAGATTTAAACAATAAATGAATAAACTATATCCAAATAAGTCTTTCCTTAGAACTTTTATATGATTTGATTATAATCTGATTTAATGATTAATTAGAATTGTTTAGACTAGTAAGAATTCTTAAATTCTAACTATATTCTCTTCATAGTAATATAATCCTTATTCCTAAATTGATTTGACCATCATTTTTTATAATCAAAACAACTTAAGAATGTATTAATTCACTTCATAAATTCTCTTAATGGGTTTTATCCTAACTTAAAACGATCATGTACTTCTCTCCTGAGCAACCCATTCAACCCTCTTCTAAAATTATGAACCATCTCTTTATCTCAATATATATATCTGACTGTTAAATCTTCAACTTCTATTCCTTCAATTTAACCCAATATAAAGACCTGAATAAATCTCAAGAAAACTAGAAATTTCATTAAATCAAAACTTCAATTCAAAATATCAAATCGTTAGGCCTATCCCACCTAGATTTATATCTTAAATAGTTCATGATAAAACAAGGAAAATCAAATAAAATAAGAAAGAATGAAAAATAAAAATAGCTTCCAAATGGTTCTTGAATTTTTAAGTTCTCGTTGAATCTTGATTGATATCTTATTTCTTTTTCCAAGATTACATTTCTCTTTTATCTCTAACTGCTTTAATTTCCTTAATAAATTCTTTTGCTCACAAAATTGATCTTCCAAGAATTTCCTTTGTGTTTTCAGTTGCCTCTCTATTAGACATGCAAAACTCTAACTTGTTTTGCCCAATACAACTTTAATACAAGATCGTGTTAGGTTTAGCCTTATTTCACTTGATTTTTTAGAATTTTTACATAACAAATCATACCAACATAGAGGTGAACATGGATGTATTCACCACCATTGGTGAATATAAATTAAACATTGGATATGATGTATGCAGTTAGAGAAACAGAATACTCCTATCTTAAACACGACCTGAACACATTTATATTAGTTTCATATTTACTGGGTAAAAATATCCTTGAGAAACAAAATAAAGTATCTTTGAACACGACCAATACTATGTTACCATATTATTATCATGCTCTGAGTTTTCTCTTTAAGTATGCTAAATTTGCTCCAAATTGATTCAATTCTTCTTCTTATTTAGTCTTTTTTCCTTGAGAGGATGAAATAAGACCTAGAATAAAGAATAAATGAATTTTAAGTACCAAATCCTTTGAAAATACCTAAAATACAAGAATATTTCTCTTAAGCATTATGCTAAAAATATGATGTAATTAGTACATATCAAAATTTCTCATACTTAAGCATGTTTTATTCACAAGTAAATCAATTATTATCCTAACTCAAATAGGAGGTAATTTTTGAAAAGCATTAACAAATCAAGCATAATGATCAAGATTCTCCACCATTCATACAATTATAAAGGTCATCAAATTATTAGGCAACTAGATACTTGTATTAGCTCATAAACTAACTTAATTCACTTTATAGTCCCTCAAACTTTTGCTCAATTAACAAAATTCAACTCCATGCATAAAATGAACATGCGTGAGAAAAAATATTTCAGCTCTAGAACATATTCATATCCTTTTTTGAAATAAAATAGAACACCAAATTTAAATAATAAAAAGTATTCTAAAGATTGTTTGAAAAGTCATCCAGCTTTTTTATGTAAGAGTAAACACCTTGTCGTGAATACTCTAAATTACTTAACTAAGGCACTGTCTCAAATGGTTACTAGCACCACTCCTTTGATTTTAACCCTTTTATTGATATAAAGCTAACAGAGTGAAAGTATTTAGTTATCAGTTATTTATAATTTTTTATTTTTTGTATAGGATAATGAAACTACCCAAAAGAAGTCACGCTTGCTTAATACATGTACAGTTTATACAAAAAGTGTCATACGATGCAAATTAAATATCCATTCTCCAAATTTATGAAGTAAATTCAATTTAACTTAGTCATCTAAACCCTTAGATATTTGCCTAAACACTTCAAATCATAAAGATACCAAACTCATAGTTGATTATCTAAATCATTATGTTGTCAAAGTAAAAAGAAATTTTCAAAAATTACTCCCTATTAAGATATTCATAATAAAATTTATAACATTGGTAGATAAATCATAATAAATCCCTCCACCATATTTAAGCTCTATATTTTCCTCAATACATATATCCTAAATGCAAAGAAAAAGGGAAAAAGAAGCAGTATTTCCCTGACATATCGTAGAACATGTGCAAGTCTTATTGAATTTTTTAAAAGATTAGTTTTCCATTAAAATGCCTACTAACATAGTCAAAATATCTGACAAAATTAAAAAAAATAAAATAAATACAAGATAAAAGTAAATATGCCAGTATGTAAGGGGCTATCACCCATGAGTTAATCACATCATCCACCAAAATCATGTTAACTAAATTCCCCAGGGATGACTCTATAGCAACTGGCTCAATCTCTCCCTAATGCTCCATCTCATGCTCAGAGGTGATAGATGCTCGATCCCTCCTTACTTTATTGTCACTACAAAATCCTCACTCTCCTCCTCAAGTTTTAGTTCTATTAGTGCTGACTCTCTTTAAGGTTATACATCCTTCTTAAGCTTTATATGTACAAACTTGAATCTCTCTATGCATGAGCATCCTCTACTACTCATAGTGATGTGTCGATGAGTGTGTAGTTCTAACCCTATACATGGACCTGAAGCTCCACCATCATCATCATTCTCAAAATGTCCATAGTAAGTAAGACAAGGATCCTAGCCAGTGCTAGCTCGTACTTATCATTGAGCTCTCTCAATCTCCTCAGCAATTGCATAATAACCAATATACTAACAATTCCACTGAAGTTAAATCAATGTAGGTAGCCCCAAATGAGTTAAATAAATGCATGCTCCAATTTTATTTAAACTTGATGATGCATGAAATGAGGGAAGAATAAATCCTAGTAGGTCACCATATATGTGTTATCATGTCGAGCATATAAAGAGTGAATGAGTATACATACCATAGAAATAAAAAACAAAGTTAGAAAGTTTAGACCTCGTGGATGATTAATGAGGCACCGAGGCTGCATCATGCCAAAAATGGGAAGTTTTTACTTCAAAGTAGTATCAATCAATAGGGGTTCTATCAGGATGCATGGCATGCATGTTCTCCTTAAAATAGATTATGACTTGAAGACCAAACTAACTGTAATTAAAGTGGTGAAGCATGACTCCCAAAAAGTCTTGTTTTCATCCACCTAGAACATACATATAAACTCTAGCACCAACTCCTAATATACTAATTCTTGAATATCAAAGAACTCTTGTTAATTATCAAATCTTATGCCAAGTCAATCTCCTTTAATAGTTCCTAGTCAAAGTTTCAACGTGGTTCAAACTTCTTTGTGTTCAATGACTAGTAACAATTTAGTTGAAGCTCAGTCATGAAGTGTGGTAGTAGGAGCTTTTGTTGCTTAATAGGTGGCATAGGCAATGAAACATCTTCTATAGGTGGTCACTACATCTTATAATTCCTAATGGTAACCACTCATAAAGTAGAAGAGATAACTCACAGTTTCTTATAACAAAGCTGCTCCTTCTCAAATATATGTTACACTATATATGCTCCTTATTAAGTCATGATTGAACAACCTAAAAAAAAAAAAAAGCTCCTAATCAGACTAGGTACAAAGTCTTGTAACAAATGCAATCAATGTAAAATAAATGAAATATAATAGCAGACATCACACGTGTGTGCGCGCACACACACACACACACATTACAAGATATATTTGTAATGTTGTTTGTAATTACAAGATAAAAGAATCTACATGAAGTCGATTTAGCTCATCAATTTTGTACATATGTCATATGTTGGTGGTGTACCAAATCTCAACCCACCAACAGCATACCGATAGTAATTCCCAATACACAAGTTTATGAAGGAATAGTCTCAATCAAACATGTAACATCCAGGATTTTTTTTCTGGAAAATAATGCCAATATAACTAGTTGGAAAATACAATAGGGATAGAAATGAGGTTCCTTGCAGTTATGAGAGGTTAGTTTTTTAGTGTTATCTCCAAATATTTCTTATGAACGTTATTGATATTGAGTTGATGGAGGGTACTACAATTCTATGTGTATTATTTAACTATATGTTAATTTTGGAAGCTCTCACGAGTACTTTCTTGTTTTTGAGCACACAATAGACTGCGTGGACACGGGAATTCAATTAGGCATGCCTGAAATGTGAATTTATGGGTTAACATTGATTTCTATGCCTGCCTACTATTAAATTCGTGGGCCTTTGCAAAACTATTTGTATGATTGGCAGTGATATGAACGGTGCTCATAGCAGAAACGGGTATTAAATAGCATTCATTTGGTGAGACAGCTATTTTGTACACTATCAGATATTTGTATCTCTTTTTCTAAGCATTCCTTTTTATTTCTTTTAATTATAACAGCAACTAGTGGGTTTTGTAGATTCAGAACAATAATTTCTGTGAGTTGAATTCAACAATCAGATTACATATTTTAACACTTCCCTTGAAACTTTTTGCATAACAATATTAGCTATATGATCATCTTTCCTATAATTGCAGCACTTCCCTTTAGACATTTTGTTATTGCCTTAATTCTTCTCCCCCGAATAGTCGCTCTCTTTGGATTCACCAAAAAACTATTACTTGGAATTTCAATTGCTTTTGTTGACACAGATCACTTCCTTTTCATTCTTTAGCAAAATTCGTCTCATTTGCTTGGCTGAGGATTCTTAACCAGCAAGCAAAAGTCTGAACTTTGCAAGTGATGGTTCCTTTTGTCCTCCTTATACTACAGTAATAAAACCTCTATATTCAAGTCTCAAATTATGGATAATTATTCTTTTCATCCTAGTTTTCTTGATTGAAGCTTCTAGATCGAATAGAATCAATTTAAGAAGGTAAAGTGTGCTCTACAAAACAATGGAAGCAATTTATTTGATCCAACACGAAAACTTTATATAGGCTTCCAAGAAATAAATTCAATACCACATTCTACTCTTTTCTGCACACCCACGAACTTTACTAACAATACTTACGAGAAAATAGGAAAAGAATGACAACTTGCAAAACAAATCAACTAAAAACAAGCTGTAATAACCTCACTCACTTGGCAAGTTGTTAGGAAAAATGCCTCCAGATCATATATCGGATGAATTTAATGCCTCAAAAGTTGCCATCAGCTACTCTGGCATTCTTTGAAATTTCGTACAGCTGCGACTACCAACCACAACGTACCGCATTAGGTTTGATCTCTATCACTCCATTAAAGTGGGCTGTCGGATAATTTACTTGTCCATGCAAAAAGCAAGGTTTTAAACCTACGCAAAGGAATCCTCTTATTATGTTCTTGATGTCTGCTAGTGACTTTCTAGAGGAAATTAATGTGGTAGGTACCTGGATTGGTGAGATCATTCATTCTTATCATAGCGTCTAAATTTTATCCGCATATTTATACGTGAGTTTTTCATAATTATATGAATAAAATTTAATAAAAATTAAAACAAAAGATATGATTCCAAAATTTAAATGAATGGTAATAATCCAACAATAAAATCGAAGTGGGAAAGTGACCTGCAAAGTTCATTTATCGTACCCCATCACTGACTCCTATTTCATCTTAATATATACGTGAATTATTATTAATTTAGAATTAATAATGTTTAAATTTTGATTAATTGATTATTTTATATTACAGTGATTTTGTATTTTTCTTTTTCAAGCCAGTGTTTCTCCGGAATATCAAATCTTAGTAATTGAAACAATTCTGTCTTCCAACAATTCCAACAATTCCCCTCTCCTCTCGTCCATCGCCACCACTTCCCTTCAAATTGGCGTTAACTCAAAATATTTCAAAGTCAAAGTCGAGTTTTTATAAAGTGAAACAGACCTAAACGATAGTGTTTTTTTTTTTATATTTATACTTTTCATCTTTATTTTTAAACTTTAGTTAAAAAATTATTTATTTGAGTTTTTAATCTTTAATTTTGTTTTCTTTCAGTTTTTACAATTTACAGAAATCATAAAAAATATTTTTTTGTTTTTGTTACTATTTTTATAATCTAATTTAGCATGCACTAAATATATTATTTAATTATTTAATATGAAATAGGAATAATTTAATTTGAGATTATATTTAATTATTTATAATTATGTCTAATTTAATTTAATTTTTTAATTAATTTAAATATTAATTTTAAAAATAAAATTAGTAATAATCAATAAATATAATTTAATTTTTAAAATATATTTAAAGTATATGAAATTTTAAATAAAATTTACTTAAACAATTTAAAAATAAATATTGATTTATAAATAATCTTTATTTATTAAATTAATTTATTGTCAAATATTATTTAATATAATTACTACCAACAATAAAAATATAGCTTAAATTAAACAAATTTTTATTTTTATTTGAAAATAAATACTAACAAAGGAAAACGAAAATTAAAACTAAATCTAAAATTAAAAAAAAAGAGTAAAACCAACCTTTGACTTTTTCTCAAGCAGCTCTTTTTTGTTTCATTTAATATGATATCTGAGAAATCCTTTAATATGTAGAATATAATTGAATCCAAGTAATTTGATTTATGATACATATGTTTTTGAAAGATCTTATATTTATTTTATGTATAATTTTTTTCCATTGGTATTTCATGTCTCGGACTTAAATGCATTTGGATATAGGTTATTCTTAGAGTATTTAGGCTGTTATTTTTGGATTCTAAGCTAGCAAGTATGGACAAAATCTTATAATTTATTAGGCTGTAAATAAAATATAATATCGACTAATTTGGGCTATAAGTATGGAGTTATAACTAATATCATTTTTAAATATATAATTTAATTAAATATAGACATAAGTTTGAAAATTTATATATATTATATATTATACCCATGATTTTAATAATACTTAGAAATAAGTTATAAACAATTTATTAATTTAAATATTGATTAGTTAAATTTTAATTAAAAAAACTTTCTAATTACATTTAAGTTATTAAGTTCAGAAGTTGAATAATAATGAGATATAAATCTCTAATTAAAAATAAGTTTCTAATTTCTAATTGAATTATAAATTAATTTAATTAAACAATATACATAATTAGACATAAGTTTCTAAATTAAAATTGATATTATTAGTGTAATAGGAATTAGAAATAAGTTTCGAATTTAAATTTTATTCTGATTGATTTTAAAATAGTTAGAAATGTGTTTCCAATTGAAATGAAACAGTTATGATTAAAATATGACATGTTAATGTTGCATTGAAATTGTGATTGTGAGTTAATTATAATAATCATAGTTTTATTTTGAGTATGAGTTCATTTGTTTATTTATGATTTATGGGTTTTCCCCTTCTTCTATATTTTCCCCTTCTTCTGTGTTTTATCAAGTTTATTTGAGGTATAAACCTAAATTGTAAACTAGTTATATCCAAGTTATGATGTATGAATAGTTAAGAGCTGTCATTAAGGATACATACCCAGGCAAGTCAATTGAGCATACATTAAACATGACCTGCTAATGGATTTTCTGTAATTTCCCAAGAGAATCTTCACCGAATCGTGGCAGTACTTCTAATCCTAAAATTGTGTTTTTAACAAAATGTCAATTATGAAGAGGTTACCCAAACTTATACAAAGTGTGGCCCAGATGAAACAAGTTATCATGATGTTAGTGTAATTATACTAAATGCAATATCTTCCTAAAGAAGATATAATACATCATGCTATTATTGTTAATCAATTAATGCAAAACTTGTATTTCAGAGGCTGTCTGGCTTTTAAAGAAGCAGAAGTGAAGACACGAAGTACATGACTTTATTCTCAACTTTTCCACTGCTAAAAATTAAACTGTCAATCATGCTCTGGAGCGTAAATGGACTACTGTCAAATTATATAAATAGCTGATGATAAACTTTATGAGAGAAGTTCAAAGAAAAGAATTAATTTGGACTTTATATCTGATTGATTTCCAGTCTAAGTTATAAGAACAATAGAATATTGAGCTTTTATAACTTTTATCACATGAATTCATTAATCGTATTCCATGTAGGGTTCGTGATTATTTATTGAACTAAGTTGTAATGAACCACATAAATTAGGTTCATTACTTTATGCCAAGTTTCATATTTAATTTTATCAGAATATATTTTATATGAACTTTTATATTTGAAATAATCTTCTTGGGTATAGTAATTGGTATGTCTGATTATTCAATATATGCATGTATGATATGACGATAACGTGCAAGTATAATATTTCTTTCTTAGAAACTTTATGTTCCCATTATGGCTAATACAACAAAGAATATTATTGATGAACTCAACAAAGGTCATAAATTAAATGGTAACAATTATGAGATTTAGAACATGAAAATCCAATATGTGTTGGAGAGCAAAAGGCCCTCAAACCATTAAATATAACCATAAATGTTCTTAAGGAACACAGTACGACCCAACACAAAAGGGACTGTGATGCTTATGAAATATAGAAAAAAGATCTCGTTAGCTCGTATTACATAACTGAGCAGTCAGGATAATGATATTATGCATGAGTTTTGTATATATGAAACTTATAAGGAAATGTGGTCTGCTTCAGCTACACGTTTTGAAGGTACTTCAGTGACCAAAGTGAGGTCACTCACTATCAAGTTTGAAATATATAAGAAGCAGTCAGATCACACAATGCAAAAGCATTTGATGCATATGTCAACTTTGATAACTAAGTTATAAGATGTTGGTTATGAATTATCAGATAAACAATAAGTATAAATTGTGATCCGTTCATTAGCTCAAAGTTTAGAGCATATGAAGATGCATCTAACTCACAATGAGAGTATCAAGAAAAATGTTTTGAAGCCTTTATGATGTTCTCCAAGGCATATACAGTTGGTTCTAGCTCACATGGAGTTATGAATTGAAAGCATAAGCATCATATTGGATCAAAATGGAAAAAGGGTAAGAAAACTACCCATTATACTTAGGACTCAAAGAAGCCGAATGATCATGGAAATGAAAAGTGTTCTTTTAAGAAGCAAAATATGAAAAGGGTCAAATGCTTTAATTGTGGCAATAAAGGTCATTTTGCTCGTGATTGTAGCAAAACTAAAAAGGTACAATCTTATTGTACATTTGTTTTATAAATGTCCCTTGTTTTATTTTTTTAAGTAAATTACATCCCTTATAGATTGTAGATTTGAGAGCAACTAACCATAGAGTGAAGGATAGAGACATCTTTATGGAATTCTAGAAAATCTAGTATACAACACGATAGATTTATGTAGGAGACAACTCAAGGGTTGTTATATAAAGGATTGGAACCTGAAAATTAGATATGTTTGGTGGTTGATCCTTAATCCCACAAGAGCTATTGTATGCTTGAAAGATTCAATAAAATCTAATCTTTATGTTGGATTTAATAATTATTAGTTTTGATGTAAATTTCTATAAAAGTGGTATGGATTTTTGTTGGAACCCCACCCTGGCGAGTTACGAGCCTAACATCCTACGTGACATCTGGACGTGCATCCCACAAGGGAGGAATTACCCACCAGGTCAAACCTCAAAAACAAACTCATTTCACTTACCTCCGGTCAGAATTAATGGTAGGCCATAAAGGAATTTCAATCTAACGATACCAAAACACTCAATTTGGATCAGAAATAAAGAAGTATTGGCCAAACTACTTCCGGACTAAACTTAAGCTGAGACTGAAATACTACACCAGAATCCATGTATGTAGTTTGTTTAGCAACAAAATAAACTCAATTGGAGCTCTACAGATCAAAATATCACCAAAAGACTGAAGTCTGTTCAAAAGAATATCCGATCCTTTCACTTCGATTTAATCCCTAAATTTCAAAAATAATATCAAAAGTTATAAATTTATATGGAGAGGTAGAAAAAATGTCTTAGAAAACCAAAGCTTTGAAAATCAGGTCAATCGTAGGTCGGAAGAAAAAGTTATGGCCAAAAGAGCAGAGAGAGGTCAAAAATCCGAAAGGAAAATCAAAAAATTTATAAATGCCTCGTCGCACTGTAGGCGTCTCGCGGCCGTGAGATGAGCGGCTAAACGTGCGCTCGCGAACGCTCGCGACCCATCGAGATCGTGAGGCGCGCATTGGATGTGCGCGCTCGCGACCGCCTCGCAATCGTGAGGCACGTGCATCCTCGAGCAACTCGCTTTCGCGAGGAGCTACGAGGCCAACCCTTGCAAGCTCTCGCGACGGCCTCAAGATTGCAAGGCGTGCGCTGGATGGGCGCGCTCGCCTTCGCGAGGAGGTGCTAGGCCAATTCCCCCCCTGGGTTGGCTCAAATGACAGTCCCTCTCCAAACATCCATATCTTCTTACTCAGAACTCCAAAATTTGTAATTTTGGTATCAATAAAAAATTAAAAGGAAACTCTACAACTTCCATGAAGGATGCAAAAGCCTATTTGGTCTCTAAGGGCATTAAAAGCTACTGTAAAGAGACTGCCTGCTAAAAACATCTTAAACAGCATCAGAATTTCTAAACCCCATAACTTTCCACTCTATAAGCCGAAAATCTCAAACTTCATATCATCAGAAAGGTAAAAAGATAATCCATAACTTCCATGAAGACCTTAAGGACAATTTCAAACTCTATAAGGGTCAAAAATTTACTCAAAATTTCTGTCCGGAAACTTGAAATTTGACAGCACCTGCACCAAACTTCAACAATCCACATTCTCCATCTCCCACATCCAAACATGACATATGATACATCATTAGAAAGCTACGAAAATCCTCTATAACTTTTAAGAAGGCTAGTTATTCCAATTCAATCAACATCAGTCCAGAATTTGCCTCAAAATCAGTACATATAAAATCTATCCTTATGGGAAATTTGCAACACAATACAAAAGGGTAATCGGAAACAAATAACACAAATACTATGAAATCTGCATATCTTTCATTAATATCATAATATGCATTCTTAAAAAGCTTTAGTGGGCATTTTCTTAGCCCAATACACCAAAGTCTCAAAATTTCAAATTAAAAGAAAACTACATAAATAGTGACTTTTTGCTCAAAAAATGCAGCTAAAGCTTTGTCACAAAAATATAGCTTCAAAAACAAAAGTAATTGGGAGTGATGCCTTGTCCCCAGGGCAGTCACTCATTTTCTTTCTCATCACCTATGGATGGGAAGAGAAGAGGGGGTGTGAGCTCGACGGCTTGTGAGTAACACATTAATAACCAAGAACAAGCAAAAATTCTTTAATCATTTATCTCAAAGCAAACTCTACATTGATCAATCA
>JANZXR010000007.1:15318232-15332319 GCA_027575705.1 Erythroxylum echinodendron
AAATTTTGGAGTTCGGAGTAGAAAATTATGATGAATTGAAGTGAGTGTGCGAGTTCGGAAAGTCGCGATCCTGCTTAACCACGATCGCGACCCTGCACTATTCAATAAACGTCGGGATCACAAAGAAGCACGATACCGACGAGTGCGCTATTCAGTAAATGTCGCGATCGAGACTTTCTTCTTCTCCTTTGACTTTTTTCCCTCACACCCATTACTCCTCACTCTGACACCCGTGAATATTGCATTTCCTCTCCATTCTTTTAATTAGTTAATTCATAAGTATAATTAATTTTATTATTCTTATTATTATTAATTTTATTATTAAATAATAAATATTTAATTAAATACTTATAATAAGTATAATAATAAGTTAAAAAGTTAATAATAATAATAATAATAATAATAATAATAATAATAATAGTTATTATTATTATTATTATTACTATTATTATTATTATTAAAAATGGATATATAATATTATAATTTCAGTTTTCTGATAGTGTAAATGACTTTTGGTGTAGGAAGAAGCAATTTGTGATATATAGGTAAAGTGATGAAGGAGTTAAATCTGTAAAAAAAGTACAGAAAGTATATAAAGGATTGTGATAATTAAAGTTAAATGAAAATTAGTGAAATGAGAAAAATGTGATACGTATCTTATATGAATTAGGTTCTGTTGTTTTTTTTTTGTCAATAATCAAATACATAGAATTCATGACTGGAATTTGTACTTTCTTCTTGTAAGGACCAAAATAGAGGTAAAACAACGACCAAAACATCTGAAATCTCTAAGTCTGCACAGTGGCTCCATTCAATCACATCTACCACATCCACATATACAAATCTCATACTGGCACAGTTCATGAAGAAGTTGTAGCAATCCATCTTATAAAAATAAGCTCCAAAACTACCCTGAAGGGGTTCATAATGTAAAGAAACAAGATAATACTTCAAACATCTTCAAAAGATGCTAAAGGAGAAATCAACCTGAAGCAAAATAAAACACTACCAATCCACTCTATCAACCTGAAGCAAAATAAAACACTACCAATCCACTCTATCAATTCATCATCACAAGGATTAAGAGCGTGCAATCTTTCAAACCTCGGCCACTTGAATATCCAATTACTACATACATCATAGCTAATTTTCATCAGCATCCACAAACACACTCAAGTTATGGAGATGGTGGAGGCGTTGGTGTTGGAGATGGCACGTCCTATCCTTGCATCTCCCAAGACTTGTGCATTTTGTCGCTCATGTATGCTAGATCCTTAGATATCTGCTGAATTTGCCGATTCATTACGTTTACCTGCTGCTGTCTATTTCTGTTGGTTTCGAGCAGCAGTGTATAAACCCTTTGCCAACCTAGTTGCTGTTGTTGTTGCTATTGCTGCTCCCCACTTGATGAAAATGAGTCCAAAGATTCAAGTCTAAAACTTAAAGCTCCACTTGAAAACCTGTGCTTCACTGCCGTTCATGTACGAGGATCTCGGAGTTCCATGCTGAAGTGTTTTATGATCTCTGAATGTTTTAAGTACTATGCATCAAAATACTAATATTAAACAATGGTTAGTTCACTAAGATCAATTTGAAAATGTTGAGCCAAAGCAGTGGCTAAATATCCCATTCCTAAACTCTTTCCCTTTCTCCCCACTAATTGGATCAATGTTTGAGAAATATGAGAGAACATGTTAGGCTTATGCTTTTTATCGATGCACCATAACAAAAACAGCTCCTTAGCAGAGCATTTATTACTTTGGCTTTTCCCAAACACAGCAGAACACATGAATTTATATAGAAACAACCGTTCCGGAATAAGAATGTTTGCATTTTATTCATTATGAGGATTATACTCAGGCAAATCAGTTAAATATTTCCAATAACCAGAACATGGGAATGATTGATGGCCATCTTCTATCTGTTGTTGTGGAAAACCAAATAGTTGTCGTAACAACTTCTCATCTAAACAATAAGCCTGGCCTCGTAATCTAAAGAAAAATTTTTTAGGTTTGCTTGACTCAAACTTCAAAAAAGTGAAAAACTCTAGTGTCAGTTCAGGAAAAACAGGGTAACTAGTATGCACAAATTGTTCCCATTTACCTCTCTCACAGAATCTCAAGAATTTTTCTTTTAGCTCTATTTGTTCTAGCACATCAAAATTAAAATATGTTGATACTTGAATGATTTTATTCCTCAGAACAACACCTTCTTTGTTCGAAAAAACATGAGAAAAGGGGCACCATAATCAGCTGCAATGTCTGTAGCATTGTGCCCTCCAACCTCAGCTAGGATGGTTTCGTCAGATAATCTAGATCTTGGAGGCATAATGATGTTAAATGGTGCAAAAATCAGCAAAACAAACCACTACCAATTGACAACGACCCAACTCGAGTGATGTAAGCCTCAACTTCAGATCTGAAGAAATCGAAGATTCACGCACAAATAGATGAACTACTCATCCATCGGAGAACAAATCTCAGTCCAAGGAGAAGATGAGAGAACGACGGTCAACAATTCTCACACGAAGAAGAAAAGCAAACTTCTATCTCAAAGATTCTAAAGAGTATCACTGACGAGTGACACTTTACTTTTTTTCTTTTAATTAATTAAAATATTTACAAAATTTAAAATTAAACTATTTATTTATATTTTACAATTTAAAATTTTAAATTGATTATCTGTCAGGGCTATATAGTTTTAAATTTTTAGTTACTTATTATACTACTTTCTATATTTTATCCATTTATAACAAACATATAATAATAATAATAATAATAATAATAATAATAATAATAATAATAATTATTATTATTATTATTATTATTATTACAAGAAAATTATTTAATTGATTAATTAAATATTAATCAATCGATTTATTAATTATGATATTATATATATATATATATATATGAACAACTGTTGCTTAATTAGTAATGATAACAAACATTTTTACTTGCACAGTAATAATGAAATAATGTAAACAATAATATTAATATTGTTTAAAACTATGTATAAAATTAATAATAATAATTAAAATAATAAGAATAAAATTACTAATAATAAACAATTTAATAATAATACATAAACATTTCCCTTTTTCTGTAAGTACAAAAACATGAAATACTGAACATCAAAATCCACAATCATTTACTAAAATAAAACTATTCAACAAACAAAAGTTTGCACTCACAAACTAAACATTTCGACAGAACAAGAAAAGATAATTTGATAGCAGATATGCATTCAGAAAACACTTATATAAAAGTCAGCAGTTTTTTTTCCTTCTTAATAATGGTACCTCATAGCTATCCTCGTCTTTGTTGCTCTTCTTCTTCTTTTTCTCATCGGTCTGCTAGCCCTTCAATTTTCTCTTCTGTTTCTTCTTCTTTTCTCTCTGATTTTGCATCCTACGAAGCATCAGCATACCTTGTCTAACAAGTACAAGCGGAGAATGCCTCATATAACAAGTACAACAACATTGTTAAAGACAGTTTAAAGTTGCAATAATTACATTAATAATCAATAAATAATAATCATATATAATTATCAACAACATGAACTTAACAAAAGGAAAAAAAAAACAAAAAAGCATCACATAACTTTAGACTGTCACACCATGACCTTAATACTTAGACTAAAATTATGGTCAACCAAAACTAAAAATACTAAACCATAAAAACGCAAAGACCAAATAAACAAATTAATAATAGCAAACAAATTATGTTCTCATTTAATAATTAAAGATGTTAAATATCAATTCAATGAACACGACCTAAAATTTTAAAATCATAATAATTCATGAACAAACTATTCTTCACATGCATAACCATAATTAACAAGAACGTTAACCAAAAGACTATTAACAAGTGTGATAGACACTCCCTTCTTCCAAGCACTCAAAGGTCATAAATTTTCACTCTTTTTTCATTTCATGTTAAACTTTAACCATAAGCTTGCTAACAAATCCAATTTTCACTACTAAATATCTAACACAAATATTAATCCAAAGGTCTTTATTTTGGTTGTAATGAGGCCAAGGTAAAGGTGGGGAAAAGATAAAACCAGGCTTTAAACCGTAGGACTAATTGAGCATTTATAAAATGATACAACGCAATCAAATATAAAACATTGAATTTTTTCTTTTCACTTTGAAACATGCCATTTTACGAATCTCCTTTATTTGAAACATGCCTTTTTACGAATTTCCCTTCTTTTCTTCTTTTCCCCTTTCCATTCAACTTCTTTTTCCTCTTCCATTTTTTCTTTTTTTTTCTTAGCATTTTTTCCTACTCTTTTTTTTCTTTTTTCCCTTTTTCTCTTTCTTCGTAACTTGATATCGTTTCCTTTTTTCCCGATATTCAACAACATATATAACTTTTAAATGCTCAACTTGCCCTTACGGCAGGTATAATCAAAACAGATAAATAATAAAGGCCAAAGCTCATGTTTTGGGTTTTAACCAATAAAACGTTCCAAGTAGGCCCAAAAGGGCTGACTAAGAATAACATCATGGTGGCCTTTTAAGTTATGAAGTTAAATCCTAAACGTCTTCATCACTTTAATGTTTGCATAAGATTATGTTATCTCAACTGGTATTTGCAAACAAATTCTAGATTTGCTTAACCATGAAAGAATACTCTCAACAATGAATACTTATAATTGGTCTCAAATTCTTACCAAAAGAAAGTCTCATTCATCTATCACAGCAAGTTAATATCCTTTCAAGGCAAGTCCAAGTCAGTCAGTTTATGCACGCGAATATATTTATTCACTCATATAATGCATTTATAATCTCAATCAAGTTCATTTAATAATCAAACATGATTAACTATTAAAAAGGAAAAAATGCAAAATGTATCATAAGAAATTAAATCAAAGATCTAAGATGCAAACAACATTGATTAAGACAAACAATAAAATTAAAAATAATTTTATAACAAACAAGTAAAATAGTAAAAGTAAAAGATAGGAATACAATACTAAGATAAAGATGGACGCTTCCTGGACCGAGGATTGAAATTCACTAGAAAATTCCTAATCTCCACAATATTAGCCTCAATGATGTCCAATCTCTCATTCGTCCGGATCTCTGCAATATTGGCCTCAATCTTGTCCAATCTCTCATTTGTTCACCATTCAAATGTAGTAAATTGATTGGCCAGCGATTGATATTCAAATGAATTAGGTGCAATGCTCAAGCGCGTACCTTCATATGGAAAACTGTCATTCCCTTCTATACCTTTACCTACTTCACCACAACTCTGCTTACCACTTGAAGCTTATACTATCTCGTTATTAACAAGAACATAATGATCACCTTGTCACCTAACAATCTTCATGGATACCAAGCATTGGAAACCTAAACTAGAATTCTCAGAAACTAACTGCATACTTGTTCTCTCATTCAGTAAACCAAAATACTCTGCAATTTGGGTCACAAATGGCCCGAAAACTATTTTGCCAGAGCTAACTTTCGCCACATCCATCATATGCATGCTTAACTACATACCAGCATTAAAGTGTTTACCATGCACCATGCACTACAACACAAACAATTTTAGTTCAAAAAGTGCACTTTGGCTGTCTCCTCTACCAAATATCGTACTAGTTAAAAACCTATGAAGATAACGAAAGCTAGGGTCCACTCAAGAAGACGATTTAGACCTACTCGAAGAGAAAACGTTTGTAGAGTTTGTAATTTCATTCCAAAATTATTTAGGCCTAAATTCATCATCATAGTCATATAAATCGCTACATGGAAACCCAAACATACTATTCAAGTCATCTAAAGCAAGAGCGCATGTCCTATTCATCAATTTAAATATCAAATTAATCACAATGCCATCTTCGTTGAAGATCAAATCCAAAGTTGCCAAAAATTCTAAAGTTAATTCAACATATGTATTTTTTCTTAATTTTCCAAAATTTTCCCATCCTATGTTATTCAACAATTCATTAACTCGCTATGCAATTCCTAATTCAATTATAACTGCATAATCAATAAATCTATTCGGTATAATCAGATGATCTTTCAAACTTGCATACCTTAATTAACTTTCACAAGTTTTAAATTGAAGGCAAGGATTACCTATAAAAGGCAACTTGTTTGCTTCAGAAGATGAAGACCCTGGTAATCTCATACGAGGAGGCATAATCTAAGTAACAATCAAAAATCAAAATAACAATTACATTATCAGAAAACAAAGCCATAGCAAATATCCAAACCAAATCAAAAACTCTATTATATTTAACCAACATTTTGTTACGTTAAAAATCATAAAAAACCAAATACCAAGATATGTTTAACGATATAAAAGATTACCTATATTTGTAAACAACTTGCAAGAGAGGCGACGACATAAGGCAATAGACGGCGATAAAGACAGACAACAACACGCAAAAACCACAGAAGATGGCAACTACCCAACTTAAGATCTAAAGTCCCAACTTTGGATCTGAAGAAATGCAAGATTCTCACACTTAGGTTAATCAACTACTCGTTCACCAGACAACAAATCTCGATTGAAGAAAAAGATGAGAAATAGCCGTGAACAAATTTCTATGTAAAAAGAATATGACAAAATCGTCGTCATTTATTAGATTAACTTCAGATTCTAAACAAACGGGTGTAAATTTAATTTTTTAAATTTATTTTAATTAATTAAAATATTTTAACAATTTTAAATTTTAAAATTTATATATAATTTATAACTAAAATTTTTAATTCCTCAGCGCCCTCACTGGCATGACTTAATAAATCACACTCGTGAGTTGTATGTTTTTTGGTTTTTACTTACATATTATACCATCTTATCCATTTATAAGAACCACATGACATTGTCCATTTTCTAAAAATTTTTTATCATTCCAAATTTTTACAAGTAAATTTTACTTATTCGTTTTTAATATTTTAACTAACATAATTTTATTATTCTATCATAATAAGAAGAATAATAAAAATAATAAAACAATAAATTTAATAATAATAAGAAAAAATTAATAATAATAAGGCATTTAATAATAAAATAGCAATAAATTTAATTAATTAAATTAATAATAGTAAGGAATATAATAATAATAAGTACTTTAATAATAATAATAATAATAATAATAATAATAATAATAATAATAATAATAATAATAATAATAATAATAATAATAAGCATATTTTGGTCTTTTTATTAGTTATTCCTTTATCATTCCAAGTTTATACTTTCAAACCAAACACTAGCTTAGAAATTCTTTATCTATTCTATTCTTTAAACCAAATAAAGTAATATTTATTCTATTCTATTCCTCATCTTTTCTATTCCTCAGAATAATTATTTTATTCCTTGTCTATTTCATTCTTTGAACCAAACAGGCCGTAAATGTTGTTTTGATATAAACATGATTTATTCAGATTCTTTAAGAATATTCTGTTCGGATATGTGTAAGTTTGAAGCAAGTATATTTTGTATTTTTTTTATATATTATATTTTGTTCTGATGCAAATGATAGTGGAATGATCAGTAATTTGAACAATTAAAGGTTGTCTGAGATTTGATATGAATCATTGCATATGAATGCTAAACGATTGTTAGAAACAATCACCGAATTATATGTGTTTAGTTATTCCCCTTTAAGCTATATGCTTAGCACGGTAGTTTGCCTCTTTGTAGGTTCTGTTAAAAAGACTTGAGACTGGGATAAAAACAACTGCAGTGGTTAAAAAGATTATGTTTTGTTCTGGAAATGTTCAGCTTGTTTTCAAGTTGGTTTTTTCAATGTAATAGGACATGTTGTATTTTTTGTTTTGTTTAATGGTATGCAATAACCTTAATATAGTTTGGATTTGGATTAAGGCTTGTATATAATAAGTACCATGCGTATGTTACGTTTTGAATATGACCAACCATTGATGAATGAAATGTATGTTCCTTGAGTTTCTAGAAATGCTTTAGTATGTATTGGATTATTTTGGTTTTGTTTTGTCCAGCAGCTGCATATCCTCCTATGGGGTATGTGGGTGTTATAGGAGGAATTGATATAAGAGCGGTACCTAGAACAAGGTCAATGGTAAGCTTCCTCTCCCTTTCTGGAGGTAAATCCAAAAATTCTACTGGAAATACCTTCTGGAATTCCCTAATAACAAAAATATCCTGAATGATCTTTTCATTCTGGGTATCAACTACATGAGCTAGATAAGCATCAAATCCTACTCGAATCAATCTCAAAGCACTCATGAATGAAATTAATCGGGCTGGCACTGTTTGACTAACTCCTTGAAATACTACTCTCGGCTGATTAGGAGATTCAAGAATAACCTCTTTAGTATAACAATTCATCACAACTCTATGTGTAGTGAGTCATCTATGCCTAGAATAATATCTATTTCCTTTAACTGTAATATAATCAAATCAGCTTCTGACTCTTCCTGATCAATCCAAATGCTACACCGTTTACATACCTTACCAATCACTATTGTACTACCTACTAGTGTACTCACCTCTAATCCACATTTCAACATCTCTCTCTCACAATGCAGTCTGGATACCAGATTTAGTGTGATAAAAGAATGTGTAGATCCTAGATCTACGAATGCAAATGCTTCAAAATTAAAAATATTCAACACACTTGCTACCACATCTGGGGAGTTCTGTGTCTCCTGTCTAGTGATGGCATAGACCCTGGCCTAAAACTGAAGCTGGTTAATCCGCACCTCAATCCTGACACTAGGCTCTGTTGATTGAGTTCTACCTCTACCTTTCCCTCTCTGTACTAATCCAATAGCTCTACTTTATTGGACCATTGTCTCAGTCATTGTTCCTCTTCTTATTATAGACTGTGGTCCCAATGTATGGGGACAATCTCTGATTTGATGCTTTATAGAGCCACAATAGAAACAAGCTCTTGATAATCACCTACACTCCTTACCATGCTTCTTACCATAGTTTTCATTAATCAGGCATTTATTGGGACTGCCAGGAAGGCACTTGTCCTCTACCTCTACTAGTCTGAACAAATCCACCCCTCAATAGTAACCCTGATTGTCTTGATCTAGTTTAAAATTGAGACTATTTGTTCTAGCATTTACTGAAGCTTCTGCCAAAATTAACCTGAGATTCACCCTGTGTCTTCACTCTAGACTCCTGTCTATACTCTCCTTGACTATCCTTCAACAGCTGTTCAATTCTGATCAAGGTTGCTCATAGTTCTGTAAAACTACCCAAATTAGAAATGGCTAGTCTCGATCTGATTTCCATGTTCAACCCATCTTCAAACCTCCTACACTTGTCCTCATCAATTGGTATTAATGTAGTTGCATACCCTATTAATTCATTAAATCAGATCTCATATTCAGCTACTGTCAGACTTCCCTGCTTCATATCCAAAAACTCCTTCATCTTCTAATCTAGATAAATCTTGGGCATATAATTATCTCTAAACAGAAAATCTTCCTTGGTCAAACTACAAGGCCTGGTGGCACTATCTAGAACAGTCTTCCACCACTGATATATTGGACCTTGTAGAAGTGAGGCTACATAATTGTTGATAGTAAAACCTATTTACTTATTTTACGCTCAAAAATCGCAAATAAACGGGTCGTGACTTGTAGTTAAAAAGAATGGATATTAATCCCACAGGGATTAATGCCTAAACACCGCTTAATTTGAACACAAATTTGTTTAAGAAATGAAATTGTATGCAAATAATCTAGAAAATTAAATTAAAATTAAAATACTAATGTAAATAATGGACAATACCGCAATTACAGAAAATCTGAATTTAAGAATCTAGATGCTAGAGATTACTTTTTCCTTATTTTGTCTCCCTCCTATTTTATTGATCGAATTGTGTCTCACCCTAGATTTCTGAATGTACTAATTACCCTCCCTCAAGGTGTAACTGTTTGTCCCTAATCGTATTAACAGGAATCGATTGAACGATCTCTCATCCTACCCAATGACTCTACCGATTCAACTAGTTATTAAACTATCCTACGAGTGATCAATTGATTAATCGACATCTCTCTTCTAACTATTCAATTAATATGATGATTTCTAGTCTATATGTCACCAACTCTCATTGTATAATCCTACATGAATTTCATCTCACTCACTCTCTCAATTTGTTGCAAGATGAGAATTAAGAACAACAATCAACGAAGACAATTGTATTCAATTTATTAAAATAGGAGCTTTGACAAAATAATTCAAAAGCAATCCCAAAAATGAAATCAGCCCAACATGGTCTCCATAACATCATCAACAATCAAATAAACCATTTTTACAAAGAATAAAAGAGGTTAAAATGATAGAAAATTGAATAGAAAGACTCCTCTTCATTGCCAAAATCTAGAATTTTGGTATTAATATGCTATTTTGCCCAATCTTGTTGATGATCCTTATCTTCAATCCTTCTTCAATGCTCCAAACATGTGTTCTTCACTCAAGGATGGTGTTTCGACAGGTGAATGTCGTCTCCCCCTAAGATGGAGGCTTAATGATATTTTTATAGTCCAGAAATCCTAGGTTTAATGAAGCCTTGCAGATTGCCTAAGATTACAATTCCCATGTCTGTGTGACTTTGCATGATTCCCACGAGCATGGGAATTACACACAGATGCACTCCTCATTTCTTCACGTTTCCCACATCTGTGGAAATTTGCATGATTCCCACGAACGTGGGAATTTGTAGCAGATGCACTTTTTTTCTTCTCTTCTTTGATCTTTTGTTCAACCTCCAAGCTACTCCCTCTTCTTTTCTACATAAAAATAGTCAATTCTTACACTTAAATAGCATCAAAAACACGAGATAAACAATGGAAATCAAACTTAATGAAAACATACAAAATGAATCCTAAACTAGAATAATAAACAATAATTATAATAGAAAACACAAGCCAATTACCTATAAAAACATATCCTGATGCACACCTATCAACATCCCACACTTGAATCTTTGCTTGTCCTCAAGCAAAATAAATACAACCAATCAATTCTACCACTTCATTTTCACAAAGATCAAAGGATACAATCCCTCAAATTCAAGCCAACTCAAATATCAAGTTAATGCACATATCATGACTACTTCTTTCATTGGTGTACACAAGCAAACTCATAATTGTCATAATCACTCAAAGGTAAGTAAAGATGTACAAATGAATCTTCCTCGCAATTTTCACTCATTTCGCTCAAGTGTTTAAGGGTTAGTGTTCTGCTTAAACTTCCTATAGGAAACTACACTACCATAGGCTTGCTAATACACCAATTCTCCTCTACAATGATTGCATGCATAAATAGATCAAAATGACTTGTTTAGGGTTGTAATGTGGTGAAGGTTAATGTGGGTCAAAAGAAAGGGAAAGAGGGTTAAGCACAGGCATAAGTAAAGTAAAAAAACGGATAAAATGGGATAATAAAACATAACTCCGAAACATCCAAACATAACTAATAGAGTACTCTACACTCATTTATTTTACTCGATTGTTCTTCCTGTTTCTTGTCCTTTCTTTTTCTTTTTCTTTTCTTTTCAACAACATTTTTTTTCTTTTTTTTCATACATGGAAGAACTATGGATCAAAACTAACACTATATACAATGTAGTCCACATGCAGAAACATACTCAACTTGTCTCTGTAAAAATTTCACACAATCCTAACTAATGTTTTACTTAATACTTTACTAAGCTTGTGAAAGGGTAGGATAATGGGGTTTCAAATGTTAAAATTTTGGGTGTTTCCAAGAAACAAAAGGTTAAGACTTAATAGGGGTAGTAAGGGATTATGCAAAGGTGGATCGTTTAAGCCAAGGGTTAAAGCCAGAAAAAAGGGCCTAAATCATATCTATTAAGCATGCATCTAGTAGACTCAAACCTATTCAAAGCAGGTTCTGAATGTAGTAACCTAAGGAAGTAACATTCAACAAAGAAATGACATGCCTATAGATGGAGTCATATGAATCAATCCTCTCTTTGGCTCAAATGAAAATTCATTATATATCTCTACACTACCTCTTTGTTAAAATGTCAATTTATGAATAAGCTTATGTAGCCAACTACTTTTCATCACTCTATATGGTTCACTTTTTACTTAAGTAGCCTAATCCGAGTTCAAGCATGCATTCAATCTAATTCCAACTAACATGACATAATTTTATGGCAATATTTATCAGAGTGATTCAAATGTGGTTCCATTACTAACATAAAGCACCATTGCTGACACAAAGCACATAAAATATGCCTAAACATGCATCCTATGTAACACAATGTAAAAAAATGCAATTGAGAAAGTTAATGTCACCTCGCCACACTTAAATATCACATTTTCCTCAATGTGACAAGTCAGCTCCCAATTGAGTGAAAATGACATTAAACCAAATAAAAATGAAAACAACACAAACAAAAGAAATTGAAACAAACAAATGATATTAAACCAAATAGAAGATATTGAAGTCAAACCAAAATTAAAGAAATTAAAACTAAACAAAAGACGTAGCACATAAACAAATAACATGAAACCAAAAACACATGAAAAGAAATGTACTCACATATAAGAAATAACAAAATTTAAAAGTTTAAGGGATAAAAAAAGCTTATTCCAATGATGGTGGTGTCAATGATGGTGTAGGAGCTTCAAATTTATTCCTTCGACAGAAGTTGAGGAACCTTTGCTTTAAGTTACATTGCTCCTTATGAACCCGCTGCATTTGAGTGTCGAGTTCATTGAGTTAGGATGCCATCTATTGTTAACTGGTGATTATTCGGTGGAGAATTAATTGATATCGGTCAACGGCCGCTGGTTTCCTTGGTTCCTTTGCCACTACTTCCTCCTCTGGTTCAGGAGTTGCACTGGATGTGAAGGGTCGTTCCACGACTGCACTGACACCCCTCCTACTCCTCACTACAGTGTGCATCTAAAGATTGCGAAGTTTCATAGATTGGACCTCCACAATCTCATAGCATCTCAAATAAACTATGTCAAACATATCGTGGGGAGCAATATATAAATTCTCCATATTCAAATTATAAAATACACCCAAAGTAGAAGAAATATGAGTCATCCCAAAAGACGTATTCTTTTTATTAATCACACTCACTAGTGATCAAAAAATTCAATAAGGTGTGTTGATTGTAAGCTTTTTATCCATACAGCATAAAAAGAAAAGTTCTTTAGCTGAGCATTTGTTGCTTTTTGTTTTATTAAACACATTCAGACATATAAATTTATACAACAACAAATGTTCGGCACTATAGATTAAAGAATTTGGTGCATTGCGTGAGTCAAAATGTTCTTCACATGTGAGAGTTTTCTAATAGTAATCAACATCAAAATCAACATGATCATATAGAATTTTTGCATTCGATAAAGTGATTTCATGCATGACAGAATAATCAAGTTTAAAAACATTTCTAGTTAACCTAAACCAAAACACATCCATTTTTGGGTTATACTAGACTATGTGAAAAACTCTAAGGATATTGCATTAAACAAGCCTATTCCACCCTAAGTTTGCAACTAGTTGCTTAAGTTGTTGTCTCACTCCTATGTTCTCAAGCACTTTGAAATCAAAATACCTAGAAGTGACAATTTCTCTTTTCCTAAAGTTTCAAAATCTCATACCTTTTTCTTCTGAGTAAATCGAAAATGGGGCCCGATAGGTTGCTACTAAGTTAAGCTTACCTTCTCTGGAAACTTGAAGTTGGAGTTCGTCAACCGATTTCCTAGCCATCATCTTCCTTGGTAGTGCCATTGCAAAAAAAATATACAAAAAATGAAAGAGTGTGTGAAATTAAGATTTAACAGAGAAAGAGACAAATCTTACCTAAATCCTTGTGTTTTTGAATGATTAATACATGAAAAGATGAAAGGATTGTAAGAATAATGAAAGAGTTGAACAAAATACTAAGAATCTAGAGGAAATTTAAAGAGTGTTAGTGTTGGATCAGAAAAAGAAAGTATGGTATATTTGGAGAAACGATAGATTTCAAAACTTTTAAGAAATCATTTTTCCAGCAGAAGCAACGAATCCAAATCATCATGCCAATCCATACATGATATGGTATAAGGATAATAAAAAACATAAACAAGATGAAGAGTATTA
>JANZXR010000007.1:15338808-15354580 GCA_027575705.1 Erythroxylum echinodendron
ATTATTATTATTATTATTATTATTATTATTATTATTATTATTATTATTATTATTATTATTATTATTATTATTACTAATAGTAATAATAATAATAATAATAATTAAGAATAAAAAATTGCTTATGTAGGGAGAGGGGTATTTCTGGATGTTGCTTGTGTATTTTGTTTCGGAGACGGGGACAAGAAATTTTGTACCACAGTCTTGAAAGGAACAAAAAGATTTTGTCTCTGCGCTCTGGAGTTGGGATAATAATATAATTAAGAATAAAAAATTGCTTATGTGGAGAGAGGGGTATTTTTGGATGTTGCTTCTGTATTTTGTTTCGGAGATGGGGACAAGAAATTTTGTACCACAGTCTTGAAAGGAACAAAAAAATTTTGTCTCTGTGTTCTGGAGTTGGGACAAAAATAGATAGGGACAGCAAATAAACACTACAAAACACAAGACTTTTGTGTCCCTGTCATTTATATCCACCTATAAAGACATGAACCAAATGCTACGTTGGAGGCAACAAGGTGAGGATGGGAGCGACGGATGAGCAGGTGGCGACTCAAAAACATAACGGAGGCCATGGCAGAGAAAGGAAAAAAACCCTAATAGAGAAAAGAACATGCAACCCACGTAGGGACGTCTTAGTGCATGCACCTAACAGAAAACATTATGCTTGCAACTAACAGTCGCCATTGTATTTTTATTTTTATTTTTATGTAAACCTTCTCTTTTACTTAAATTGATTTAATTGAGATTAAATTGGTTTAAATTTATAATAAATCTTTAAAAATGTTTTCTAACTGTTGAAATTTGTTTTCAAAGGTTTATTTCATTAGGAATATTTTGGAATTTAGTTTAATTTTTCAAAGGGTTGAATTATTAAATTAAATTAATTATTAAATAAATAATTAGAATTAAACAAAGGTTTTTAATGAATAATTTGATTATGTTAGACATTAATAATATAATGAGATTATATTATTTTTTGTGAGACAAAATTTTGAAATTATAAATCCCTCAATTAAATATTAAGTAATGTCAAGAAAATGATAGTTGTCTTCCATTATTTAAGAATAAAATCAGAGTTTTATTTATTATAAGACTTGTTATGTAACAACCTGGATCATCCGCTCACAGATATTGTTCGCTTTAGGCCTTAGCCTAGCCAAGCCCTCACAGTTTCGCTCTTCCCACCCTTGAAAAATCGCGTCTTTGAGGGAGAGGTTTTCATAGTCTTATAAAGCCTGTTTCGTTCCCTTCTCTAATCGATATGAAAATCTAACATTCCACCCCTTGGAGGCCCAACGTCCTCGCTGGCCCACAGGCCTGGATCCACCCCCTTGGAGGCTCAGCGTCCTTGCTGGCATATCAGCCCGAGTACTGGCTTTGATACCATTTATAACAGCCTGAACTACCCACTCACAGATATTGTCCGCTTTGGGCTTTAACCCAGCCAAGCCTTCACGGTTTTGCTCTTCCCACCTTTTGAAAAACACAACTTTGAGGGAGATGTTTCCATAGCCTTATAAGACCTACTTCGTCTTCCTCTCCAATCGATATGGGAATCTAACATGTTAAGTAATTAAAGACCCCTTTAACTCGAATATTTTTTATCTTAAATTGTTGATTTCTACTTAACTAAATTTATATGATATGGATGAGTGACTCATGATCATATGAATGTAAAAACAATGTTAGGAATAATATATAAGATATATTTTAGCAAAGAGTTGTCGCCTAACGGATCTAAAAGTTACATAAGATGTAATTAACAAAGTTGTTACTACCTAATTCAAATTGAGTTGCTTTATTGAGTGACTCAACACTAACTCAGTTTGAATGGGATCTTAGCCCACTAGGAAATTATTTGATAATTTCCTAGTTTAATAGTAAGGGCTATTATTTTGAATAAAATAGTAGGAGTAGTCTAATACTTATTAAAGTCCTTATTTTGTTTCATTTCATGGCATAAAATAGTACTTGCACTTTTATGTCTTTTGATTGTTAGAAAAGATGAGTACCAATCTGTTGCTAAGGAGCATCATAGATGTTGTTACAAAGGTTTTCTTAGACACCAAATTTATACCGAAGTTGCACCTATTTCTTTGCACGGTAATCTCACTTAGGTCTATTTAAGCAAGACTCAACCTTCCTACATGATCCTTGACCAATAAAACCCTATTCTCTAATACCTCATAACCCCTGAAGTGTTTAACTCTCAAACTTGAGCAAAAATACTATAGAAGTATTAAATAATCATAGGTAACAATAAACACATAAGATCTATGATAAAAACCAACCTTTATTACTTCCCTAAAAATATATAAACGAATGTTCTCTCACAACATGTTCCGTTCCCCTCTATCTCTCTTCTCGATGAGCAAGACTCAGACAAGCTATTTATATGCTCCTATAGCTTTACAGTTCATAATCCTAATTAAACTGAACTAACTAGATCACATTTTATCATAATCAGATTACACCAAACTAAATAATAGGATGACATTCTCATCCAAATGGGACTCTGTCTAATAGGATTTATCTACATCATGACTAGCAAGATAAGATATTACATTTAATTAGGAAAGATACATCCATATCTATGAAGAACTCTACTATCTTCAGATGATCCTCCCACATGGTCATTATCTCTTAAAGCTTATGTATATCTACTGTGAACTTATCTGTCACATCATCTAAGAACTCTTTTTGATTTATATCCATTGATGATGAGTCATCTAAGCCCAAATCCTTTCATAGCATACTAATTCATTCTAATACTTACCTATATCAAGTCCATTAGTCATGGTCTATCTATTTAAGCACCCGTTAAGTCCTTAGAGCTCTCACATGTCTCCCTCATACCGATGATCCAGTTAACTGTAAACCCATAGTCTATCTTAAGCTATCTTTTTTTCTTACATCCGAATCTTGCATCTCTTCAAATATTTCCAACAATGTGTACCAATGCATGTCATCACTTGACAATGACTATTTTCCTCAACTATTCGCAAGTCTTTGCCTTGTTCCATCGTCCCGAGTGTCAAAAATTATTCAAGGGTCACCTTCTGCTCGATTATGCTATTAAGACTTAAAGGTCTAACAGATGCTAACAAACTAAATTGACTCAATTTTTGAGACTAATTTCCTAACTTGATAATTGTTCTCAGGCAAGAAAAGAAACCATATTTTCTTAAAATTTTTACTCCATTAGAGCCTAGTTTGGATACGATTGATGAGTTTTGGGAAAGATATCAACATTATATTAATAATGTTGAACAAGCTACATGTGTGATGTTAGTTAATATGTCTTTAAAGCTTCAAAGGCAGTATAAGAACATAGATGCTTTTGCCATAATTTTACATCTTATGGATTTGTTTAGTACACAAAGTAGGGTGGAGAGATATCAATTCTCTGAAGCATTATTTCAATGCAAGATGGTAGAAGGATCTTTAATAGAACTATACATATTAAAGATGATTGGCTATATTAAAAAATTAGGCCAATTTGGTTTTGTCATGGACCTTGAGTTAAGCATTAATATGGTGCTATTGTCTCTCAATTTGAACTTTTCATAGTTTGTTATGAATTTCCAAATAATTCGAAAGGATATGTCATTGCTTAAACTATTGAATGCTCTCAAGACTGTAAAGAGGTGCCTTAAGAAAGAACCAGTTATGTTCTTATTTTGGATTTTTCTAAGAGCAAGAAAAAAGGGCTCTAAGAAGAATAATAACAATAAACATAAGGCTTCTGCTAAAGTAGTAAAGTTAAAAGATGATGTCAAAAAAATGATGATAAGGCCATATGTTTTCATTGTGGAATTGATGAACACTAGAAAAGGAACTACAAAGCTTATCATGCTACCCTGAAGATAAGAAGCTTAAGGAAGCTACTTCTATAAATATGTTTATAATTGAGATCAATTTTTCTAGTTATGTTCTATGTTCTTGGTATTATATACTGGATGTAGTTCTCATACATATAATGAGATGCAAACAAAAAGTATATGGTTAAGAAAAGGTAAAGTGGACTTACAAGTTAGAAAATGTGATAAGAAGATTGATCCTGTATAGAGTCACTGTAACAGTATGTCAAGCAACCTACCTTCCCTTACAAAATGGAAAGTTTTGCATACAAGGGCTAAAGTTTGTTAATTACATTACTCTATTTCTACTGGCCAACAGACTTTCTTGTGCAACACCATAGCCATCTAGAGAAAGAGTTACTGCATTAGCTATAGGAACTTATAGTATAGCTTTGTCTTCTAAGTTTGAACTAGAACTAAATAATTGCTATTATTTCTAGTTATTAATAGAAACATCATTTCCATTTCTTATTTAAATTTGAATGGATTTTTCTTTATTATTAATAAAAATTTTGTTTATAAAAAAATGTTTATTGTAGATATGGATTACTTATAAATGGTTTGTATGAATTAGATTTTGAAAGGCCAATCATTAATATAAACATTAAGAAGAGAAAGTTAAGTGACCAAATCGATCTTATTTGTAGCATTATAAGTTAAGTCATATTAATGAGACTAGAATCACAAAATTAATAAAGAAGAATATTTGGATCTTTTTGATTATGAATTAAATGAAACTTGTATATGTTGTTTTATGGAAAAGATGACCAAACTACCCTTTACTGGAAAATGATAGTATGCTACTGAGTTACTAAAGCTTATACATTTAGATGTATATGACCCTATGTCTACTTGTGCTAGAGGTGGATACTCATATTTCATTACATTCATAAATTATCATTCTGGATATGGTTATATGTACTTAATGAAGCAAAAATTTGAATCATTTGAAAAGTTCAGAGGATCTAGACTTAAGGTTGACAAATAAACTAGTAAAAGTATTAAGACACTTAGATATGATCTAGGTGGTGAATACTTTGACCATAATTTTCCTGGTTACTTAAAAAAAATGGGATTCTCTTATAAAGGACTCCTCCTAGAGCTCTACAATATAATAGATTGTCTGAGAGGACAAACTATTCTCTATTAGATATAATACATTCCATGATGAGTCATACAACCTTTCCTGTCTCCTTTTAGGGACATCCCTTGGAGTTACTGCTTACCTTTTGAATAGAATTCAATCTAAACCATTTGAAAAGACTCCACAAGAGAAATGGAGCAATAATAGAGCAAAATTATCATAGTTAAAGATTTGGGGATGTGATGCTTATGTAAAGCGTGCAACATCTGATAAGCTTCATGTTAAGTCAAATAAATGCAAATTTATGGGATATTCAAAATATATTATCAAATATAAATTTTATCACCTTCTTGAGTAATAGGTGTTTGTTTTAAGACATGTTACATTCCCAAAATGAGTGAGGTATTCCTTAGAGAAGTTTAAAAACCATAAACTCACATCTAGATGGAGCAAGATTCCCAAGTTGATACATATGATGTATAACCAAGGGTTCAAAAGACACATAGTCCATGACACATTAGTAGGATATGTCATCCCCTTATTAGATTAGATCTACATATATATCACTCATAGATGATGAGCTTACTACTTAAAAAAAAAAACAATTTCTAACATTGATTCTTTAAAATGGCATAAATCCATAAGACCTAGAATGGAATCCATGTACATTAACCAGGTATGGACTTTGGTGTATGCTACTAATGGTATTGTACATATAAGACATAAATAAGAGAAAAATTGAAATGGATGGTAATGTACATATGTACAAAGCAAAGAAAGTGACAATAAGTTGCCAAAAAAAAATCAAGGATTCAAAGTAATATTTAAGCAAAGTATTATTTATGCTTAAATTCATAAGAATCTTATTGGCTATAGCTGCACATCATGATTATGCAACATGGCAGATGGATGTCAAAGTAATATTTATCAATGGGAATTTTATTGAAGATATGTTTATGACACAACTTCAAGGTTTTTAATCCAAGAGCTTCCTAATCAAGTATGAAAGTTGCAAAAGTTTATTTATGGACTTAAGTAAGCATCATAAAGTTGGAACATTCATTTTGATTAGATAATCAAAGAGTTTGATTTTATAAAAAATGTAGATGAACCATATTTCCATAAGAAGGTTAGTAAGAGCGTAGTCATTTTCTTAGTGCTATATGTGGATGAAATATTGTTGATTGGAAATGGCGTGCCAATAATAACAATAATAATAATAACATCTTACTAGAAATTCCATTAAGATGCAGGATCTAGAAGGATCCACAAGTACGCAGCCTTGCCCTTAGCTACTAAAAGGCTAGAAATGATATACTAATGCTCAAGTATTTAAAGATTTTGTTGTCTAAGAACTTCTCTATAAAGGATATATGGGAGAACCAATCTATATTCTAGGAATAAAGATGTATAAAAATATATCAAAGAGATCACTTGACTTATCCCAATCCATGTATATAGACAAACTGTAAAAGAAGTTTAGTATGGAGAATTCTAATATAGGATTCTTAACCATGTCGCATGGGATTTCTCTCTCGTAGGGTATTTGCCTTAAGACACAAAAAGAGAGAAATAAAATAGATTGTGTTTAAAATGCTTTGACAATTAGATCAATCATGTATATGATGTTGTATACCAGATGTCTCCTATACTTTAAGCATAACAAGCAAGTTTTATGCAAATCCTAGTGATGGTCATTAGATGGCTATATAAAAACATCTTAAAGTACCTAAGAAGGGCTAAAAATATTTTCTTGGTCTATGGAGGAGTAGAACTAAGAGGTCAAGGGTATTTAATTGCTAGTTTTTAGTATGAATTAAATAATAATAGGTCACAGCCAGGGTACATCTTCACTTTGAATGGTCGTGTGATAAGTTAGAAAAGTTTTAAACAACCAATCATTTTGGATTCTACACCTAAGGTTGAGTACATTTCCATGTTAAAGGTGAAAAAGGAAGCAATTTGGATCGAGAAGTTCACCATTAAACTTTTAATGGTTCCTAACATTGTTAAGTTAATAGTATTGCACTATGACAACAATGGTGACATTACACAGGCAAAGAAGCCAAGGTCTCATCATCAGTCCAACATATACTCAGGAAATTTCAATTGATTAGGGAGATAGTGGAGCAGAAAGACATAACGTTAAAGCGAATTCTCACCGAAGAGAATCTTGTAGATCCTCTCACTAAGTCATTATCTCAAAATAGACATGATTGTCGTATGGATAGATATCGTATTAGATACATAGGCAATTGACCTTTGTGTGAATAGGTGATTGTTAGTTTATGCCCTTATAATCAATCGTTTGATTGTAATTTTATTTATAACATTATTATTTTATTTAATAAATATGTTATTTATCTTTATATTTTTTGTTTATTACATTTGATGGTTTAATAATAAAGGTAAAATCATTTGAATAATTATTGTATTATTAAAATTATGATCAGTTCATAATTATGATATTCAATTTGCATTAATGTATTATTATTAAATTGTTTCCAGTTGTAGTTTCATCAATATAAGATATTGTTAAAATAATAAAACTAACATATATTATGTTTCTTTCTTATAAAAAAAGTAATTGATCTCATAAATTAAAGTATATATTGAGATACTTAAATAAACGTATAGGTGCTTATTAAAGAATAAATTCACTAAACTGACTCAACTGAGGACCCTAAATGGAATATTACTTATATTGTATGAGTAATCCTTTGACTTATCCATACTCTATATCCAATTACAACTTTAGATGATGAAATGATTAAATTATGCATTATAACCATGCATGAATAGGTAGAGTCAAACTACTTTGAAATTCCTAATATTTAAGTAGTCATGACATGTTGTTAGAAATCAATCTTAATATATAATTATATATTATTTAATTATAGAATCAAAGATAAGTTAAATGAAGTTTTAATTTGTCTAATTTTAAATGTGAATTATAATTATAATTTATAATCATTATCAACATATTAGGAACCTAATGATTCATATATAAAGAGTTGTTAAAAAAGAGAAAATTAATTTAAATTAAGTTAAACTTAATTGTCAAGTTTGAGAAATTTCAGAAATCAAATATAAGATATTTAATTTCATTAGAATTCAATTAAGTTATAGTTAGAGTTTTATATTAATTATAATTAGAATATTTAGTTTTTAATAAAAAGTAATATCTTTCTATTTATAGGAAATAAATGTTAAGAAGCTAGCACTCCTACTTATTCCTCTCAAAGCATTGAGTTATTTTTCGCTGTTATGTGGATATCATTACAAGTCAAACACTTGATAGCTTGTAGTTGAAACCTAGTGAAAAGATTTTGGTAGGAATTTGAATCAGATACGATTCAATTGCTTTTATGATTAATATTTTTCAAGTTATTCAATTATTAAAATTTAACTTGAAAATCACAAAAATTTTAATTTTTATATACACCCGAGGTTAGATCAAATCTTGTTTCTCAACATATACACTATTTGAAAACCTAGCCTTAGACTGAATTTCAAGAGTAAGGATATGATTCCTATAACCTTAAGTCTGTACTCTTTCAATTTTTAGGTGGCAATACCTCTTTACCCTATGTTGATAAAAAGGAGTGAAATTTTTTAATTTTTTTTAGTAAAATTGCCCCTAAGATATGCATATGATAAGACTTGAAATTTTAAAACAATAAGATCCCTTTTAAACGTATCAGAATGTTTAAATTGAAATTAAATTATATTAAAATTACTATTTGATTAGTTGATAAGTAAAAGCTGGTTGTTTATTATTCAACTCTTGTTTCTGCCTTTCAAACAAGAAATGAAACAAAACCTTAAATATGAATTTCTAAAGGTACTGGTTCATTTGCACAAAAGATAATCGCAAACAAAAGTTAAAACGAATTAAATACAATTCATCGAAACAGATACGAAAGGCAACCCATCAAACTTGGAACAACTCATCATTACAAATACATCTATAATAACTATATAGAGCATGCTGAAGCTCGCGAGGAACGATATCATATGAGTCTCGTAAATCTCCATTATTCGAAAGTGTCCTTCCCCAAATTCAAACTATCGGATCTAAGCACAAACGACTGAAGATGTAGCCTTGCAAGGTTAGCGGCAGCAAGAGACTCTTCATCTCGTTTTTCTGTCAAAGCAGAGATAGCAGCAATATAAGCTTGTCTTGCTTCTTCCATTTTTATCATCTGCATGTCATCTAAATCATCCTGTATAAAGAAGTAACGTTTACATAAATTACAAGCAAGGTATAAAGGTAAAGATATTCTTGATGAGTGCATTCCCTTTATGTATGTTCTAATATGCATATAAAGTGAAACTCTCAACAAATTTTGGGATTAAATAAAACAATAATAATTGGGTAAGCAGATTGAGCATTTATAAGGTGCAAGCTTACTAAATCTTGAAGATATTCTAAACAAAAAGGTTTGACATCATAGTCTTCGGCAACTGTAGCAGAATCATTCTTCGTTAATTGATCAAATAATATCATGAGTGACGAAATGCCTCCTTGGGCAGAATTTAACTCTTCTTGAAGCTTCTCCGCTCTTTTATTTGATGTCATTGCTTCCCACTGTGTCTTCTCCAGAGCAGCTTGCTTGTCTGCAAGCTTAATCTGTGATGAAGAGATTGAAACCGTTACAAGGAGGGGATGTGGAATAAACACAGAATGATGAACATTAATGAATAATTTTTCTTTAGTATCCACATCAGTAGCTTCTGCGAGGAATTGAATCAAATTATTACTGCATCAATGTGATAAAGATACAATAACTGAAGCAATTCGGTATCCACTACGATATGAAAGACAAAAATATTGATCCGCACCCTAGTATCATAAAGTTGATGTTGAGTTGCCTCAATTAAGGAATTCTTTTCTTCAGTTTCTTGTTTCAGTTCATTGAATTTCTCATGGACAGAATTCATCTGGCTCTTCAAAACCTCTGCTGATTTCAAAAGTTCATCTTTCTCCAATAACTTCTTCCGTAGATCGTCCACTTGTTCCCTCAACATTACCAGCTCTTCCATGTCCTTTTCAGTACCCAAATTCTTTGAGGAATAGATTGAAAATCCATCACCATCTTGATTGTTGCTAACATACTTACTTTGTTCCTTGTCTCCAGGGTCCTTTTTCTTTTTCATGGGCATAGACTGAGCTGCATTCCTCCCTCTAGGATCAATCACCTTAGATGCATTAAAAAAGAAAGGTCATCATCCATATATTGTCTATGCATACCATATAAAAGTTACCCCAATTGAAAAGTGGTTTCAGAGGGGCAAGAATATGTTCAGAGACAAGGCAGTAACAGACAAGAATTTAACATACAGGACCAAAGTAATTATGAAAACAATAGATTATCATTCAACTTGGTGGAGCGTCTCAAGGATACAGCACAAAAAGATCAAATAAATACACAAATCCCTGGTTAAACTTGAAGTAAAGATTTGTAGGATACAAAAGTACAATTAGTTGGTTCAATTAGCTGATGTTTGGGAAACTGAATGAAGCAAACCATGACAAGGAGACTAGTGGTTCAACTGGTCAAACCCAATTAAATCAGGCTAGAACAAATTCTCCACCAAACGTGGTAAAACTAATTCAATATCGAGAAGGGAAAATAAATTTCTGTCCCATGTTACCCTGGTTCAGCTGGGAATTGTACCCCCAAAACCGGTCAGTTTTTATTAATCAGTTCTGCCACTCATACACCATAAGGTTATCGACTTCAAACACCTTTTATACAATATACATATACATAAATTATTGGATTTGAAATGTATTAAAAACGAAAGTAAATCAATCAAGTTGAAATCCACAGAAAAAAAAATTTATAATTGAAAAGGCATCAAGATTTATTGCCCCATAAAGAAAAAGAAATTACATATACATTTGGTGCAAAGCACGTGAAAGCAAAATACTTTTCAAGATGAAATATGTCCAGTGAAGTAATTGCGCATAATTGCATACAATTAATCAAGAACATTCAAACAAGGATTCCAAATGAAGCAACACACTCACATAATTGCATAGCATTAAAGTCAACAAGAAAATTCAAAGCCAAACATGTAGCTACACGTTAAGAAAATACATAATTATGATCAAATTGTAAAATAGAGAGGGAGAGAGTACTTTTCGGGACAAGGATTGTCTAGTAGGAGTCTTGGTGTAGATCATGGAACCTCGCCTAGTAAATGAATTGTTAACCTTCCGATCCTTCAAACCGGAAAAAAATGAAGAAACGGAAATAAGAACACGTTTGCACAAGTATATAACATATATTTGTGTATGTGTATACCTAGAGACAGAGAGAGAGAGAGAGAGGATTACAATGAGAGACTCGACGAGAGGGAACATTTGGACGAGATCGTTGTAGAGGACGGGGTCGACACGAGAGCCGGATGCGGCGGCAGAGACAGCGAGTTGGGAATGAGTAGGGGAGGAGTCATCGCCGGCGGTTAGCCATGTTGAATTGTGAGGTTCATACATTTTTTGTTTTCGTTGGGACAGTGACTGAGACTCTGCGATGACTTTGAATTTGAACTGAACACACGGACGGGACGGCACAGCGACGGTAGTAAGGTTGAAAATATTTCTCGGAGTTACTAAACTGCCCGTGTTAAATTTATGAATTCACAGAACTACCCTTCTAGTCAAGGCCAGAAAGAACTTGTTTACAGCGACGGATCCTATTAAAAGAAGCAAGTCCTAGTCCTAGGACTATAATCTTTATTTGGTTTGGATTTTGTTTTAACTTGGATATTTTCAAAGAATATGACTGTAAATTTTCTCTCAAATCTGGCGTTATCGGTAGCTTTAAGCCTTTAGTACCCACCAATGCATCTTATTCTGAAGTACTGAAGACATGTATATTATTCTGCATTCTTCTATTGCGATTTAGTAACTATCTTAAGTAAAAGTCGATCCGGGGCCGGGAGATGTTGATGAACCCAAAGATCATAACACTTAATAGGCCCAATGGAGCAAGAGTTGAAATGATTATATTCAACAGAGACTAGAAACGTACGTGCACATCAACAAAACGTGTCAAGTTCAGGCCCAAATTCAATAACTTGATGAATAATGCAATTCAGCTTCAGCGGCAAGAGAGGAGAACATTCTGCTGACAACATCATATATGGCTGCCTGAAGAAGAAAGCTCTTGCTTCATGAGCAGGGATTACTCTCCTTCCAAGTATCACCGCCATTGGATTCTGCACTTGCCACATTCTTCACGACAAATCACTACATCCATGGCAGAGGCAGCGACAGGGGACATAGCTCTAACAATTTCTCTGGCAGCCCTAACTCATTTAGGCAAAGGTGCAATCCGAAGGACTACACTCTAGGCCTGGCCAAATTAATAGGCCACCTTATAAACAACGCTTTGATCGACCTATACAAATTTCATGAAGCCCTTCACCTTAACCCAATTCCCATTCCAGAGCTAAACTCCACATAATTTCTCTTAGCTTAAGCCCAATTTCAATACTAAGTTACCTATCCAATGTCAAATTTGCTGAAAATAGGGGCATATTTTTACTCATTGTTGTTTTTGGTATTCTGAATCTCGGAGCCATTCCATTGGTTTCTACCACCCTACTAATAACATTACCAACACTTTGTTCACCACAAATATCCATCCCAATCATGACCTCTCTCCTTTCACCAACAATAGTGTCACTAAATGATTACTCGATACTAGTGTTACTAATCACATGACTCCACATTCTCATATCGTAGAATCTGTCACTACTAATGTCTTATCTGTTGCAAAATTTGTCACTGATAATTCTTGTTTTATTGAATTTAATTCATCTGGTTATGATGTGAGGACCTCAATCCAAGATCATGCTTTTCTCGGGCCCTATCTATAACAACCTCTATCCAATAAAGATTCCAACACACTACACTAATCTGGTTGCTCTCATAGTTGCCTCCGCTTTAATAAATTTGTTACATCAATGTCTTGGTCATCTATGTCACTCTACATTATCTAGATTAGATCATAGTTTGTCTTTTAAAAATGTCATTAATCTATGTACTTCTTGTCTTTAAGGCAAAAGTGTTTGTCTTTCATTTCCTATGTCTTCTTGAGTTTCTGTCAAACCTTTATAACTAATTCGCTATGATATTTGGTGTCTTCCCCGTCTCTTTCTCACTCTGGTTATTGATATTTTATTATCTTTGTGGATAACTTTAGTTGTTTTACTTGGATTTTTCCTCGAAGCCATAAAAATCATGTCTTGCTTCATTTTCAATCCTTTAAAACCACTGTTGAAAATCTCTTCTCCACTACCATATAAACTTTTCAATGAGATTGAGTTCTTGAACTCACCAATGGTGCCTTCACTCACTATCTTGTTTCCATTGGAATCATTCTTCACATTTATTGTCCTCATACACCCTAAAAAATGGTTTTGCCAAGCGAAAAATTTGTCACATCACTGAAACTAGTCATATCCTCCTTCTTCGTGCCTCATTTCCTATTTTTCTTTCGTACGAAGCCTTCACTAGTGTTGTTTACCTTGTAAATCTCTTACCCACTCTTGTTTTTCATCACAAATTCCTCATAAAGTCCTTTATTGTATTCAACATGACCTTACTCATCTTTAGGTCTTTGGTTATGCATGTTTTCCTTTTTTGGACTCCACCCACATAGACAAACTAACACCAAAATCTTTATAATGTGTTTTTTCTGGCTATGCCTCCTAGTATAAGGGTTATCGATGCTTTAATCCTATCACCTCCAAAGTATATATTTCTCATCATGTCCGCTTCCTTAAATATCTCTTTCCCTACAAAAATTTTTGTGTCATCCTCCACCTCACCTTCTTCCTCTCCCATTTCTTTACCTCTACCTCTTCCTCCTATACCCTCTATTTCCTCTTCCCCCCTTACCACAACCACATCACATCCTCCTCCTCATCCTATGATGACACGTACTCGAGATCACACTCGTACCCTTTCTAATTACATCACTTACACTTTAACCACCCCAAACACTCATTTTGATCTCACATCCTTTACTCAAGCTAACAAATTTCCTCACTAGCACCAAGCTATACTTGAAGAGTTTAGTGCTCTCCATCTCAATGCCACATGGACTCTTATCCCTCTCCCACTCAACATAAATATTGTTCGCTGTAAATGTTTTTATTGCACTAAATGGAATCTTGATGGCTCTCTTGAGCGCTACAAAGCTCGTCTTGTATCCAAAAGTTACCATCAAACTCTAGGAGTAGATTATACTGCTACTTTCAATCTTGTTGTTAAACACATAACTATTCGCATCATCACCTTGACCATGTTCCATAATTGGTCTATTTGCTAACTTGATGTTAATAATTTTATTCTTCATGGTTACTTACAGGAACCTGTTTACATATATCAACCTCCTAGCATTACAAATCCCCATCATCCTAACTATATTTGTGGACTCTATAAAGCCTTATATGATCTCAAATGGGCTTTTTGAGCTAGTTTCATCGCCTAATTCAAAAACTTCTTAATCTCCAATTTACACTCTCAAAATTCAATACCTTTCTCTTCATTCATAAAATCATCTCTCACACCACCTTTCTTTAGTTTATGTGGATGATATCTTATTAATTGGTCTTCCTCGTATTTCATCACAAAACTTACATGTGATCTCCTCTCTGCTTTTTCCATAAAAGACTTATGTCCACTTAATCACTTTCTTGGTATCGAAGCTCACCCCACTTCTCTTGGTCTTCTTCTCACCCAAACACAATACACCTAGGCTTGTCAATTTCGGCCTTGTCTGTGGTCAATAGGTTTGGCGCGGTCAAATCAACCCAAGGGTCTAGCCATGGGTCAGGTAGAAATGACCCGTAGAATTTCAGGTCTGGCCACGACCTACGCATCAGGGGCCACAGGCTGGGAGATGGACGAGCTAGACTGTAAGCCGATAGGATCAGCCCAACCTGTGGGTCGTGGCCCGCCCAATAAAATGACGTCGTTTTATGTTTGTTAACTGTTTTCTGCCGTGGGTGAAACAACTTCGTTTTGCTTTAATAATAAGACGATGTAGTTTTTGGGTTGGAAGTTTGCAAAAAATAAAGACAAATGATGTGATTTTCCTCTTGGAAAAATGACATGGTTTGCCTGCCAAATGAAAAATGACGCACGCAACACGCATCTTCTTCTTCTCCCTCGTCAGTCGACTTGCCCGCCCCTCCCTCCTCTCTGTCATCACCAGTCACCACCGTTCCTCTCCGTCTCTCTCACCTTATTGTTGTCGGTGTTGTCTCGCCAACTCTCTGTATCTCCCAGCGTCTGGTGTCCGGCCACCAGTAACTAACCAACATCTGCTTATTATTAAGGTAGGTTTTTTTTGTATTATTCATGAACATTTAAAGCTATATGAATGTTGGAGATGAATGTGGACTAGACGCTAGTGTTGGTTGTGGTTTAAGTTTTTGACTGAGGAGGACGAGTGGTTATTGTTAAGTCAAGAGGAATTTACGATGACTAATTTTGATGACAATCAAATAATAGTAATGTTAGAAACAAAAGAACGTCTTTGACAACAGTGTTAAGTACGCAGACATAAAAATAGATGCAGGCACAAATATAGACGGAGACGCAGATATAGACGCAGACGCAGATATAGATGCAGACGCAGATATAGATGCAGACGCAAATGCAGACGCAAATGCAAAGACTATACAGACGCAGGCGCAGACGCAGACGCAAACGCAAAGGTAAAATGGAAGCAAAGAAGACATAGACGATACCATGCAGATACACTAGCATGTCAGACAGATATTTAGTTAGAGTTAGTTACAG
>JANZXR010000007.1:15355176-15378423 GCA_027575705.1 Erythroxylum echinodendron
TAATAATAACAACAACAACAACAACAACAACAACAACAACAACAACAACAACAACAATAATAATAATAATAATAATACCAACACTAATACTAATAATTATTAAAAATATTACAATAATAATAATTAGTAGAAAATTAACAATAATTATTATTACTAATAATACGAAAAATAAAATTAATAATATTAATAAAAATAGGGTTAATAATTAATGACAATAATAATAATCATAAAATTAATTATAATATGAATAATAACATTACGCTAATTTTTAAATATATACTTCAAATACACAATCCCTTCTCTTCAAATATACAATCTCAAATATACACTTCAAATACACATTCTCAAATACGCACTTCAATTACACAATCCTTTCTCTTCAAATACATAATCTCAAATACACACTTCAAATACACAATTCAATATCAAATACATAATGTCAAATACACACTTCAAATACACAATTTAATCTCAAATCCCTTCTCTTCAATCTCAAATACACACTTCAATCTTAACTCCTTCTCTTCAATCTCAAATACACACTTCAAATATACACTTTAATCTCAAATCCCTTCCCCTCAGTTTCAAATTCACACTTCTATCTCAAATCCCTTCTCTTCAAAACATTACAACAAACTATTATTACAACAATTACAACAAAATATTACAATAAATTACAACAGAAAAAGCAGAACTTACAATGGACAGACGTGCGTCGGACGGCAACGTGCGACATGCAACGTGTGACGGACGGCGACGAAGAGCAGAGGAGAAGCTGCAGATGCGTAAGAAAGAAATATGGCGACGATAAGGAGAGGAGAAGGCCAGTGACGGAGAGCGGAGGAGATACCATTTTAATTAGAAATGATACCATGATGAAAAAAATCATCTTTATTTTGATAATGGAAGAGAAAAGGATACAACACAAAACAAGGAAAAGGTTATAGTGATTTTATGCCCAACAAAAAACTTAGATTCACTTAATCGTTACAAGATGTTTTTAAGTAGAGGATAGTACCACTATAACAAGTAGAAAACTCAATCTTTATAGATTGCCAAATAACAAATGAAAGAAGCATAATTCATTCATTTCCTTCCCAACAAAATAATCAAAATGTAGCATTTGTATATTAACAACCACACAAAGTCCAATAACTATCAAATAGATACAAAACTAGAACACAAAATCATAAATATACTTGAACTTGCAAAAAAAGCCTCACCAGTTTTTATAAGATCCAAAAGTTTTTGTAAGAGCCATGTGTTTTCTTTATTTTTGTTGTACCACTTCTAATAAGATAATGTTTATTCTCAAAATAATGAGAGATTATTTTTAAATAAAAAATTAAGTTATCCTTTTCTCTTTCAACATTTGATGTCAAAGTAAGGTATGAAAAAGAAGTGGATTATGAGAGTTATTGAGTCTTACCAAATAGGAAATAGTATTATATAGATTAGAATTATATGGTAATCAATAATAACATTTTAAATGCCAGTGGAATGAATTGAGGGACAAGCAATAGAAAGATGTAAAGGCTTTGTTCCTAATTCAACAAAGAGTGGATAATGTCTTGTTTCCACAAATGATGGGAGCAATAAATCAAAATAGGCATGTGATCTACTTCAAGAACACTATTATTATCAATGAATGTTGTTATCATGAAATTGCAATATCAAGGCATGTGATCTCTTTTAATGATTTTTTTGGTCTTCTATTAAGTGAAGAAGGAAATCTTACAAGTGTAAAAAATAAAAATGATCAAATATCAATACTTATAAGAAACTTTAATAGTTCAATCAATTGATCAAATATTACCATTATAGGTTCAATCATCTAATTCATCAATCACTTAGATCTTTAAATAGTTACATAAACTTAAAATGCAATCTCAATCTCACTAAACAATATTTCTAATTTAACTTAATTCAAACAAATTTACCTTATACATAAAGTAGACAAAAAAAGTGTTAAAACCTAATTAAATATATCTACAAATGCATATAATCGACTACTATATAAAATATGAGTACTCAAAAATACCGATCCCCCCAAGGACTATATAGTATGATTAATTTAAGCTACCAAATTGAGATGGATATGGAGAGTGTGAGTGTGAGTATGGAGAACTCTGAGAAAGTTGAATAAGAGGAAAAAAAGTGTTTCACAACATAGGAAATGGATAATTTGAAATCCATTGGATTTTTGAAAGCTTAGAAATTACTATAGTGACAACATTTGCTTTATACCTCTTCTTTTCTAAGCTATTAGCTTATACTTTCCTATATGAATTGGTTACCTTTCTATATAGGGCACACACGTATCATCTTCTACTTGCTTACGATTTATTAACTAGATTGGTTAGTATAGAAGTTTCCCAAGTTAAATAAAATTATAACTTTATTATTATGACATCCTCTATTGCAAACTGGAAAATGATTATGGATCAACATTTCATGTCAATGACTTGTGCTGTTTAAATTGAACATATGCAATTTTTCATGTATATGACTTGCACTTGTTTGGAATCCATTCTTTGTGTGGGACATTTAGTAGTGGTATTGTGCCTATTTTCTAGTACTAATATGTTACAAATTAGCTATTATCATTTCTGTTTCATGAAGAACTTAAATACACATAAAAGGTTAGAATAACCATTATTGACTAGTTGTTTCTCTAGAAATTGTGACAAAGTGAAAAAACAAACCCAAAATTATTCTTGCAACAGACATTTTAAATTATAAAGTCTCCCAGCAAAGATGTTACTCTTTACTCTATCCTTCCATACTACATATATTACATTGATTATTAATCCTAGCCTAACAATAAAACTAAGTCACATAGTAATCATTCCCTAGCATATAATCTGTACATTATCCTTTATATATGCATATATAGCACAAAAAATAAATGAATTAATGTATGAAAATATTGCATATACATTCAACTAACCCAATCAACATATTCAGCTAATTAACCCAATCATCATATATACCTAAATATTGCATGTACATATACCCTAAATCTGCTCGTTATGAAAATTAGTATATATATATATACCTAAATCAACACAGTCGACAGAGAGGAGAACCCAGACGAAGACGGAAGGCGAAGGTAAGGAGGGAGATGCAAACGGTGACGACAGCACGACGCAGCAATGAGAGGAGATGCACGGTGATTAGAAGAGAAGACGCACAACAGGACGGTGCAGCAAAGAGAGGAGAGGACGGCGCAGCAAGCATAGGAGACGCATGGCCCAGGGAGAGGACGACGACTACTGAAAAACGAAGAAGTAGAGGAGAAAGGAAGAAGAAAGGTTCGGGGGTCCTTTAACCCCCTAGATAGAACGACGTTGTTTGGTATTAAACCAAACGACATCGTTTTCTTTTTAAAACGATTACTTTTAATTTAATGATAGAATGCAAATACTGTCGGTACATAACCGACGCCGCATAAAATTCACCGAAAAAAATATTCTGTCATTAAAATTCCACCGTTGTTCAATAGCTGGAAGACTTCCCGCTTGATTTAACGACGATTGCATAGTTTCCGTCGCTATATTCTGTCGAAAAATTTACACAAATGTTTTCCTTCCACCTTTACCAATAAAATTTGGTCCGTCGTAAAATGAAAATTTTTCAAGACATATTCACTAACAGATATTGAGTTTCCAACGATAATTACAGACGAATTTTTGTCCGTTGATAATATTCCGTTGCTATCTTATATTTTTTTGTACTGCTTTATGAATATTTTGTGATGATTGGAAATGAGAATTGTTGTAATTGGAAATTATTTTATGAATGTTTTGTGATTGTTAGAAATGAGAATTATTGGGAATTGTTGTAAATGAAAATTGCTATATGAATGTTTTTTGAATGTTAGAAATGAAAATTGTTAGAAATTGTCAGGAAAGATATGTTATTATCATTATTATTTTCGATATAATTTCTTATAAGTTTCTATTAATTAAATTTTATTTTTACTAGGAATCTTAATAGTACAAGTAGTTCAAATGATCCAATTTTTATTGATAATATCAATCTTTTGGCAGATTGGGATTTTGAAGAATCAAATTTGGTATATGTTAATGACTTGGAAGATAATCTTGGATGGAAAATCATTGACATGTCATTTGGTGCACTAAATTTAAATGATAATGATGATGAAGTTCCTCTCAATGATAAGAATTTTATACCAGATGATAATTGAGATCAGTGCAGTTATAGCGGGTATCCTTCCATTGACGATTGAATTTCGTTCTAGGTTATTTTTTCCTCTTCTTTTAATTTTACTTATATTTGATGTTTATCAATTTATGTTAAATTCTATATATGTGATGTAATTGTAAATGTTTTTGTTTCAAGTTTAACTTCAACTTGATTGTTTCCTCGTAATAATAAAATTGTAATAGTTAAGGACATTTATTCTTCTTTTATTGGATGTTTTGATATAATTATTATTTATTAAAATGATGAAATTGTATTATTGTAATATTTAAATACTTTATATTATTCTTATTTTTATATTTGTATTATGATAATTGCCTTTTTTCATATTAATTGTGGTTATTATTTATATATGAAATATTTAAAAATTATTGTTATTTCATATTAAATTATTAATTATGACTATTATTTATTATTATGATTTTTGGAAACAGGATTGATGTAAATTTGTAAAGTATATAGTATACAACTGTACAATATACTAATGGACTATTTTGCAAATTTTAAAAAATTTCAAGGGCTATTTTATAAATTTAAAAAATTATTCGAAACGGTACCCAATATTGACCGGTATCGGTACAGTATCGTACCAGAACTCAATCTGGTACTAAGTCCAGTACGATATTCGCAACTTTGTTCTTGTCGTTATCTTTCACATGTTTAAATCAAGGTTGTTGTATATTTTATTTATACTTATTATTCATTCATTTATCCTTATCTAATCATCATCAACTTATATATTAAGGGACATCCTTTCGTAAACATTGCAATGCAATACAAGAAGATCTCTTTATTCGGATTATCCTATTCTATCATATTGCCCATCGATCTTGTGGTAATGGTAAGACCTGTAGGTAGAAGATTACTAGATACAAATTGCTATAGACGGTTAATCCAGGTTATCCTAAACATCATTTAAGTTCTTTAGTTTGAGACTCTTTTCAAGGCTATTTAGGCTTCTTTCTCTTGTAAACATGCAATTTCCTTTCTTTTTTCTTCCCATCAAAAAAGTTAGATGTCCGAAACTCTTTTCTCAGTAAGACGGAAGATGGTATTCAAATATTTTTCCTCAAAACGTTGGTCAACAAAAGAATCTGGTCTCTTAATATGTCAAGATTATATTAATATCCCAGTTTCCATCTCAATTAAAACAGTGTTAGAGTTGACGTATGAAATATCCAACAATTCGACAACCGTTCTCGACCGAAATCTCCCTAACCTCGTTGAAGTTTCAGGAACTGTAGACCAGCACAATTTTACGTTAACAATAAATATGACTGATAATTACCAGACGCTCATATTGAATCAATCAAACATCAAGAGAAAGCTCCTTAAATTTGCATACATCTCCCTAATTGTGGCGTAGTCACGTGCCCTCGAGTTTCTTCTGAAGTCTAATGTTCACAAATTTGTTCAACTGTTTACCTGCAGAAGTATGAACTCGATAATAGTACACGATTCTCTTAATCAAAACCAACACAGACACTGAAATGGTAAGAGCCAAGAAATCATCATCAAGAACCATGTGTTGCTCCTGTGAGGTGAGAGAGTGACCTACAATCTCGTTGAGGCCATGATTGGGACCTTAGGCTTCAAACCAGGTCCCCTCAGTCATACAGTTCATGTACAGCCCATTTTAATGCAAAGATGTGAACACGAGTTGGACTTCTGTAGGTGCAACAGATTGACCACCCTGCTACTGAAAAAGAACTTGTAGTCCCATATAGAAAGATGCTTTCTACAAGTGAATCATGCGTGAAAGTCTATGATTCCTTATCAAACTACAAACGGAAACAATACTTATCTTTCTCTCCATGCCATAAATTTGTGGCAACCAGTGTCACCTAAGTCCATAACCATTCTTTATGACTCTACCCCATGTTGTCAAATATTTGATGGAACAAAAAAAGAACCTAGTTTGGCAGCCATTAATGGTTCACCACCAAATTGCAAACTTCAAAATGCAAGAAAGCTAAGAACCAGTCGAGGAGGGCAACGACCGATGGAGGACCACCATAACCATGTGCTAAAGACTGAAGGCAAAATAACAAGTCCATGGTCCACACTATTTTGATACTTGACAATGCGAAGCCTGGGCAGACGACGGTTGCTGTGATAACGAAGTTGTCGTTGATCCTTCTCATTGGGCAGTCGTTTTAGGCAATTACAGGTTGATAGCCACACAGCAGACTATCAAGGGAGGTTGCAATGTCTTTCTTATTCTCATTTAAAATAGGCATATTAAGAATGATAAGGAATCTCACTAGGAATTAAAAATCTTATTTTTCAAGCTACTGCCGAACGATGGGATTCAGTCATTGCAAATACTGTTTGATGTTTTCCATCGTTATTAAGTACTAAATAACAGGCTGAAATTTTTATTGCAAGTCCCAAAGGAAAAGGCTCAACTTTTTAGTCGCTTGCAAATAAGATAATATACGAGCCAACAAAAAGAACCATAATCTATGTCGCACAGAATTTCTTATTACTAGCTACTCTATTGTAGAAGCATTTATTCATTCAATAAATGAGACTTGGAGAAATTAAATCTATAAATGCTTATAGAACAGGATAGAGATAGAATAATAGAATCAGAAGATCTGATCCCTCCATACACTATCCACTGCACATTGTAATAATTCCCATGAGAACTCTTAGTCTAGTACTCTCCACTGAGCAAATGATAAAATTAAGTTAAAGAAAACAACCAATTACATTACACCCCCCACAATCACTATTGAAGTTAGGTGGTGACACTGCCTAACTTCAATTGTGCATAAAAAGCCAACCAGTGAGAGACATAAGACTCCGATCAGTCCAAACCCAATACCCACCAAAATCCGCCACTTCTTCATATTATGTAAAGGACCAGTTCTGCACATGTTTGGAGGACCCACAGTTTTTACCAAACCTGAGTCTGCTTTATTTCCACGTCAGCACCAATTTCTTGCTATTTTCATCTAATTATTATACTATAAAATATTATAACATGAAAATGGGTTCCATAGTCTTCCAATGCTCGTTTAATGTTGTATGTGACTAGTAAGCCTAACCTGAGGGAAAAAGAGCGCCAGGACAAACCGACTTCTGTTTCTAACTTCTAACATCTCTCTCTATTTCTTTAAGGGCTTAGTACCAATGACGAGAGGCCACGTGGAGCAGAGCACTGAGGCGCATTTGCGTCCTTCCGCTGCCAACGCCACGTGGAGTCATAATCACGCATGGGAGTGGTCACTTACAAACCGGACCCTCACTCCTCTTGCCGACTGAGTGACTGACTAGTATGCACATTGAGCAAGTAAACTAAACAAAACAATCCCCGTGCCAAACTAGTTTCGCACCCAAGGGTGGGTCTCTTTTTAATAAAAAGACAACCACCATCTTACAACGTAAATGTAATGTAATTATGGATCACATCATCATCTCCATTTTGGAGAATGCTTTCAGTTTAGACTGGGTTTCTTCGCACCTTAAAATGAGGACCGGAATCATTGTCTTTAAACCGCATGCTAATTAAGATAATTCGTTAATTATATGTTACAACCAATTACAAGCTAAAGATTTAAAAAACAACTAATAGTAGGTGTCAAACTCAATTCTCCGAAGCTTTTGAAGAGTCCTCCCTCCAAAGATCAACCACAAACACATCGACGATAAATAATAACACTAAGTGCAATTCCAAACATATGTTACATTCTCTGTATCTCCATCAGGAAATTAAAGCTTCCAAACAACAACAAAATCACTTGAAGAAGTTAGATGCCACATTCAAACCCAAAAATAAAAATATCAAACCCCAACAATTCCAAAGCTTTTTAGTAATCAAAATAAGTTTAAAAAAAAAACCCTCCCTCCAGAAAAATAAGATAAAAATGAGTAAATAAAACATTTACATATAAGAAACAGCAGTCATATTCATGTTCTCAATATATATTATCTCTCTATCCCCCAAATTATCCTTTTTTTTAATCATTTATTGGATATTACGAGGGATTTTCTATTTTTGTACTTGGCTCAAATTTCTTCTTGTGAAGAAAAAAAAATTGTTACTAGGTGAGAAGAGATTGTTACGGAAGATAAAGACTAGAGTGATCTTGATCAGTCCACTGATTCCTAGTACTCCAGTATTCTTGATCAACGGAGTTGGGAAGATCAAGCAAACCTTGATCTCCACCTCGTTGCCAATCAAACGCTCCAAATGCTCCATTCCCCATCCTACTAAACTCAAGATGAACCGCCTGATCAATCAACCCGCCCCCCATCTCCTGCATCTTCATCTCCTGACGTGGTTGCTGCCACTGCTGATCCAATATGTTACTAAACCCGAACTGTAACTGCTCATTCCCAGACGACGTCGATATTAAGCTAGCCAAGTTTCCGATTTCCGAAAAGATCCCGCAGTCTGATGATCCATGCTCAAGCAACCCGGAATCGAAGCTCGGATTTAAATTCGGTTCAGAAAATAGCTTAGACTCACCAATTCCGTTACGTTTCGAAGCTGCTTCTACGTTGGCGCTTGCGCCGGCAGTGTTAGTGGCAGTTAGACTTGAACTTTCGCTGCTCGAATGAAAATCCGCCGACGATTTCCTCTCTCGTTCTGGTTCGTTCTGCGGTGGTGGAGTATCATCTTTGTTAGCTGAGGGGGAGGTGGCCTGTTGTTTAGGCTTCGATCTCTTCGTTTTCCGGCAGCCGCCACCAACGGGGACGTTGCGGAGGACGCCTCCTTTGGTCCAGTAGCGACGACAGCTTTTACAGAAGTGGCGAGGCTGCGAGAGGTTGTAATTGTTGTAGTAGCAGAACTTGGTGTTGAGAGAGTCGCAGCGAGGACACTTAAGTGCTTGGTTGTTCTGGTGGTGTTGCTGCCTCAGTCTCCGGTCACCACCTCCGCCGCCAAACAAACTCCCTCCAGCTCCACCTCCAATTGAGTGTATGTCTTGCATTTCACACACAACTTTCTGCTTCAAAAAATCAATTTGCTGCGTGTTCCCAAAGCTTCAATTATCTCTATAATAAGACCTCATAAAATTGATATAGATCTTAGCAAGAGTGAGAGAGAGCGAGAGATTTAGGCTCTGTATGTGAAACTAGAGAGCTGACAGGAGATTCTCAAATCTGACAAATATCCCCTACAAATCCTCTTTAACATTGTTTCTTCGACAGTGACCAAATTAGCCTCGTGCATCTCCCAAATTTTCTCTTACTGCCCTTGCAAATTAATATCCTAACTTTACCCATAACAGCTGGGCTTAGTTATAATTTAGGGTTTCTGGGACCGTACGGGAAGGTAAGTAGATCTGGCCGTCCAACGGGCGAAAAGTGGACACGATAGAAGTGGGGTTTTTTTTAATTTTTGAGAAATAGAAGAGAGGATTGGTTCCCGTCCACAAAATTCAGGTTGTCGACTTGTCGGCCACCCCGGTTTATCTGCTCTGCTATATAATCGGTGTCAGTACAAATGGTCCAAGGGGCGCCACGTTTCCCCCCATTGTCATAATACACAATTATTTTTAACACACCAGGTTTAAAGTTTAAACGGATTCTGTACCTTGTCCCTCTAGGTGCAAACGGTGCGTTTTGTGGTTAAATTAATGGATTCTGGAAATATAAGGTGATTCGTTATAAACTCGGAGATAAGAGTTGGATCACGTACAACAATCTAACTTCGTACTTGCTACTCCAATAATACATTCAAAGTTAATAGTTGCAGATTTCTCTGTTTAAAAATATCTTATCGTATTAGGATACCGTAAATATATGTACTAAATGCTTGTCGAAACAAGATTTATGAAATCGACGGATATTACTTATCTGATTGTGTATGATGCATAAAAGAAAATAAGCTAAAATGTCGTAACGGGAGTTTTAAGAGAGACTTCTCCACTAGAAACATTGAGATATATTTCTAAAAAGTTCGTGTTGATTTAATAATTAACACCCCTCAAATTTACTCGAGAAAAGTTTAAACCTCGACAGATTAAAAGATAACATGCTGCCTATACCCCTAAAGTAAAAGCTTGTCGGTACGTAAAGAAAAAGTTGACGGGTTAATTTGAAAATTTATAGAAAAGCTTTATAATCTTGTAGGTAATCATATTAAAGTCCGTATAAAGTAAGCTAAATCTGTTTTTTAATTTATAAATTTTTAATCACAAAAAGCCTAGTACAGTATTTTATGAAATAAATTTGAATAATGCATACAATAAACTCGTAAAATTAGGTAGTTCATATAATTTAATGGGTAAAATAATAACTCAAATTAATTATTGTACCCAAGTGAAAATCTGTATCTGATAATGTATGAAATGCGTTTATTAAAATTAAAAGTATATGTTTGGGTATCTAAGGCCAAAATTTGTTGTAAGCAATAAGATTATAATCCAAACGCTTTATTTTATATATTAAGAATTGGACAAAAAAAGGCAACGTCAGCATTTAATCCAAATTCCAGCTCTACTCGATACCAACTGAGACCTAAGGACAGGGTTCATACTTCATACTGTCTCATCTCCAGACGTACTCCGAGTGCCCTCCCCCACCCTCCAATCACCTTCACCTACACAGGCAAGTCTATCCACAAAAATGGTCGCGATCGTCAATAATACTAAAATATCATTGTGGACTGTCGTACATCCGCGGGCCGAAAACAATGCAGGTGATGGAGGGTGGGGGAGGCCACTCGTAGTACGTCCGGAGATGAGACAGTAGGAACAAGGTGTAACAGTATACTGCCACATGTATAGGTTTAGTAAGATAAGTTGCAATCATACTAGAATATCATATACTGTCACATATAGTATTTATTCTAAACCTGCGAGCTTAACTAACTTTGATGTATTTTAAAAAGCAACTAATCGTGTGTCTTCTTAGTCAAAACATTGTTAGCTGCCGCGTTTTAAAGTGCTTAATTGGCTGTTCTGTGCGGCCTTTCCGCCCACTTGTGACGTTTGATTTTCAGCAAGTGCCCATTTATTTTTAGAACATTAAAATTTGTAGTCTTTTTTTTTCAAAATGTTTTATTTAATAATTTTTAAATATATAAAATAATTTGTAAATTATATAGTCTAAGTAAATTATTTAAAACATAAACAAGTTAAAGCCAAGCATTAAAACTCATTCGCATAATTAGATGGGTCTTAAAATTAAAAACTTTAACATTTAATTGAAAAAATCAGGAATCTAAATTTTTAATTGTTTAAAAAATTATAACCACTTGAATTGAATCACCACTACAGTAGGATCATGATGGCTTTTGCCTTTGGCGGATATCTAGTATTTTAAGTTTTATGAGTTGGAAACTGGACTAAGATTGGTTTTTATTTGACTTCTGAGCATCAAAATTGAATAAAATAGGGATTTAAAACTGAACAAGACGTGGAAAATGTGTAATGGGTATCATCACTAGTCACTACAAAGGCAACACGTTTCGCCACCAAGCCTGAAAAATCAATCTATGTTCGCTCTCGCAGTCAGCACATTCGGCAGTGACACTATGGTGGCATCATGATATTTCAAACTAAACAAGACCCCGCGGCCCCACTCAATGGGGGCAAATTAACCGTCCTTCGAGTGTTCCTGAAGAATAATCAGCGCAATCCAAGCAGTATACCCCACATTTACTAAGTCGTAGACATAGTAGCCGTCCATTGACTGTTCATCGTGACTATATAAACGTGTCACACCCATCTGTTCTCCGAGTGGGTACAAATTTTACGGTATTGAGGATGGGGAAATGTTCATTGCGAAGGTGATTTCAGTCTTAGCAGTACGGTACACCCCATATCCATACTTGTCTGCCTAAATACGACCGCTTACTGTGAATTAACGTGTGATGTAAGTATTTGCATCAAAGTTGTAAATCCAAAATGAAAAAGAAGAAAGCACAAGTACAGCCCCGAGGCTTGCATACTTTTAAGAAAAACTATAAGATAATTCGAAGCTGATATTAATAAAAAGTACATGTTTTAACATTATTAATATATGATGGCAAACAATATAGTAAAAGTTAAAAAATATCTAATTCGTTTTATACAATTTATAAATGAACAATAATAATTGTAAAAAGAAGTTGAAGCTCTCCATAATAAAGAGGGAATTGATTTTTGGAGCGACACCGAGAAGTGAGAATTGAAGAACAGTGAAAATATAGATTTTTGATGAAGGGTTGAGTAGACAGGCAAATTTGATGGGAACATGTTCACATGCAACGGCGTGGGCATCTCCCAAGATTGGGTGTTCTGGTACTTGTCCACATCGCTCTCTCTCTCCCCGTCAGGTACATTTCTAAAGTTTAGTGTTTACATCTATCTGCATATGCGTATTATGTAAATAAGAAAGGTGGGGACGTTTGGAATTAGCAAGATTTGGGCTTTGGGGTTAGAGAAATGAAGGTGTATTGCTCCATAGGGGAACTTTCTGTATCTTCCATGATCTGGGAGATTTAAAAGGATATGATTGCTTGTCCTCTGCTAAGTGTAGCCCTTTTAACACGTCACTGTCCCAAGCCACCAACGTCGGGCTCAGATTCTAAAGCCCAGTCGGTTGGAGTGGAGGCATTCTCTAAGTTCTGGACCCACCCACCCCACCTGTCATGTGTTGATTGGGTCCACATCTTCAACCAAGTTAGTTTCCAGTTATGCCCCTACTTGCGCTCCCCACTACTCCCACTAGGCAGACGTCATCAGTTTGTTTGTTTAAATAATAGATATTCTTTTAATGCACCTAAAAGAATTTTGTTACTCACAAACATAAAAAGGGGGGTTGGTGGAATTGAGCGCATGATATAGTTACGATTTGTACTAGTTTCTGGTGTTTGTTAAACTCGATTATTTAAACCAAATTGGGAATGCTTTGGGGCCAGGGGTCTCTAATTTAGTTGGAGAAGTTGCGGGCATGCGGATGCGGTTGTGGTCCCAACTCCCAAGGCGTAGTCGCTGCTTCCCAGTTAGTTTCGGCAAAAAATTAATTAACAACCATCTCCTTTGACAGTAGCAACTTACATCCACTAATTCACAACTATGCCTATAATGTTACTCTACTAAATAAAGTAATTTACTAGTTGTATACTATAAGTCAATTTGATTGATGTGGTCAGGAAAGGAATGCGTGCAAATGGCTGTTGGACTCTGGACATGAAGATAAATGTGTTACTATATCTGCTACTGCTAGTCTGCTACGACTGACCGTGCAACCAAAGACCTAATACTGTTACCCCATTGAATTTTCTGGCTGTCCAATCTCGTATTGTTGATGTTATTGGCACGGGATACTTATCCAATCCTGTTTGGTAATCAGCTAATTGTATTAATTGTTGGCTGATAGTGGAGTATATTAGTTAATTTGATCAGCAAATTGTATTAACTTTTTGTTAGAGATGTTTGGTAAAATGAGTTATTTAGTATTAACTGTTTATGTGTAAAATGACTTTAAAAAATATTATAAGAATATAAATATTATATATTTTAATATTTCGTTCAATATTTTTACAAGAACTTAGATTTTACATATTTAATTTTACAAAAATTAAATTTATAATTCTAATAATAATAATAATGATAATGACGACAACAACGATAATATATCTAAACATTTTAATCACAACTTTTTAAAGATATAATAATAAGAAAATATTCTGCCTAAATTTAATTATTTGAATATAGTAAATCAAGTTTAGATAAGAAAATATCAATCTTCAAAAAGGGTTAAATAAGAATTGAAATTTAGATTTTTAGCTGATAGGAGAAAATGCTTCTAGCTGATGCGCAATAAATCAGCTATTTTTCAAACAAATGGTCAAAGGTTGTTGGAGGAGTCAATTAACTAAATCAATACATCAGCTAAAAAATTGGCTCATTGATGATTAACCAAACGAGGCCTATATTAGCCAAATGATAATAACAGTTCAAATAAATATAAATATTTTAAAAAATCAACACAAAGAACTTGAACTTAAAGAACTTGGGATTCAATCAACTGTACAGGCAAATAAATCTTTTTTTTAAATGTAAAAATGTGCGTTGGATTATAAACTAATTAGAAGGACTGGCCTCTTGTCTCTTAGTTTGGTGAAAAACTATTGAAACAGTGAATAGCTACTAAAATGCCAAAAGGAATAAAAATGTTAAAAATATCGCATATATAAATATTATCGTGTAAACATACACAGCAATTTATTTTGAATGCTGAAATAACGAAAAGAAATAAGCAAATTTTATATGTCAAGTTTGTCAGCTATATTTTATAGTCCCTACATAGCCAATTGATTGCATAAACACCGATGAAGCAACGTTTCGTTGTTTAGGTCTTGTTCGTACAAAGCCTAGCTTGACGCCTGAAGATCGGGCGGTCACATCTAGTGGATATCATGTATTACTATAGTACAAATACGTCCCAACAGCCCCTTTCTATTGCATTCCAAGTCACGTCACTCTCGTCCCTCCAATTTTTATTTTCCAAGCCCCAATCATTCTGCAGATAGGTTGAACACTTAAGACTTCACCACCCTCTTTTTTAATGAAGTTTAGGTTTGATGATCAATAATAATGAAGTTGGACAAATGCATAGCTATCGACTCGCCAAACCAATTAGACATTGAAATATGTTTTCACTTCAGAAAAATAAAATAGCACCGTTGGAATGTGTGGTGGGACCTTATCTTTAAAATTTAACAAACCATTTTGTCTTGTACTTATTTTACAAGTTTATCCTGTGCTCTAATAAATTTAAGTAGTTCAAATTTGTTCTTTTCTTGATGTTACGAGCAATTACCAAAATTATTCACTCTAATTCACACCTCAAATTTCAACCCTTATAAATAATGACTCAAAGAGACAAGAATATGAGAAAGAATTCAATATATTTGAAAGAGTTTTAAGCGTGGGAGAGAGAAGCTTCTGCATGCCTTCTCTCTTTTACATCTCTTTTGTAACTTATGCAAAGAAATAAAAAAAAAGGATTAAACATTCTCACAAATAACCACTTACTTGTAAGCTTGGTCTTTTTTGTAAATTAAGCTTGTTTGTTCACTTTGATTTTTTCATGCCAATGTGAATATATTATATTATTTTGCTACATCTCCGATCTATACACATTGACAACAACATATGTTCTATTGGCAACACATGTTTGAAAAAGAACAACATATGCCTATTCGTAACAACAAATGTTTTGTTCATAGCAACTCATGCTTTATTTCATCATTATCATTATTTAGTCTGAAATTTCATGACAAAGTAGAATCTAAAGATGTTTGATAGTACGCAACTTTATCCCTACAGAGTAGAGAAGCTGCTTTTAGTAGACTCACATGCGCTTATGACATGAAGAAAAAAGTAGTATAGTAATAATACAAAAAAATACAAATAAGTAATGGAGATTAAAAGAATACATAAATAAAACTAAAATAAATAAATAAATAAATAAAATTAAATACATAAATGCATAAAAACAAATAAATACTAATACTAATGATACTAATAATAAATACTTAATAATAATGAAATAAGTAAATAAATAAAATAAAATAAAACCAAAGAAGATATAAAACAAGAACTAAAAAGAAAAATAAAAAATAATAAAAGGTCAGAAGAAACTTTTTTGTTTAGCTGTTCAATAGATGGAGAAAAGATTGTTCTTGTCGAGGATGGTGCTGAGCAAACCATGGTGCTGCACAGAAATGCCAAAATCTGAGACAAAAATACAAAGAAACAACAGTTCTAATATCAACATCCCATTTTGTTAACTAATAAGGAGCAAAGTGATAACATCAAATGACACAAAGTCACAACAAACTAAAGACAGAAAATAATTATGCTATTATAGCATAACCCATCTATCCTGCACTTTGCTTATCTCCAGTGACACAAATTCATGGCATCAAAATAAGACCAGCAAGAAGCATAATAACACTTCCAAATAAGCAGCACAATCACAATCCACAACTCATAATTCTAATACTAGAAGGGCTATGAGGTCACATAACACATCGCAACATGAAATGATACAAGCCGTTCAACCCTCATGATCAAAATCACACATAATTGATACAACTAGCCTGCATCCAAAACCTAGTTGAATAATACTCCTACAGGAAAAATCAAGCAGAAGTTAGAATTGAGAGTAAGAAAGCATACTTGGTATGGGAATTCTGGAGCAAAAATTGAGCAAAAATCAAGTGAAAGTCACTAAACTCATTTGGTATTGAAAAAAATTAATCCATAGATAACACACAAGAAGCTGATTCAAAAACTTACCTGGGTGTTTCAAACTTACCCATCTGTTGAAAACGTAATTGTAGAACCTTAGTCAGTGATACTAAATCCAACTGAGCATTCCAATTTGCTTCAGCATCCTTCTTTTGCTTGGTCAACGTTGAATCCTCTTGGTCCAGAGAAGCGCGAGAGAAACCAGGAAGTTTGCTTAATACTAACCTATTAGACTCTTATACGAGTAAAATATGGTCTGCTCCTTAGATCTGAAGAGGTTTGCTTAAAAGGCCCATTTTATAGAAGAGCTATAATCCAGTTCTACAATCTTCATGTAACTAGAACATAAACTAGGAGATCTATCAAAACCCCCAGATTTACGAAACAACGTAAAAGATAGCGAAAAGCTAGGACATGATCAAAACGAGCGTGGCGATCCAAGCCTCATAGCGACATAAAGGATAAAAAGAAACACAGATCAAGCATGAAAAGAACGATTTAATTGTGAGCAACAAAACATGATATCAATCTCGAGGAAAAAGTGAATCCAACAATCCAGCCCTGCAAGAGGTAGGAGGATCCTTCTGGAGACCCTTGAGCTCCTTCAAGATCTGCTTCGAAGCCATGTATACGAACAAATGGTTTGTAAAGAGTAACAAACCATACCAACAATATTAACAAAACCTAACAAACTAAGAAAAGATTGAAGCTTTGAACTTTGATCCCAACAGAGACAAAAGCTTTGAATTTTGATCTCTATAGCCGATTCTGAAGCAGTAATCACCGTAAAGACCAACTTTGGAGATGGTACAGATCCAGAAGAAAATGTAAAGACGCAAAAAAGAGACCTTACTCCATCATGTTCATAGATCTTCACGGTTCAGAGGTTTAGCAAGTCCCAAATGGTACAAATATAAATTCAAAATCTATAAACAATATGAATAGGAGAACTTCATCTGACGGGAATGCTCGGTGACCCAATCCTTATCGATGACCAACGTGGAGGTATTGAGGGCTTGCGATTTAAATCTGGAAACCCTTTTCTTGTCGTCTTTGGTTGTGGAGGTCAAATTAGGAAAGATCCAGAGGAGAGAAAAGGGCCATGGCAGTGATAAAAAGCTCTATTCGTTGCATACACAAAATTCCAATCCATCCCCCTCCAACCCTCCATCCTTAAACAAGATCATCCTCAATAGGAAAACCACCGATGATGAGAGTGAGAGCAGTGGGAGCGAAGTTCAAGGGGATGCATATGAGAGGGAAGCAGTTGATGGAGATGATAGAGAAGAAGGTGATGGAAGCGAAGGAGGTGTGCGAGGAAGATGAGAAGTCAGATGGGTGTAAGGTGGCTTGGGATGAAGTGTAGGAAGTTTCTCAACCTCAAATATTCATTCTCAGTATGATACAGGAAGTAGAGCGTGCAACTATACAAGAAAGGTACCGACGAGGATTGTTACATTAAGTCACCATCAAACTAACGTAATGTCAGTCAAGATCTCGTTATACCCCAAATCATTTCTAATCACACTAAATTTTGCATCTCTGATCTCTCTTTTCACAAAGAGCTATGCAAAATTTCACAATGTATTTGTACTCATGGTTACCTTATATAGACAATTTATGCCTATCGACAACTAATATCTTTGTAACCGCCCGAGCAATGAGTCATAAATATCTTATGTGATATCAAAATGATTTTTTTCTTAGACACTCATGTCAATCCACGAAGTCTTGCCTGCTTTCCTAGTCACACTCTGCTAGACCGCATCATTCCTAATCCTTAGATAATATGCTAAAATAGCAATACCAATTCTCAACTTCATGGAATAGGTAGGGATGGAAAAAATGGCCCAGCCCACTCGGTCCGACTAGTTTTTGGCCCAGGTTGGGCAGGCCACAAGCTGAAAATGACGTCATTTTGAAAATTTTTTACTTAAAAAAACAAATGGCTGGCGGGCCGGGCAAATGGGTTGGCCCATCCTGCCCGCGTGGGCTACCATGAACAAAGGCGGCCCGACCTGGCCTATTGACATGCCTAGGCATAGGTCAAAGTTCCAAAGGGTTAGAGATGAGCTAAATATCTACAGGGCTCACACAATGATGAAGAAGGGACCTACTGTAGTATGAAATGTATGCTATGGTGGAGCTCCCACTGAGGGTTTGTCATGCTCTAAATAACATCATACGAAACATGATCCAGTCAGTTCATAAAGTGACTGACTTGAGCCACCATAGACTCAAATCCAACTTCATATAGGCTACATGGATACACTTTCCATGTTGGACTAAACAAGCCTCATTTTAGCACTTAACTAAGGCAACATACAAAATCCTTAATCACTCCATAGTAATTAAGGATATTGTTTATCATTTTGTACCTTGCAATACTTTGTCTCATCCCACTCGCTATCATAACACTGGGGTGATTTTCTCGTGTGAGAGAGCAACATTAAGCTTGGTGACAATTTTTAGATATGTGCCATTTTTAATTAAACCTTAATTTAATATGCAAATTCACAAAAGATTAAAATGAAAAAAATATTTCATCAATGCCTAAGTAAATGTACAAATACATCAAATGCTTAATAAACCTAAACCCGTAATGTGCTTTTGAAAAGCATCTCTAGCAATAGGTTTAGTAAAAGGATTAGCTATTATATCTCTTGTAGAGATATGCTTTAGGACCATATGTCCTTGTGCAATGATATCATGGATAAAGTGGTAGCTACTATCTATGTGCTTTATCTTTTCTATGATACTTCGGGTCCTTTGCATAAGAAATTACAACTGTGATATCATAATAGATAAATGTGGCATCACAAATGTAACATCCCATTATTCCATGATTAGGGTTAAAATCCTTGGATACTATATATGAGAGTTTATCGAGAATTTAGAAGTGCATTTCATGCATTATATGGCATACACATGCACGTGAATGATGTTGTCATTCATGAAAATATTTGTACATGCATTCATTGACATTTTCTGGGTATAAGTGATTTTAATGTGATTAAAGTGTGAATTATGGATTAATTGTCTTGAAAATTGAATTGGTGTGTATTAGAATTAATTTCTCATTTTTGGAGACATTTCGAATATTTGGAAAATTTATCGAAAATTTGGGGTATTTTAGACTAGAAAAATACAGAAATAAAAAATAAATAGAAATGTGACAAATGGACTAGTGAATGTGTGACAATTGGACAAATTACTATGTGACAAGTGGAGCAATAGCTAAGTGACATTTGGTAGCTTCACATGATGACAAATGCAAGACATGCATTAGAGACATGTGGCAAAACTAAGTTAAGCCACCTAAGTCACGTTTTTTGTTAGGAAAGGAAGATTTCTATAGCTCTCTTATGCTTCACCGAGAAAATCCATCTCTAAAACCTCCTTTCTTGCTTATCCATCACCGAATCCTAGCTTATTCATATGTCTTTGGTGTTTGCTTAATACACCTTGCAAAGTCTTCAATTGTTTGGGATTTTTGATTGTTGCTGAATACTTGTGTTTTTCCATCCACCAAAATCTCTCATTTTGTTTTCCTCCCATTTCTGGAATTTTACTAAAGAGAGTGAAGCTTAAGACAAGTAAGTTATATTTAAAGTTGTATAGGTAGTGTAAATGATATTAAGATGAGGTTTTAATGGTTGTAAAATGGATGCATGCATGAGTGCTGTATGATTTCATGCTTGTGGGTTGATGCATGCAAGAATGGTGTGGATGCATGTGTGGTTGGTGAAGGAAGAAGCAAATTCGTGATATGATTAACAAGATGAAGGATTTTAGCAATGAAGTGAGCGGAAGCATGTTATATGCAGTGTTTTTACTGAACATGCATATGTATTTTGGACATAAATTAATATGTGAATATGCAAATTGGATTGATTTTGATTTGAAGTAAACTAGAGACATATGGCTACATTTTTAATGAAGGAATTAAATTTTAAATCTGTCCTTACGAGTCTTGAAATTTGGCTTGAAGTTGAGAATTGTATTCTGTCGAGGTATGAAAATAGTTTGCAGAATTTTTTATTATAACTTGTATGATACTGAACGAAAATGTATGAAATTGATGTCATTAGACATTTAAGACATTGTAGAACATTTTATTAGGAGAAGGTGTTGTCTAAATACCTCATTGTCTACGTCATAATGGTCATACAAATCTGACCCGAAATATGCTTAAGGAAATCTGGAAAAAAATGCAGAACATGTGATATAGAAAAATACGGAATAGGTAATATTTTGGGGTTTATGAACAATCATGAATTGTTAAACTAAGTATTGATGTTACTGAACTAAAACTGAAGTAAAAATGAAGAGGTCATCAATTGTAAATGATAAAATTTTGATAATGAAGTGTTTGATAAAATGAATATCATGTTATGGAAAAGGATAGCTTTCATGAATGATATTATGTAGTTGAAGAGGTTTAATCAATTGATTAGAGTTTGATAATTTCATGAAAAGAGATTGGTATATGAATGAGTATGGAATGATGTTGTGCTCGTGGTAAAGTAATCTAGAAGACTGGAGTGAACTTGGTGTTAAAATGTATGTGAGTTTCGGACAAATAGAAGAAAGGAGGAAGAAAAATGTAGCAAGGCATGATCGTGCATCTTCACAATCGCAACCCTTGCTGAAGAAGATGGAAGTCGTTGCAGATAAGGAGGAAAGTCGCGATCGTGGGATTAAAAGAATGTTTTGAAGGTGTTGTAAATTGTTTACAAAGAGTATTAAAGAAACATACTCGAGAAATTGTCATTAAACATGCATGATACATGATACATTCATAAATGTATTCATGACTGATTATTCTTATAAAAATGTACATAAGTAACATATAAATGTATATGATTGCATATAGAGGAGCACGTCGAGCGACCACTTCCAGACATTGCCGGTACTTTAAGGCAATAAGCTAAAGGGAGCATTTTTGAGTCAACCTAGATGATCTTCCTAGGATTGATTGATTGATTCTGTTTAACTTCCAATTATTGAACTGTTTATGATTGATTGGAAGTGTTATATTTGTATCTAAAATTTGAATGATAACTATTTGCACTTAATTTCTGAATACTCAACGAAAGTTGAACGTCAGACTAAGGTCCGATGAATATAAGATTATGTTTGTGCATGATTAGTTAAAGACGTTGTGATTAAAGTAGCCAGTCTGAAAGAGCTTTATGCTTAGAATTCTACACATAGAGCTTTACTCAGTGATTTCTGTATCTGAATGAGCCCAATAGGTCAGTATCAGTATTTGTATCTGTATCTGAAAGGCACTCGGTCACAACAAATAATAACTAATTTAGAGTCTCATATGCATCTGTATTTGTATATTTATGATTATGAAATATATGCTTGTGAAATCTTTTCTGAAGTTGTGATGTTAAAGTGATATGCCATGATAATGTGATTGACTGGGTTGTGCAAGTTCTGAAAGAATGTATGTGATGTGTATGACATTCATTATGTCTTATTATGATGGAAAATGTTATGAAATTGGTTGGTTGTATGATATTTGTGTGTTTGCCTAGAGTGAGATCATTAATGATGGTTCACTCCAAAAATTACAACGTGACTTTTCAGGTACGAGACAGGGGACTTAGATTTCTAAGATATTCTAGAAGAACATTTTTGGACTAGACATGGTTCAAAGGTCTGTCAACTATTCTAGTTATAATTATGTAGTTTTTTCTATATCTAATAGAACTTGTGTATAAAGGTTGTAAATATTGGTTTTAATGTCTACTATGTAAACCTTTATGAATGAAATAAAGAAATGAGGTTTTTAAGTATTGTGTTTTCTTTATGATGCCATTTAAGAGATTAGGTTTGATCCAACATACCATTGTCATAGGATATGTACTTGAATATCCTTTGGATGTTCGGGTATGTACTCTATAGTAGTGGGATGCAAAACATTTTTTATATCAGAGCATATCCATAGGGACATATAAGGACATTTATACATGATATTGAGTGAGAGATTTGGATAGTAATCACTACTATTTTTGTTATAGGTCATTTGTTGTAGGAGATCAAATTGGAGAGTCAGTTGACATAGAGTCTGTAGGAGCTACTAGGGAGTCTCCTGTACTTGAGTTTCCACAAATGCCTCCTAGAATTCTGGAGAGGTGAGAAAGAAGATACGATAAGCTAAGAAAACAAAGGGCTGTGGACTTCTGTAGGAGATCAAATTGGAGAGTCAGTTGACATAGAGTCTGTAGGAGCTACTAGGGAGTCTCCTGTACTTGAGTTTCCACAAATGCCTCCGAGAATTCTGGAGAGGTGAGAAAGAAGATACGATAAGCTAAGAAAACAAAGGGCTGTGGACTTCTACGTAAGTACAGACCCTACTGATGCAGAAGGGTGGTTAGAGAGAACTGGAAGAGTGCTCGATTAGATGGACTATGAGGTAGATGAAAGATTTGATTATGCAGTTTCACTACTACGAGGTCCAGCATACCAGTGGTGGAAAACGGTTCCAGACAATAACACCAGGCCTTTTAGTTTAACTTGGGAAGATTTTCTAAGGGTGTTTTGAGAGAATTATATGCCTAAGATTTATGTGGACAAAAAGATGAAAGAATTAATTGATTTGAAGCAAGGTAGACTCATAGTGGCAGAGTATGAAATAAGATTCAATGAGCTAATGAGGTATGCAACTGTATTTGTAACATCCCCTCACCGATTGCCATGAATAGGAGTGTATAAGTGTATCGTGACAAATGCATGCATTCATATATGCATATGCATAGTAAATAAGTGAATTTTTGCACATGAAATGAATGTACATGCATACATG
>JANZXR010000007.1:15407563-15439477 GCA_027575705.1 Erythroxylum echinodendron
AGTCAAAGTCAACATTGGTCAACTTTTTGAAAGTTGATGGAGTTGACTTACTTAATGACTTATAGTATATGTATTTCGATTATAAGACCTTAATAAAGTTCTTATGTGATAAGAAATGTATTATTTTGATTGTAATAGCATGCTTAATGCATGTGCTTGAAATTAGGGTTTTGAAAATTTTTCGAACATCGAATCGGTCTCTTTAATGTCTAGTAGGTTAACTTATTTATCTTGACGATTTTAGCCATCAAGATAATTTTGGCTTGTGCCAAAATTGTTTAGATTAATTTGAGATAACCTAGGGATATTATATACGACTAATTAATGTACGAGAATTCTGGAAACCCTAGGGATTGATTTAGAATTAATTCAAGTAGAGCATAACATTTCTAATGTGACTAGAAAAAAGGCATATATACAAGGATTAAAGTTTTTAATTTGGACATCAAAATAATTAAATTTTAGGATTCCTAACCGAATCACATTCCTAATTCGGATTAGACAAGACTAACACTAGTACTTGATTAGGTTTAAGAGTTAAATTGAATCACGAACTTTAGATGACTAGTCAAGTCACAACCTAAATTAAACCTCCTTTGTGTGATATATGCATTAGATGCAATTTTAAGGGTAGTTATAGAGATAGGCTCAATTAAATTGAGTTGTCCATAATTTGAATGTATATATATGATATATATATTCAAGATCATCCAAGTATTGATGAGACCAAAGAACAAATCGCTTAACCAAAATATTAGGACTTGCACCTTCCATTGATATGGCAAGAACTAGAGTTTTTTTAGAGTTGGGTCCAAGCCCACTCTAAACGAATATGTTCAAACCATGGAAATTATATTTTCAGATTAATAGGTTACTCCTAACTGGAAGCGCTGATTTGTTGGGCAAACCTAAGGTCAATGTAGATACAGGTGAAGTTGGGTTATATACATGAGATGTATACAGATCAAGAGTTGATAACCCAATGAGTGTGCTAAATTAACAATTAATGACACAAGTCGATAGTTGCATAATTGAATGCAATTGGTATGAATGATACCTACCGATTGACCTAAGGTGGCTTGTTGGGCAAACCCAAGGTCATTCTTGGTGATATCGGATATCAACCTATTAAGAAAACTATAAGTTTTTTCGAATTGGTAATGAAAGCTATGGATTTGAATAAGAATAATAGGACCTATAATATATGTGATTAAAGTCCTTATTGATATGCATTAATACGCATTCTAAAATTATCTCTCACTCTTCTAAGTTATTGAATTGACAAGATGTCTTTATCTAGTGTAAACCTATACTCCCTGTTAGATTCCAACAAACTCATAGGACCAAAATTCTTGGATTGGCTATAGAATTTGAGAATTGTTCTCAAAAACTAGAAAATATGATATGTCCTAGATGAACCACTTCCCGATCCCCCTTCTGTCGACGTGTCTGATGACGATCAGAAAGTTTACAAGAAGCTACCAGATGATAGTGAGTTGGTTTGCTATACAATGTTAGCCTCTATGTCACCAAAACTGCAAAAACAACTTGAGGATATGGGTGCTCATGCCATCGTCTACCATCTGAGGGAACTGTTTGATAAGCAAGCTCAGTCTGAAAGGTTCGAGACTTCTAGGTTACTTTTCAGTTCTAAGATGGCTGAGTGATCATCTCCAGTGTAGTATGCACTGAAGATGGATAGGTACATTGAGAGGTTAGGTAGTTTGGGATTCATAATGGATTATGAATTAATTATATACTTAATTCTGACTGGTTTGATCGATAGTCATTCACAGTTTGTGCTTAACTATCGGATGAACCAAATATCCACAATGATACCTAAACTGATTAATCTGCTCAAAACAACTGAACAGACTATCAAGAAAGACAGTAAGGATGTGATGTTGGTAGACTCTACTTCTGGTTCTCAAAAGAAGAATCAAAAGAAGATGAAGAAGTCCAAGAAGCTAGTAGGAGGAATAGTTAAGAAGAAGGTAAAAGACATAACTTCAAAGGGGATATGGTTCTATTGCAAAAGGAAGGACATTAGAAGAGGAACTGCAAAGCTTATATGGAGTCACTTAAGCAGAAGAAGGCATTAGATGCCCTATTGTCTACTTTAGGTATGTTATTTTTCATTAAGTTTAATACTATTTCTGATCATAACATTTGGATATTAGATACCAGATGTGCCTCATAGAGATGTGTTGATATGCAGGGTTTCAGGAAAAGTAGACTGCTCAAGAAGGGAGAGATGGACCTATATGTTGGAAATAGAACAAGAGTTGCTGCATTAGCCATAGGGACATATGTTTTGTATCTTCCTTGTGGGCTAGAGTTAGTTTTGGAAATTGCTATTATGTACCCGTTGTGGCTAAAAAAATTTTATCTGTTTTATGTCTTAATAAGCAGGATTTCATTTAACTATTTCAAACAATGATTGTTCAATTAAGTTGAATGAAATGTTGTATGGTACTTCTATATTGTGCAATGGAATTTACATATTAGATATGTCTAATCCAATTTTAAATATCAATGACAATAAAAGACAAAACGAGATGCTTAAAATCATCTTACTTATGGCATTGTTGGCTTGGCCATATGTGATAAATGCATGATTAAGCTACACAAGAAAGGTAGCTTAGGGTCATTTGATTATGAATCATATGACACATATGAATCTTGCTTGTTAGGTAAGATGAATAAATTACCTTTTAAAGGAAAAGGTGAACAAATGAATGGTTTATTATACCTAATACATTCTGATATATGTAGTCCGATGTCTGTTCATGTCAGAGGTGGTTTTGTGTACTTCATTACTTTTATCGATAATTATTCAAGATATGGGTATGTGTATTTAATGAGATAAAAGTTTGAAGCATTTAAAATGTTCAAACAATTTAAACATGAAGTAAAGAAACAACTCGGTAGAAGTATTAAGACATTTTGATCATATCAAGATAGTGAATACTTAAATGAAGAATTTCTAACTTATCTCGAAGATAGTGGGATAGTATCCTAATGGGCTCCACCTTATACACCACAAGTTAATGGTGTGGCTGAAAGGAAAAACCGAACCTTGTTAGACATGGTAAGGTTGATAAATGGCTTAGTAGATTTACCAAAATATTTTTGGGGTTATGCACTAGAGACTGCTATTTGTGTCACCAACAGAGTGCCTTCAAAGGTAGTTTAAGTCACTCCATATGAGATATAGACTAAAAAAAGGCCCTATCTTTCCCATATGAAAGTTTGGGGTTGTCCAGCTTATGTGAAGCAGATTCAATTAGATAAACTTGAAGTGAAATATGATAAATGTCTGTTTATAAGATATCTTAAGGAAACAATTGGATATTAATTCTATAGTGCTTTAGAGAAAAAGGTTTTTGTCTCAAAGCATGCTGTCTTTTTAGAGAAAGAGTTTCTTTTAAGAGAAGATAGTGGGAGCAAAGTTGAACTTGATGTCAATTGCTTAAACTCGAAATTGTTGTTCACAGATATGAGACAAAAGTTGAACCTTCTGACACACAAAATGTTTGAAGGTCAAGTAGGATTTCCAAAGAGATATGGATTTCTTGTAAGCGAACACAATGATGTGTTGCTCATAGAGGATGATGAGCCTACAAATTATGAAGAGGCTATGAAGAGTTCAGAATCTAAAAAATAGATTTAAGTTATAAACTCTGAAATGGATTCCATGTATAAAAACCAAGTATGGTCTTTGGTTGAGTCACCTGAAGGGCTAAAACCTATAGGGTGCAAGTGGATTTTTAAGAAGAAAATCGAAATGGAAGGTAATGTGATTACCTATAAAGCGAGGCTAGTCACTAAAGGTTATCATCAAAGACAAGGGATTGACTATGACAAGACATTTAGCCCTGTATTTATGCTTAAATTCATTAGGATACTCTTAGCCATTGCAGCTCATTATGATTATGGAATGTGACAAATGGATGTGAAGACAACTTTCCTAAATGAAAACCTAGTTGGAGATGTATATGTGATAAAACCTAAGGGCTTCATATTCAGAGATAGTAGAAAGGTATGCATGCATCAGAAATCCATTTATGGATTGAAGCAAGCATCTAGGAGTTAGAATATCTGATTTGATGAGACAATCAAAGAGTTTGGTTTCTCACAAAATCTTGATGAAACCTTGTGTGTACAATAAGGTTAGTAGGAGTGCTATCATATTCCTTGTGTTATATGTGGATGACATATGACTAATGGGAAATGATGTCTCAAGTTTGCAATCAGTCAAAATTTGGTTGTCCCAGAATTTTCCATGAAAGACCTTGGAGAAGCAATTTATATATTGGGAATAAAAATCTACAGGGATAGATCAAGAAAGTTACTAGTTCTTTCACAATCAACATACATAGTTAAAATGCTAAATAGGTTTAGCATGGAGAAGTCCAAGAGAGGGTTTTTTCCCATGAATCATGGAATAAAACTGTCGAAATCTATGTGTCCCAAAATGCAAGGTGAGAGGAGTCACATGAGTATGATCTCGTATGCTTCGGCAATAGGATCAATCATGTATGCTATGTTTTATATAAGACCTAATATATTTTATGTTCTAAGTGTTACAAGTAGATATAAATCGGATCCTAGTTATGATTACTAAGTGTCTGTCAAGAAAGTACTTGAAAAGGACTAAGGATGTATTCTTGATATATGGAAATGGAGATCTTGTAGTGAGTGGGAATACAGATGCCAGTTTTCAATCTGACCAGGATGACTCTAAATCCCAGTCAGATTAAGTTTTCACATTGAATGGTGGAGCATTTAGTTAGAAAAGTTCCAAACAAGAGATAACTGCAGATTCGACGACTGAGTCAGAGTAAATTGCAGCTGCGGAAGTGGTAAAAGAAGCTGGTTGGATCAAGAAGTTCGTCATAGAACTTAAAGTAGTTCCTAGTATAGTAGACCCAATATTGTTGTATAGTGATAACAATAGGGCTATTGCTCAAGCCAAGAAAACAAGGTCTTATCAGAGGTCCAAGCACGTACTCAGGAGGTATCACCTGATCAGGGAGATAATTGATAGAGGTGATGTAAAGATAAAGAGAGTGCCCACATATCAGAATATTGATGATCCTTTGATTAAGTCACTTCTACAAATAAAATTTGATTCTTATGTACTTGTCTGTGGTATTAGATACGAAGGCAATCGACTTTAATGCAAATGAGAGATTATTAAAGTAGTGCTTTAAAGGCAATCACCTTTAGCACTTTTGTACTGACTTTGCTTTGATTAATAAAACAAAATGCATTTTTCATTAATTTGATATTTGTTTATATATGAATTGATATTGATCTTAAATCAAACTAATGAAGTCCATGATGGAAAACATAGCATGAAGAAAATCATGATGAGATCATGATAATGATATTCCTATTATATACAATTATGCTAGTATCTAAATAATCCCTTTTCATAGGATTAATAAGACAGGACATTATTAATCAGACAGACTAGCACATGTTATACTTATTGATTTGATTAAGCAGTGGATCTTACAAACTGTAAGTATGAGATGTTTAGAGTTAACATGTGGATGTTTACTAAGGATAGTAAGTACATCAGATGTCCCGCTAAGAGATTATTGTATGGATGATCTATCAAATGTCAATGATTAATCTTATCATAGCAATGGTGCAAATATCCTTAGACTTGAGATACTCAAGTATATCTTAGATACTAATCCTATGCTTTGACATCATACCTTGTTAACTTAAGACATGGTCATTCTTAGGGTGGTGAATGGGTACAACTATTAATATTCAAAGATAATTGGGTAGCCAATAAAGGATTCACCACTCCTGATAGAAGGAGATGATACCTATGACCTCTTGTTAGGGTCATTACTCAGGAGTCTCTGGCTAGAGCATTTATGTGTCATGAAGAGAGTCTTTAATGACACTTAGAGTGATGAGATACCAGGATAAGAACTAACATCACTTGGCCTAGATGTGAGATAGTCAGTCTAGTGGGAGTTGACACATAGCCCATACTCCAAACCAAGTGGGGTATAGTATGGTGAAAGGATGAATTGCACTGTAATTATCTATAGAAAGATTCATAAGTTAGAGAATTAACTAGTAAAGAGTTCTTGTTTTAATCTACTTACATTCTGGCAAATTGGCATCACGAAACCCTTCATGATTTTCTTGAATTAAGAGTTAATTCAAGTGCCTAAAATAATCAGAAACCTAAGGGTTATGCACATAAAAGATCAGATAAAAACATAGTGTGTATGGCTAATTTTAAATAGACCACAATAGCCACGGTTGTGGTTAAAGACAAGCCTAATTTTTTAAGTAGGCATGATCATGGCTCATTAGCCACAATCGTGACAGAGAGCAAGAAATGGTACATAAAAGGTCTTACCACTTCTTACACACCCAAGTGAGAGAAGGGCTCTAGACGAGTTTTAGAGTGAGAGAGAGGTATCAAGAGTCTTGTTCTTGCAATTTATGCAATTATTGCATGAATCAAAGTGCATGTAATGAGAGTCTTAATCTATCTTCTATCATTTTGAGCATCTACTAGAACTTATCTAGTTTGGTGCTCAAATCACTTTTATATATTGTTTCTTATTGATCGTTGCGTGTTCTTGGGTGATCAAGGAAGGGTTCGGTGTTCACAATAACCTAAACAAGGAGAAGAAACAAGAAAGGAGGAGAAAAAAAAGGTAAATTTGTTTTATATTTCATATTCTTTACATATCCATGCATGCATGTGTGATTCAGTTTTTTTGCGTTGTCCGACACTTCGCTGCATTCTCATGCATGCGATACATGCATCCATGGTAAACCCAAAAGTGTTCACCTATAAGATTCTGAAACTTCGCTGCATTCTCGTGCATGTGATGCATGCATCCACGACAAAACCAACAGTGTTCACCTATAAACTTTAAAAAAGCATTCGTATTCTCTTTGAAGAACTTCAAGATTGCATGTCATTTACAACAATTTTTATCTTGAAAAATTTATCATGTTCATCCAACATAGTTCACGAAATCCTTCTAAAATACACAATTATATAAATGTGAGTTATACTAAGTACTAGAAAGCAATAAATAATAACTTGTTACTATTAAAAAAAAAGAAGCATTCACTGCAACAAAAAGGACATTTGGCTACTATTTTTTGTGACAATTTCAAAATCATAGTCATAGGTTAGGCCATTTGCAGCGTTCTATAAAATTGTTGCTAACAGTCACACATTTGGCAATGATTCATTAACATCATCGTCAAATTGTAATTTTATGGTGACATATTATTTAAATTGTTGTGAAAGGCATGAACTTTGGCCACGATTTTTAAAATCCTCCAAAAGGCATAATTTTTTGTAAAGATTTCAATAAATCGTTGCCAAAGTCATCACCTTTGGTGAAGATTTTTGAAATCTACGCGCTTAAATAATAAAATAACTTTATCATTTTGTGACTGAACACCATATTGAGAAAAATCAAATTTGAAATTATTGACAATGATTCTAAGTGTAACAATAACTTTAGCCAAAAAAAATCAGTTCATTTCAATAATTAATGAAACCATAAAATTAAAATTTATTAAATTACATATATTTATAGTTTTTATTTTTCTTTTTTCGATTACATGATTTGACAATTTGATATGGTGTCACAAAATTTTCAAATATTTTTAACAGTAAGAATGAATTATATAATGAAATATGATTCTTACAGAAAAAACAATAAATAATGATATATGGTAAGTAATATATTATAATGATATGTGGTAAGTAATATAAGATTTTAATTAGAAGTTTAATAATTCTTATAAACAATAATAAATAAAGTTTCACACCTACTTCATCAAAGAGAAAAAGATATAATTATTTTTCTGAATTTCAAGTGACATGAGACTCGATAGATATGGTAAAGGAGTTCCCTATGTTTGGATTCCCAAGAAGGTTCCTTGAACGTTCGAAGGCATCAATTGAAGCAGACAAGAATCTTCCCCCAGGAGTTGGTTTATTGACACCCTCTTCCAATAACTTCTTAGCTTTAACTAAATAAGAAGAATATATAGTGAATGATTTCCCAGATGCAGTACAAATCACTGAATTAGACTAACTGCACATACTATGCATTTCACCTAAGGAACAAACAATATAGAAAAATCATGTTCGAGAATTTTATTTCTGAAAACTAAAAAGGCTAAATCAAATCGTATGAGGAACCCAGATTTGAATACATGCATACTCGATTTAATGACTCCATCATTGGCATCGCCTTCATTTCCATCTATGTTCTCTTGAGGATTTAAGGAAGCTTTATTAGATATGGCAATTCTGGCCCGGCCTGGCCAATTTTTGGCCCGAGTTTGGAGGGTCATGGGCAGGCCACGAGCGGACGATGGTTAGACAAAACGGCATCGTTTTATCCAAAACGACGCCGTTTTGTATTTTTAATTAAAAATTATTGATGGGCCGGGTTTGGCCCAGGTCGCGGGCAGACCACAGGCCGGCCTGAGCCCTGCTCGGCCCATTGACATCCTTAAGCTTTATAGAACACATACTATAAACAATCAGACGTTCATCTAATAGCTTCCTAATAGAAAATGAGATATAGATAATAAAGAAAAAGAGCTAATTCAGATGATTCTAAAAACCTTAAAAAGATGATCGACCATTAAAGGCAAGGCTAATTAGACTTTGATGAGGAGATTTGTTGGCACCGATTTGTTCTTCATCGGGTGGAATTTTACCACATTCGTTCTATCGAAACTCTTTTTTCCCATCAAAAATTAGTCACAACGTAGGCATTCCACGATGAATTTATGTTAACAGTTTTATTCTGAAAATTCAATAGAAAGAAAAACAAGTTATAAATATAATCAATATAGGAGTAAAGTGTACAATTTAATAAGGAAACAAAACATTATATGAAGTTATATGCAATTATCAAAATATTCACAGAAGAAGCAAAGATCACCAAAACTTATTTTGTTAAACATCCAAAAATCCCCTGCATAAGTACATTCTATACTTTCCATTCACCATTAAAAATAAATAAATCCTAGAGCAGATGGCACAAATTAATAAAAGCTCTGAAATCTTTAAGAATAGAAGACTTATTATTTGAAGTTCCAACGTTCTAGTAATGATAATTTTGTGATCTGTTAACTTAGATTATTTTATATGATAAGGTTGTTAATGTTAACTTTGTATGTACTATATTTAGGGGATGTATAAATAAGTGTGCTTTCCTTTAAAGTCACTATTATGACAAAATAGTTGGGTCGCCTGAGCCCCTCCTCATATGTGGAGAGAGCTACTATGATGGAATTCAAAACAAAATGAAGTACATAAACGTCCCTTGTAGAAGAACATTTTATGTTTTCCACTTATCATTAATAAGTCAATATAACTGATTGAAGTTGAGTTTATAACCTATTGAATATCACATTTCTTTAGATTTATGAATATCATATTTTTGAAATTGTTACTAAAAATAATAAAAAATTATATATCATATTATTAGCTTCCCCAACCCTTATCTTTGTTTCTTTTGAAATTCAACTTTAAATTAAGGTTAACTTCTTCAATTGAAATTAATTATGTTTTTACTTTAATAACCCAAAAAAAATGTGTAATTTATTACTATTATAGGATAATAGTAATAAATTTAGCTTAAGGTTCTCATTATAAAAAAAATGAATGATGGTGATGATCCATTAATCGAGAAGTTCACATGTAGAGTTCCTCAGAACCCATCAATGGTATAAGAGTCAGGTTAACAAAGTCTAATGAACAGAGATATATGGAATTGGGTTAGATGAATAATGAATTAATGAGAAACTCAAATAGCTTTGCATTAATATGAGTTAAGAGGAGAGTTAGTCTAATGTTAATAGATTCACTTGTAAGGAGAACATGTTGGAAACTTATAAGTGAGGTAATCCCATATTAACTACACATAAAGATGAAATACCTTATATACTAACGTATGACTCATAATCTATTATCTTAAGATTTTATATTGAGATATGGTGTTATAATTATATATGGACTCATTTGAACCTAGTCCAAATTTTCTCCAATGCCCCTTCAAAACCTATCATTGTTGTTTAAAAGAAGGCAAAGAAGTCGATGAGCAAAGATAAGATGTACTTGATTGCAATATAGAGTTACATCTTATTGTAATGGGGGATAGGCTTCATCATCAAGAGGGAAACAACCCAGATCACTAGCTAAGGGCCTTAAATGACTGCTCAGTGATAAAGGAGGTAGTGGTGCAGAGCTAACCAGGAGGTTTGCCTAGAAGCAACCACCTTTGAAAGAGTGTGTAATAGTTAACTGATCGAGCGCTATCTTGCGCCGAAGATGAGCAGGAGTAAGCGATCTGTCGAAGTTGTGGGATGTAAAAATACATCGGTAGGGGGGGGTTCAACCATAGTTTCATCAACAACAAAAGCTACAAAAAAGATAGCCATGATACTACTAGAAAGAACAGTTTCAATATTTCCTATACGTAATCCTTTGTATAGATGTTAGGGCAGACAAACACTAAGATGAAATAGGCTCACTAATATACCTAATGTCCATGCCGTAATATGATGAGAGGCTATTCTACCCGAAACATATCCTATATACTGTCAAGGTGATAGTCCTTGACCCTTCATCTCATATTTCAATTATATGGATAAATTAAAAATTATGTTATAAGCCATACATCATAATAATTCTAGCTCGAAATGTCAGGGGTCTCAATTCACCTAAAAAAACTTTTTTTAAAAGACTTCATCATAGATAATAAGCCTATATTATTAGGCATATTGGAGTCTCGAATAAAGAAAAACAATTGTAACATTATGGGATTTTTTTCAAGTGAATGGAAGTTAATTCACAAATATAATGATCATCTCAATGGAAGAATACTTATAATTTACAATTCTACCAAAATTTCAATTACACTAATAGTTTACAATTGTACCAATATTTTAATTCTTAACTCCAACATCACAGATCAAATGATCCACCTAGAAGCTAATTTGTTAGAGTTGAAGACCTTCATTCACCTTTCTTTCATCTATGCTTTTAATTACCATTTTCAAAGGATTGCATTATGGATCAGACTAAAAATCTATCTTCTATAATAAGGGCTCCTTGGCTTATCCTAGGAGATTTCAATGCTACAATATGTTCGGATGAGTCTAAAGGTAAAATAGCTCACAAACATTACCGTGAGGACCTTAAGGAGTGTCTCAGTGATATTCAAGTTTTTGATCTTCCTTATGGTATAAATTTCTTCACTTAGAGCAGCAAACATAATGAAAAACTCTTTCATTACAAGGAAACTAGATAGATATTTAGCCAAGTTAGAGTAGTTACAGAGTTTCCCTCACTCTTAAGCTCTTTTTCCTAATACTAAGCTCTCTGATCACTCCCCAATCCTAGTAGCCCTTAATTTTACTAAAGTTTAGATTTAACAATTTTTTGACTAGTCTTGTAGGGTTTTTTTTGATGTGGTAGAAAGAGGCTCTAATGTCTCCTTTATTGGTACTAAGCAATTCATTTCATGAGGAATCACTAGTTCATAAAAGAAAATGTCAAGCTTTTCCACACGCAAAATATGGGAAATAAAAATCATCCAACCTCCATTACAAGAAAAGCTCTAAAACATTCTCAATCTATTGTCAATTACAATCCCACTTCCATCCGCCTTATTGATAAGGAGAATTCAGCTTTGAAATCTTTTCCTAGGTCTTGAGCTTTCAACTCTCCCTATTAAAGAAAAGATATAGAGTGAATTGGCTTCAGTATGGAGATAACAATTTGACTTTTTTCCATAAAGCAATTACTTTCAGGAACGCTTCTAATATAATTGTTTCCATCTGTCACTTAGGTTCCACGCTAGATTCCTGGCCCTTGATTATCAAAGCAGTTGAGGATCACTTCACCAATTTGTTAGGAATAGGGTTTAACTGTCAGTCCTCTTTTAAACTATTCAAAGAAATTATCCAAGATCAGGTATCCCCAATTGAAGTTAGCATTTTCTCTGCGCCAATCTCCATTTAGGAAATCAACCAAGTCTTTAAAACATTGCATCCCAAGAAAGCTCCATGTCTATATAGCTTTAATGCCAAGTTTTTTCTTCAAAATTGGCATATTACCAATAAGATGGTGGTGGAAGCTATGATGGAATTCTTCAACAAAAGGAAAATTATTAAAAGAAATCAATAGCACTATGATCACACTGGCTCCTAAGGGAATTAATCCTATCAACTTTGGAGATTTTCAACCCATAGCTTGCTGTAAATCTGTTTATAAAGTCATTTCCAAAATTTTTTCACTGAGATTGAAAGCCATACTTCCCAATCATATAGATCCCATTTAATGAGAATATTCTTGGAAGGTCCATTGATGATGATATTTCTATTGTTCAGGAGATACTCAAGCATTACAAAAGAAGCAAATGTAACAAAAACCGTTCTATGAACGTGGACTTTTGAAAAACATATGAAATGTTAGACTACTGTTTCTTAATTAACGTACTACATGCTTATGGATCTCTTACACATTTCATAATATACATACAACAATGGATAAGTAATGTTACCTTCGAAGTTTTGATTAATGGAGTACACTCAAAGGCAATCAAAACGGCAAAGGGAATCAAATGAGGGGATTCTCTTTCTCTTTATCTATTCTCACTTGCAATGAAAATACTCAACAAGCTCTTTGTCAGAGTGGTGGATAGAGATCCCAGATTTAAATTCCATGGTAAATGTAGAAAGTGGAAGATCATTATTTTAAGTTTTGTAAAACTGATTGTAATTCAGTCTCCTCTCTCAGTACTGCTCTTAAATTCTTCAACAAGATGTCAGGATTATCTACCAGTAACAACAAGAGTTCTTTATACATATCCAGAAGTGCATCCAACATTGCATCTCTCTTTGCTTCAATCGCTAGTTTCAAAATCCAACATTTTCCTATCTATTATTTGGGAATTCCGATATCTTTAACTAATCCATCCTCTAGTGACTATAAGTTTGTGATTGACAAAATCCTCAATAGGATTAATAGCTGGAGCCATAAAGAACTCTCATTAGTCCTATCTTTCATAGCTATTCACTAGGGATGCCATCTAGTGTTTCCAATATAAATCTACAAGAAAATTGACAAAATCTTCAAGAACTTTCTTTGGTCTTGTTACAAATTATATTCTATAGCTGGCAAAATCAAATAGACTAAAACTTGCCTACCTCATAAGCAAGGAGGACCTGGATTCATGACCTCTAAACTAATGAATCTATCCATGCTTAACAAAAAGATATGGAGAATGATATAAGATAAGCAATCTCCATGGGAGAGATAGGTTAATGCTTACTATATAAAGGAGAAATCCATATGGTGCTTCAAGATCCCTAAAAATGCATCTGCTTTGATAAAACATATTGGAAAAGTCAAAGATAAACTTAAACCAAAATTTACTTGACAAATTGGCAATGGGGAGAATTTAAGCTTTTATTTTGATCTATGGTCCACTTAGGACTTCATTTACCTTACCCCTTAACTGCAAATGTTCAATAATTCCATCGGTGAAGATGTTAATATAGCTTATGGCTTAACCATAATAAAGCAGTAACAAAATATCAATTCCAATTCGAGTGTGGTTTAACTATTATCTAACTTCAACTTAATATGGCAGGCTGACAAAATCCAATGAAAATCAGAGAGGTCGATTCATTTATCCACTAACTCAGCCAAGCTCATCTATAGCGAGGAATATTCCCAAGTGAATTGGAATCAAGTTATACTGTGAAAAAATAACAGTCTTAGACATGCTCACGTACTATGGCAAGGTTTCAAGCTAAAACTAACCACTTTGGACAAGGTCCTACACATTCTTAGTTGATACTCTCTACGTAAGAGTCAAGTTGAATCCTACAATCAGCTATTTTTCTTATACTCTTACTCAAACAAAATCTAGAAATCTATAATGGCTCTATATGGGATAAACTTTCCAATTATAGTTTGGTCTAATATTATAGAGTAGAGTGCTTATTTCAAAAACGTATATAAAGGAGATGGATGGATAGTTTTCACAACTCTAGCTTATCTTATAATAGGCATCTCGATTGAAAGGAATAATAAAATTCTCAAGTCTCTTACAAATACAACTCAAGAAATCATAAGGATCACTATAATCAAGATTAATGATGACCTACCTTTTAAAATTGGTAAATAAGAATTAGAGAATGCTTCCAAGTTCCATAGATGTATAAATAAAGTTTTGATATTTTGGTTGTTACATATATTTAATTCAAAACATTTGAAGATGAATGGAGTAAGTTAGTTTTTTAGATTTTTGAGTAAATGATGTTTTTGGGTAAGTTTATTTCATTATAATTTAGGCCATTATATCATGATTGTACAATTTGTGTTTTGTTTCTATATTTTGTTTATTTTGTGATATTAGTATTACTTAGGGATAAGCAAATTTTTAAGTGTTGGGAAGTTGATAGTTATATTTTAGTGTGTGTTTTCTAGGTTATAGAAAATGTTATTAAGTATTTTCTTAGGTGATAATCATATGTTTATGACTTAGATTTATGCTTTTGTTAGTGTTTTGTTTATTTTATTTGAGGATCATTGATTGGGAAAAATTTTGATCTTAATGTATGTTTTAAAAGATATTTAATGTGTTTGGATGATGAGTTGAGACAAGGAACTTTAAGAAAGGTTGAAGAAGAAGCTAGAGGAATAGGGATGTCATGATCGTGCACCTGCACAATCACGCAAGATTGAAGCTAGAGTAACTAGAGAGCCTCTGTCATGATCATACATATCATGATCGTGCAAAATACACATGAACTTGATAATGTATATAGATAAGATGTAGTGCTCAGTCGTGCATGAAAACTTATTTGTTTGATTTTTTAAATCTATCTATATCTTTATAGTATGGAAAGTATCAGTCCCACAAGGATTGTTATTAGACAACTAAAATTTTTTGTAACACTTTGTTTAATGTAAACAATATAATAAGTGTAACAAGAAAGTAAATTAAAATAAAGAAAATGGATAATTGAACAATTAACAAAGTAGCACTGAACTTGTGATTAATCAATGATAACAACTTATGAATTACTTTTATCTTTGTTTGTTTTCACCTCACCTTCTTTATTTAATAATATTTGACCCCAGATATCCAACAATTATGATTACCCTCTCTTGAGAGCTAACCAAGTAATCTTAATTAAAATAGATAAGAATTGAATGGTGAACTCTCAATCTCTCAAAACTCTTCCTAACTATCTAATTGGATTTGAAGCAATCTTATGGGTAAGTAATAAATAATTAAGATCTTACTTTAATTACCTATCAATTTGATATTTATAGCTCTATTATAGTACAAGCTCTCTCTATGCAACTTAACACAAATATTTAAACATAATGTCTCAATTCAGATCAAAGATTAAAACAATAATCACTATAAATTATGTTTGTATTAAATCAAGGATATAAAAGTTTAACAAAAAAATCAAGAGTAATTATTAAAAAAAATTTAGCAATCCATAGCTAAAATAAATTTAAAATTGTTCATAACAATCAACATTCAAGAACAAGGAAAGAAAAGGAAAGAGTAAACGATTGAATCTTGGATGTACTCTTCTTGTCCTTGAGTTGGAAACTTTTACAGCTTTGTTCTTCTGGAATTTTTACCTCTTTGATCTCTTTATTGAAAGTTCCAGACACCTCTTTTGGTGTTTTTTTGCCTTAAATACTTATTAATCCTTCTAGCACTTTTGTTAGGGTTTTCTCATTTGTTTTTGTTCCAAAATAACCCCAAATCACTAAAAATATAAAATACTCGCCACCTAGAAATTCTACCTTTGCATGATTATGCATTATCTTATGTCTACTCGAACTTGCATGATCATGCACATCATGATTATGACTGAGGATCCCTGGCTGCTTTAGCTTTAATCTTGTATGATCATACAGGTGCACGATCGTGATAGTCCTCTTCTTCCAGCTTCTCATTTTACTTTTTTTTTGTATCAGTTCATTATCCAAATATATTAAGCATCTCCTAAACATGCATTAAGAATAAAATTTTGACCTAATCAATGAATATCATAACTCATAGCTGGCTACCAGTCATATTCTTAACCCCAATTCTTTATGAAGGCCTAGCGAGAGAGGAAATTTATTTTAGCACATTTATTCAATTTTTTGTTTTTATACTCTAACCTACATTCATTTCTTCATAGTTAGTCCATTCCCATAAAGGTTACTAATGATGCCTTACAAATTAACTTCATTCAATCATAATTGCATTCAAATAAGTTTCATAAGATGAAAGAATAGGTGCACCATCCTAATTGACATGTATATTCATCTAAAAAAACACTGAAAACTCGACTTCAAAAATTAAATGATCATGCTCATAATTAAGCTAATTGATTTCAATTTCATGCCATTAACAAATTCACACAAATACACACTTTACACAATGTAACATCTTGCAACAAAAAATTAACTCAATACAAAAACAATAAAAAACCAATAAAATTTAAATACAAAATCACGTACAAATGATAATGAAAATACTATACATCCCAACACTTAAACAACACATCCTCAATATGAAAAATGACACATAACTAAAAGTAATCATAAATAAAAAATGTAACAAACAAAAATAAAATAAATAAAAATAATGGCAAGAAAACTAATAGGGATTGTAGTGGTAATAGTGTTGGAAGGAACTTATATGCCTTACACAACAAAGTACTTCAATAAATTTTTTGTTTGGTAGCATTGTTGTCTCACCACCTACTTCAACCATGACGCTATTGCTTCCATTCTTCGCTCCAATGTTTTTTATTTTCTTCCATTTTGCTGAGAACCTTCTTCCATCCTTCTTCTTCCTCATTGAAATTTTCTTTAAAAGTTTAATCATGATGCTGTTGTTGTGGGGTTGAACTACATTTTATCTATCCTCTCTTATGCTTAATAGTAGAATGAGAGCTTAGATTATCGAGTTCTGTAATTTCTACCATCCTTAAACGTGTATTGTTAAAGAATTTAGGAGGAAAGGAGGATAGCCTATTTTCAAAAATATCATGATACTAAGCCAAACAGGTAACCAAAAATCCCATACCTAAATAACTTCTTTTTTTATTAATCGAAGCAACTATTGTTTGGAAGACATGTGAAGAAATGCATACCTTAACCTTATTAGCCATACACCAAAGTAAAAAATCATTTTTGGAACACTTATTGTTTTGACTCTTTGGAAAATGATATGAAACATAAATCTATACAAAAATAAATTCTCTGAACTCTTAAGTAAATTACATTATGCATTATGTGGTTCAAACACTTCTTATCCAATTAATTTCTTTCAATATGTCTTTGCAATAAAATCTTTATGAGATTCAACAATTTTAGTTTTAAATAAGCCAAACATATTCTCCATAACATTACAATCCAATTGATATGGCTCCCCTTCCAATCTTAAAAAAATATCTAACTTATTTTGCTCAAAATTTAAATTAGTATAAAATTCCAAGGTAGGTTCTTCTTAATCAACTTAAAAACATTTAATGAACTTTTCCTAAATAATTTTTTCACTAAAAGACTCCACTTTTTCCTGAAGCCCCATTTCTTCCAAGATTTGAAATTCCAGGTATCTAGGTGCAGTACCAATCTTAGAGAAAAGTTTTGAAATTTCTCACCTTCTTCTTATGAGAAAATTAGGAATGGAGCTCTAAAATCTACATGTAAATCATATGCTTCACTTTTAGAAACCTTCATTTTTCCTTTAGGGTTGGACCTTCGGACTAGGATTTTTACTCTAGTTGTCATCTTGCATTTATTAGTACTTTCAAAATAACACATTAAGAACATAAAATGTGAGAAAAATGTAGGAAAAACATGCTCTCAAACACCCAGGAAAAATTGAGTTTTAGTGAAGCAATCACTATATCTATAGTTAACCTGTGTAAAAATGGAAAAAAATTACAATGAAGTGTGAAATTTACTTGAAAATTGAGCAAAAATCAGTGTGAAAAAGGGTTGGAAGTGCCAATTAGAGAGAAAAGAAGTAAGGGAAAAGAGAAAGGAAAGAGAACAAAAAAATTTAATCGCGTTTGGAGGGTAGTATTCACACTTGCATGATCTTGGACATGTAACTTATCTTTTATGATTATAAAAAATGCATGGTCATGGCAAAGCTTTGGACCTACGGACTTAGATAATTGTGACAAAGAGTCTTATACTCTAACTTACACAATTATACGTGTGCACAATCGTGACCCCTCTTGGAACTATTCCATAACAATTTTATACACTTAATGCTATGAACATCCATCAATCAAACTAACCAAAAAACCACAAAAATTTAATACAACAATCACATAAGAAATTATGAAAACCTATCTAAACAATAATATGCTAATTTTAAGGTCACTATCTTGACCATTCCATCTTATTTTTTCAACCAAAGGAAAGAAACGAAACTACTTCCCTTTTTTAATAGTATATTCCTTCAAAATATGGCTAGCATCTATAACCATTAACCTTGAATGTTTCCTTTTTATCAATCTCCAATTCTAAAGCTCCATGTTGAACACTTGGGCAACCTTGAAAGGACTACTCTAATGTGATTTAAGCTTTCTCAGATATAACTTCAATCTTGAGTTAAATAGTAAAACCAAATATCCTATCTTGAACTTTTTATTCTTAATATGAGAATTAAGCCATCTTTTCACTTTTTCCTTATACAACTTGACATTCTCATAAACATTAAATATTAACTCTTCTAGTTCATTAAGTTGTAGGATTCTCATTAGTTGTCTTTCATTCAAAATTTAATACCTTAATCACCAATATGACCTATGTTCCAACTCCTCAGGTAAGTGTCAAGCTTTTCCATAAGCATCATCAATTTTTAATGCCCAATCCTTCCTCGAACCATTAACTATCTTCTCTAAGATTTTCTTTAGCTCTCAGTTAACAACCTCTACTTGATCACTTTTTTGTGGATGACGGGGCTTGGCCACTTGATGATAGACTCTATACCTTAAAGAGATTCCAATGATTTATTAAAATAATATGCTCCTTCATCACTTATGATTACTTTTGGAACTCCAAATATACTAAATATCCTTTTGATAAAGTTTTACACCACTTTACCATCATTAGTTGGAGTTTCCATTGCTATAAACTATCTTGAGAAATAATCTACCCTAATAAGTATGTATGTGTTCCCCATGGAAGATGGGAAAGGATGGGAAAGGTTCTATAAAATCCAATCCCATTAGATCAAAGACTTTAAGCTCAAAAAATTAAAAAATGGCATCTCATCTCTCCTTAAATACTCCCCACTCTTTGGCATTTACCATATTGCATTAAGTACTTATGAGCATCTTTGAAGAAGTTAGGAAAATATAATATACATTCCCATACTCAAGATACCATCTTATTTGCTCCATAATGCCCTATATAAGTAGAATTATGACAATGAATTAATATTTCTAACATCATCTCCTCCTCTGAAATCCATCGACATAAATTTTATATAATAATGGTTCATCCCATAAATAATAAGTACACTCATATAAAAATCTCTTCTTTTGTTGTTAAGACACATAGAGTGGAAGGATACCACCTACATCATAATTTGCTATATCAGTATGCTATGGAACAAATAAGTAGTGTACCATTATTAAAGAATCATTAGAAATTTACTCATCAATTTCTTCACGCTATTATATCTGCCCTGTTTTAAGGCAAGATAGGTGATCAACACCAAATGTTTTACTCCCTTCTTATCCCTAATCTCTATGTCAAATTCTTGTAGAAGCAAAACCTATCACATAAGTCTTAATTCTTAGAAAAGAGGTATCTTATACTATATAGTCTGTATAGATATTCACTTTTGACCCCAAAAGATATGATCAAAATCGTGTATGAATAACACTATTAGCAATTCCTTTTAAGTAGTTTTATAATTCAATTAGGCTCTCAATAAATTCTTGCTTAAATAATAGATAACATTTAACCTTTTGTCTTTCCGTTGCTCTAAAACACACCCTACCGTATGATAACTAGCATCACATATAACCTTAAATGGAAAATATCAATTCAATGATGTCAATATTGGTGTTGAAATGAGTGTCTCCTTTAACCTATTAAAAGCAATTAAACATATATTATCGAAATCAAAAGATACATCTTTAACTAATAAATTAGTAAGAAGTCCAACAATAAGAGAGAAGTCCTTAATAAATCGAAAGTAAAATAATATGTGTCCTAAAAATGCATGCATACCTTTGACATTATTTGACGGTAGAAGCTTCTTAATGACCTTTGTTTTGGCTATATCCACGTCTATACTTTTTCACTATATTTTAAGTCCCAAAACTACACCCTTTTACACCATGAAATGGAATTTTTCCTAGTTTAGATATAATTTCTCACATATTTGAATAACTCTATGCAAATTTGTCAAACAATGATCATAGGAGTCTCTAATAACCAAAAAATCATCTATAAAAATCTTCATAATGTCCGAAATCACATATACAAAGATAATAACTTTGAAAAGTTATTGGTGCATTGCAAAGTCCAAATGACATCTGTCTATAAGCACAAGTTCCATAAGGACATGTGAATGTGGTCTTCTCTTGATCTTCTAGACAGATAAAATTTTGATTATATCCTGAATATCCATGAAGGAAATAATAGACATATGTGTCCAGCGACTCTCTCAGTCATTTGATCCACGAACGATAAAGAGAAGAGATCCTTCCTAGTCACCGTGTTGAGAAAATCAATACATACCCTCCAAACTATTACTATTTGAGTAGAGATTAACTTCCTTTTTTCACTTTTCTTCATTTTCATCCCTCCTTTCTTATGTACACATTGTACTAGACTCGCTAATTCACTATCTAAAATAGGTTAAATAATACTCGCATCTAAAAGCTTTACTATCTCCTTTTTAACCACTTCTTTCATATAAGGGTTTAATGTTCTTTGTCTCTCCCTTACCTCCTAACAAACTTCATCAAGGTTGATTCTATTCATCACTGCATTATGACTTCTGCCTCTTATATTTGAAATTTTCCATCCTATGGCTCTCATCCTCTTTTTAATCATCTCTATAACTCTCTTTTCTTATTCCCCATCTAACTTATTTGAAATTATGATGGGTAAAGTACAACTCTCACCTAGAAATGTATATCTAAGGTGTCTCGGTAAGGGTTTCAACTTTAAAGTTGTGGTTTCTCAATTGAAGGTAGCATGGCTGCTTCCATCCTTACTAAGATTTCTTTTTTTAATTTCTTACCCAACTCATTCTACTTCTATAACTCTTCATCATCTTCCACATCTTTAATATCAGCATCTTGTTTATGGTTCTCCTCTTGCTCTTTTACACACTCATTAAATATATCAATTTTCATTCAAGTATCTTAACCTCAACCTATTCATCACCAATCTGAAGAATTAGTTTTTCTTTATTTACATCCACTAATGATGTTTTTGTATTCATCCATGGTATACCAAGAATTAATGGAAAATTTTAATCCTCTTCAAATTCTAGCAATAAAAAATCCAAAGGAATAATAAATTTGTCCACTTAAACTAGCATGTCCTTCATTATGCTGAATGGTTTCTTTATTAATTGATCGACCAACTGAATGAGCATGGATGTTGGTTTCACATCTCCTAGCCCCAATTTCATAAAAATAGACAAAGGCATAAGATTAATACTTGTACCTAGGTCACATAAACACTCAGAAAATTCTAAATTACTTACTGCACAGGGTGTAGTAAAACTCTCTAGATCTTTCAATTTTGAGGCCATATGGCTCGTAATTATAAAGCTATAATTATTTGTCAAAGAGACCATTTAATTTTCATCTTATATTAGCTTATTTGATAGGGTATCTTTGAGAAACTTCAGATACTTAGATATGTTCTCCAAAGCTTCATAAAGGAAAAGTTAATTTACAATTTCATTAACTTCTATAAAAAGTTTACAAATTGAGTATCCATATTATTATTCTTTAGTTTTTGTATGAATGGGATCTTTGGAACATATGGAGGGGGTGGGACATATCATGGTTCCTCTTTTCCTTCTTATCCTCCTTTTCTTGACTTCCTTTTTAGTGGGGTTATTGGTTCTTTAGATTAGACTCCGTATTGCTCAGGAGACTCCCCACACTTTATGTAAACAATGCATTTTCTAGTTACTTAATATGAACCTCCAAATTATGGATATAAGAAACACGATTCCTTATAATCTGATAGAACTTTTCTTCTATCCTCTTTTAACTCTCATGTTGGCTCATGAACTTGGAAGTTAGCATATCCATTAGCTTGTCCATCTTTGGTTATAAAAACCTAAGCCTATCTTGCTAAAATCTTAATAGGCCTTTTGCTCTCATTTGATTTCCTACATTATTAGACTAAAATAAATTTAGGTGGTTTTTCCACCCATGATTATAGGTACTTGAGTAATGTTATTACCACCTTCACCTAATTATGCTCTCATGAAATTTAACTAGCTTCATATTGTTGCTATCCACTAGGAAGCAATCAACTGTAACATGACATTCTCATCCGCACAATTCATATCCATAGTATATCACCTTTAGTGGGATGGGAGAAGTAGCTTTCAAGTTATTTATTTGTTTGGCCGAGCTTACTATTTCAGCCTATAATGCTATCAATAAATCAATAACAAGCACTCCATTCTTATTTTTCAAGATTAGTTGTTGTTTACAACTTTTCGATGTCTATTGACAGTTATTATTTGCCAACTCCTCGAATAAATCATGTGTAGAATCTACTATCTTCCTCATCAATAAAACATTAGTTGTTGTATCAGTGGTACCTTTTACGGTTAGATTGACTCTATTGTAGAGGGTTTGCAATAGGAACTCCTTGGGTAAGTTATATTACGGGTAGCTCCTTTGTAACTCCTTAAATCTTTTGCATACTTTGTATAGTGATTCCCCTTCACTTTACTAAATTTTTTATCTCTTTAATGATCCTTATGGTATTTGTTAAGGGGAAGTACTTGGCAAAAAAGCCTTAGACTAACCACTCCCATGTCATCATGTTTTCTAGCTTAAGAGAATTCGGTCACGCTTTGGCTTAATCTTTAAACATAAATAGAAATAGCCTCATCTTGGCTGCATCCTCTGATAGCCCATCATATCTAAACATATCACACATCTAAAATTGACTAAATGAGAATTATGATCCTTATTGGCCAGTCTATAAAATTGGACATTGGTTTGGAACATATTAAACAAGGTTGGTTTAATTTTGAAATTATTCACCTACATCGATGGTCTTGAGTTCCCTTATTGATTAGCATTGAACCTTGAACTTATAAAGTCTATGATGGTTCTTTGTTGTCCTCTTTGGTTACCTTCTTCCTCCAATGATCTTTGTATATTTTATTGGCATCTTACTTTTCAAATTTCCCTCTCTTGCTTGGGGATGTTAGAAATTTGTGTACCTTTGAGTTTGTTAAAACTACTTTTCTTTTTTTGTATTCATGTATCTATAATGACATAAGAAATATGTTAAATTCCTTAAAGAAAAGTAATTCAAATTGCACTAAATGCTAAATTTACAACAATAATGTTAAAAACTTGTTTATTTAATTTTTTAATCTATCTATATCGTAAGTATATGTGTTGTCTCTTTCTAATATAAACAATGTCCTTCCTATAAGAATTGTTATTAGACACATACATTTTTTTGTATCATTTTAAAAAATATAATAATTTTAGTTGCAAAATAAACTAAATTTAGAGACAATTTATAATTGAACAATTAACAAAGTGGTAGTGAACTTGTGATTAATCAGCGAAAACAACTTACGAATTACTTCTTTGTTTTGTTTTCACCTTACCTTTTTTATTTAACAATACTTAACCCTAGATATCCAATATTTATGATTACCCTCAAGATGTAACCAAGTGGTCCTAATTAAAATAGATAAGAATTGAATTGTGACCACTTACTCTGTCAAAAATCTTTATAACTATCCATTTGGATTTGAAGCAATCCTATGGGAAACTAAATAATTAAGATCTCCTTTCAATTGCCTATTAATTTGATTTTTCTACATCTATTATGTTACCAACTCTCGTTGTGTAACGTAACACAAATATTTTAATCTCATCCCCCGATTTAGATCAAAGATTAAAACAATAACCGCCGCAAAGTATGATTCCATTAAATTAAGAACATAAAATTTTAACAAAAAATTTTAAGAGGAATTACAAAAAAATATTTAAGAATTAATAAATAAAATAAATCCACATTTGTTACATTCAAGAACAAGGAAAGAAAAAGAAAGAATAAAATATTAAATCTTGAATGTATTTTCTCTTATCCTTGAGCTAGAAAATTATACAACTTTGTTCATTTCCTTTTTAGATGTTCCAGCCACCTCTTTTGGTGTTTCTCTTTTCCTTAAATACTTTTTAATTCTTATAGGAATTTTTTTAGAGTTTTCTCACTTTTTTGTTCCAAAAATAATCACAAATCACTAAAAATACAAAAATATTGCAATTTGGAAATTCTCTCATGCACGATCGTGAACTGCTTTTTATCTGCCTGGACTGTCACGATCATGCACATTTTCCATGATTGTGACAGAGGCTCCCTAAGTGCTCTAACTTCAATCTTGCATGATTGTGCAAGTGCACAATTATGACAGTTCTCTTCTTCAAACTTCTTCTTAATTTTTTTTTTTGAAATTCCTCGTCTTAACTAATTATCCAAGCATCCTAAATAACCCATAAAACATGCATTAAAATCAAGTTTTTCCCTAATCAATGATAACCAAACAAAACACTACCAAAAACATAAATTTAATTCCTAAACACAAGAGTATCACTTAAGAAAACATTTTAAAACACACTATATGTCCTAGAAAACACACTTTAAAACATACCTATCAACATATGTGGAAGCCCAACCGACATCTATGGTATGTTGTCAAATTTTTTAAGGAAACCAGCTTAATCATGAATGTTATAAATTAAGACTATATATGGGGGCATGCAATTTTCATAGATAATTGTCCTTAAGATACCTCATAGGGAATACTTGTAATCCTTAGTAGAGTAGTTATTACGATTTTGTATAGAACAATTAGGTTAATAGGGGGTATTAACTTATTCAAGTATAAATTTCTACAATAATAGCAGCAAGAGGAGTGTCAAATTCTTGAAGATGCTCTTATGAAATTTATTGCATCAACTGATGCTACCTTTTATAAAACCAAAGTTTAAAGTGTTTTATCTGGGTACACTGAGCTAACTTTGAGGGAACATGTGAATATAATAAGATTATGGAGTGAAGAGGAGTTAGAGGATAAAGACATGAAGGAAGCTGCTATTCAAGAAGAAGAGGAAGATGAGATGGAAGAAGATGAAAAAGGAATAGCCAAATATCAAGAAATTATTGACGATTGTCTTAAGTACGGAGGCTTTTACTTCCTATAAAACCAAATGTTGGAATCAATTAATGATTTAAAGATTTTTGTTATTCCTTATTATATTGACAGTTTTTTACTAAAAAGGGCGTTGATGGATTTATTTGGTTTTATTAATATTATACCTTATATCTTTAATATCTTGCAGCATGTGGCCTATTTATAGGCTAGTGAACCTTTATGTGAGAAAGCAAATGGAAACAAGCCATAGATTATATATCCAAGTTTAAGAAATACTTGTTGAGAAGTATAGCTATAAGATTCATAAAGAAGCACTAGATGGGAGGCAACCCAACAATTTAGTGTTTTTGTTTTAATTAGATAGTTTGTACGATTTTAATTAGTAGTTTAGATTATTTTAATAGTTTTAGTTTGATGGTATTAATTTTGTACTTGAGATTTGATGGAGTTCCACAGGTTATAAAGGCATCATTATTACCCTTTATGTTAGAGTAGATAAGATTTCACTATCATTAGATGGATGTTGATGACATTGGCTAAAGCTAGACAATGTACTACTTAACTAGGAGGATTTAGCAGTCAAGGTTGTTAATTTTTTATAATTATCTTAATAATGAATAATTAATATTTTTCAAAATGAATTTCATTAAAATGATTAATTATTAATTTCTTTATGGTTGTGATTTGACTTATTTAGGTAAATAGTTATGACCTTTGATGATTTAGTTGATTTCAATTTAGTTTATTAATTTTAAGAATGGAACTTGATTTGCTTTATGATACTTTTATATATAATTTGTACATATATTGAGTTAAATATGAATTCTTTTTTAGCATTTTTGATACCTAAAATATAAAATAAAAATAAAAATAAGTAGTATGTGAATAAAAGAGCATAAATTATTTAACTTTATTGTCTTTATACCAATAAAAAGGTCAAAGTTAAAAAGTGGTGCTAGTAGCCATTTGAGATAGTGACCTAGTTGATTAACTGCGGGTATTCATGACAAGGTGTTTACTCTTACATCAAAAGGCTAGGTGACTTTTCAAACAAGTTTCTAAATGGTCTTATATTGTTTAAAGTTTTGTGTTTCTAATAAGGGGTATCAAAATGTTTGAAGTTTCTAACAATTTTTCTTATGTATGTTCACTGAATGCATTAAGTGGAATGGTGTGAATTAAGTTAAAATTTGAAAATTTTTAGATTGAATTTAATTGATTTATAGTTTGATGTATGTAACTAAATGCTTAAAAATTCAACGAACTTTGCAATTAAAAGAATAATAAAGAAATTTGATGGATATCTTCGATTTGTTTATTGCTTTCCCAAAGTTGTTTCTTATTAAGTTTATAGTAATGAAATTGATTTGTTTGAGGATAAATAAATGCTTAAGTGTATAGGTGTTTTTTTAAATATAAATAAATGCTTAATAAACCATATTTCTAATCCCATGTTTAGAGCTTTTCGTTAATTTACTTGAGAGTCATTTATTTATTTGAGAGTCTTTATTTATGTTTGATACTTAATTCATTCATATTATGTTTTTACGTCTCAATTGCCTTTATAGGTCCAAAGAGCATGAATTAGAGGGAATCAAGGTAGGAAATTAAAGGATTAAAAAGGGAGATGCTTGTATGGAGGTAGACCCGACTGTGTCCTAGACCATATAGCTTTTCTGGAATTATGCTTTTGCATGATTGTTAAAGAATTAAAGTAACACTAAGGGACATAGTCAAGCAGATGGTCATATGGGTGATCATATCTAGTTTAAAACCCCTACTTTTTTAGTTATAAAAGGGAAAAATAAAAAGAAAAAGAGAGGTTGAATAGAGCATTGAAGGGAGGCTCAGGAAACACAAATTGACAGCCTAAGACAATAGAAAGAAAGAAAAACAAGTAATTAAAGTTGATTATCATAAATCTAAAGTGGATGTCATGAAGAATAAAGGTGATTTCAACATGTTTCTTTCGATTTTCTAGTTTTTGTTTAGTTTTGATGTTATGTCTTCTATGATTAGGAGCTAAACATTTTTTGTACTTGGATTAGATGAACCTCAGGACAAAATTTATAGTAATTTTGTTTTAGTTTTATTCATTCTTTAGTTTCATTAAGATTCAATTAAATGTTCTTAACTATTTTTCAATTAATATTGCTTATATGTGATTTCGTTCCATTGAGATTGAGAAATCCAATGTATGAATAGATCTAGCATAATTGAAAAGATTTACATACAAACCTAGAGATAAGTTGACATAAATATTTAGGATTAGTGTTAAACATAATAGAGGAATTCATAAATCGATTAGAACAATTTTACAGGTTTTAACTAGAAAGAGATTTTAGTTAATTAATTGAGGATAAAGTATTAATAGTCTTAAGAAAGATATTAGCAAGTTAAGGAATTTCCATAGTCTAATAAACTATAGATTAAATTGATTGGTGAAATCACTATTGAATGAGAAATCTTAAGAGGGATTCGAAATCCAAATACCATTATATTTTTTTGTTGTTCCTTAGTTTAATCTTTGTTCTAATTGGTCAATTGTGTTCATTTATTTTAGTTTATTATTTTAATTTTGAATTTGAATGGTCACAAGCACCATAATTTGCTAAACTAGATAACAAAAAGGTGGTAAGTACTAATAATTCTAGTCCTAATAGGATTGATTGACTTCTTCTAAATGTTAATTATGAAATAACTGTAAGTACACAGTGTAGTTATAGCTAGTACTGACAAGTACGGGTCGATCCCATGAAGATGGTGAATACTAGTAGTTACCATTATCCTATTATCTAGCCTACTAATTTGATTATGATTTTTAGTTAAAGAAAATAAAACTTAAGCAAATAAAATAAAATAGGTAGCAAGATTAAATAGAGAATTAAGAAATCACTTAAGAAACCACCGAGATCCATAATTAGTGTCTAGGTTTCAAATCTTCCTAAATAACCTTAATAGATTGATCTTTTATTACACGATTGTTTTAATGATTTATTGGACCGTAGAGATTCCTATGGTATGCTAATAACTCACCCTTGACTCTAATAACAAGTAATCTTGTTGTTTCAACCGAATTACTAAGGTTAAAGTTTATAGGATTGCCTTATCGAATTGTGAATCCCACTATTAGGTTTAGTCCTAATCTAGAGGATTTATGTTATCCTTCTAGGGTTGAAATCAACTCTTTCTAATTATGATAGATCTATTCACACACCTATTTCTCAATCTTTGTGTTATGAAATCATATTATGCACCAATATTCTGGATCTATTAGATCACATGGTAAACATGTAATTGAATCACAATATATCAATCCAAACAATTGCATTAGCTAAACAATCAAAACATGTTATTGCACAAAAATAGGGTCATTTAACCTAGGCACTAAAAGAATTTAGTTAGACGTGACAGAACGTGAAATCAAGCATAAACAGAAATAAAAACAAATTGAAAACAACCAGCTCATAATTACAAATGTCTCTGATTATCTTTTATCGAATATTCTTGCAAGGTAGAGGTTTGATCTTATATTCCAATGGATCTTTCGACAATTTCTTCATATCTTCTACTTTTTTAACTCAAAATTGCCCCTTTTAAATGATCTTAGCCTCTATAATCACCTCCTAATGTTTTCTCCCACTTTTTACCTCTGAGTATGTATTTTTATAGTAAATTTTAAGGTTTTGAGAGATGCACAACCATGCATCAAACTGTGCGTAAACTAACATCTCCAAAATTCACAAATTTGTACAACATAAGATAAGGACACGGGCTTATGCACTGTTGTGTATCCCTTGTATGTTTCAAATCTTTGTTTTATAATGCATTTTCATCCAAATTCTTCTCCTTTAAGTCTGTGAAGGCAATTATAACCTATAAATACACTTGGAACAAATTAAGTACTAGTTTGTGAAGGCAATTATAACCTATAAATGCACTTGGAACAAATTAAGTACCAAATATACAATTTAAGTATAAAATAACAAGCAAAAATATGTCGAATATAGAGCATAAATATGGTCAATTATGCATCTATCAAATATCCCCACATTTAAGCTTTTGCTTGTCCTCAAGTAAACCATAATCAAAATTATAAGGTTTATAGTATCTATCCTTCATCAATGTCAACTTGTCCGTTCATACTCTAAATCATAATACCATGTTAATTAAATTAACATACAATTGGAGTCCAATTATCTTAAAATTAGGTTCATAAATCAATATTAATAGTAATCAAATCATAATCTAATTGAAATAAAAAGCATAAATCTCTTAACCCTTAACAAGACTCCACTCAATGCAATCAAAATGATTAGGGTGAAAAGTATCAAAACTCTTAATCAATGCATAGTAGAATTCTTACCATATGCTTGCAAGATTATAACATCTCCATCATTTGTGTATAAACTAGAAATAAATATCAAAAGGTCTTTATATAGTTTGTAATGGGGCTAAGGTATGATATGGTTGGGATATGGTTGGGATATCAAAAAAGGTTAAATTAAAGGAAATTTACTAAAGAGAAATTACAAGAAACTTGTTTACAATTATATAGGTCCACTTATTATAAAACCAATGGTATTTTATACTTTTCTTCTTTCCTTTTTCTATGCTCTTTTTTTTCACAACAAATTTGAGCATTCATATTGTACCACAATTAGAGAAATATTGAAGGTTTTAAGAATTTCAAGTTTAAAAAAAAAACAGAATGTAAATAATCTTCAGGATTTAAAATAATTAAAAAGGCTAAGGCTCAATTTGGTTACTCCTAAAGGATAAATTTTGCGTAAAGTAATAATTCAAAGAAATAAGCTAACATAAATTGTTAAATCTAAGTGCCTTCATCATGTTAATGCTTCTAATTTAACAAATATGGCCTCAATATGTATGATAAAAGTAAGTTATATATTTATTCTACTATACATGATAACACATATGAAAGAATAAAAAAGCTTAAAATTTTTTAAAATTTGGCTTTAAGCTCAAAAGCTTACAGAAAAAAAGGCTTATGTGTGTAAGTAATATGCTATTTCATTCAACTTGATTATTTCAGTGATTATCAAAAATATGACTTATAAAAGCAATTTTATTCTAACTCTAATCCTTTTTCATACTAATTCCAATCAATATTCAATAATAAAGTAAAGTATTGATGGATAGATTTCAATTAATTCAAGATATCAGTTCATAAAAATTAATAATCAAGATTATAATAAGCCTAATAAAATCATTAAACCTGTTAACCCTCTCCCCACGTCTAAATTAGTACGTTATTGTAACGCCCCACTCCCGCTGCGACCCGAACCCGATATCGACGGTGATATCTGAGTCCGTGGCCCGTAAGGGTGGTGTGCCACATCACTAAACAATCGAAAGTCGATATAAAATTTTTTTTAAAGCACACCACATAAAGTACAGAAAATCCGTAACCAAAACGTTCCACTTTGTTTTATAACCATTTGATACAACACAATGAAATTAAAAGAAACTTTTATTAGTCGATTGGGCCCATTTCAAAATACAACAATACAATCATTTCCAGTTTCTCAAAAATATTACAAACTGTAATATTCAACTACTAATGATACACAATTTTGCGGAAAATACAATTCAGTGCAAAAATAAAAAGGCACAATGCAGACGCGAACTGATCCCGACTTCTTCTTTCTCTCATATGCAACAGATACACTCCCGTTGCCTAATGGGGTATTCTTCTGAGTACTGAAAAATAATTGCAAATTTTGGGTAAGTTTTGCGAACTCAGTGAGTGACCATCATCGATGGCTCACCCAGTCACATAACAAAGAATTCACACAATTCATACTCACCCAATCACATATCACATTATTCACACAGTTCATATTTCGCATTTATCACAGTGTAATCATTTCTATTATGCACATGCAATGCCCATGAGACTCACTTTCTAATTATTACTTTGTTGTGATTGAGTGCCTAAACTGTCCCATATAGGGCTCATTGATAACTGTCCCATATAGGGCTCATTAATACTGTCCCATATAGGACTCATTAAGCGTTGAGCCTGAGGCTCTGAATTATACGTTGAGCTTTAAGCTCTGATCGGTGGCTACTAGAGTCACAACTGTCATTATATTTCATGCACTTATGCAATGAAATGTATCATACATAGATATATACCAATTCACAGAAAAATACCCATTTATCATCGGACCTAGTCCAGCATTTATCACTCGTATAATATGCATTAAAAAGGCATGATCAATCACAAAACGAACACATAGTTCACCCAATTCATATTCAAGTAGCACTTCAATATACAAAAACAGTATCACAATCAACGGACCTCCTGTCCGGAACCCAATCCAATTTATCTAATTCATATAATTATTCAGAAATCAATTAATACAAAAGTTGCAAACAAACAAACAATGAAATGAGACCATCTAGGTCT
>JANZXR010000007.1:15439577-15449787 GCA_027575705.1 Erythroxylum echinodendron
CCTAACTTCTCCGATTGACCTCACTTGGGCCTGTTTCTCAGGTCCGACCCGTTCTATGGAAACGGGATGTTACACTAAAAGATATGATTAATCCTTATCGCATGCTAATACCATTGCTAGCAACTCCTTTTTATTAGTTGTGTAATTCAATTGGGCTCCCAATAAAGTCTTGCTTATATAGGAGATAGAATGCAACCTTTAGTCTTTCTGCTTCCTAACCTACTGTTTGATCACTAGTATAACACATAACCTTAAATAGTAAAGACTAATTTGTGACATGAGTATTGGTGCTAAAATGAGTGCCTCCTTTAACATATTAAAAGAAATTAAAAATTTATCATCAAAATCAAAGATACATCTTTAACTAATAAATTAGTAAGTGATCTAGTCAAAGAAGAGCAGTCCTTAATAAATCGATGGTAGAATCATATGTTTCTAATAAATGCACGTATGTCTTTGACATTATTTAGGGATGGGAACTTCTAAATGAACTCCATTTTCGCTTTATTCACTTCTACACCTTTGCATGATAATTTTTATGAAAACTACACTCTCATACACTGTGAAGTGACATTTCACCTAGTTTAGCATCAAATGTGGTTCATTAGATCTTTGAAGGAATCTATCCAAATTTGTTAAAAAATGACCAAAGAAGTCTCTCCAAAGATCAAAAAATCTTCCATAAAATTCTCGGTAATATACTTAATCATATTTGTAAAGCTAGTCATCATACAACTTTGAAAAGTTGTGAGTGCATTGCAAAGTCTAAGCTACATCTGTCTATAAGAAAAGGTTTCATAAGGACACACGAATGTGGTCTTCTCTTTATCTTTCAAATAGATGAAAATCTAATTATTTCATGAATTTCTATCATGGAAATAATAAAATGAGTGTCTATCCACTCTCTCAATCATTTAATCCATGAATGATAAAGGAAAGAGATCCATCTTAGCCACCGCGTTAAGCTTCCTATAATCAATGCAAATCCTTTAACCTGTCATTGTTTGAGTAAAGATTAGCTTACCTTTTTCACTCATCATCCCTCATTTCTTAGGTTCATATTATACTGGACTAACCCATCCACTATCCGAAATAGGGTAAAAAAATACCTACATCTAAAAATTTTACTTTCCCTTTCTTGACCAACTCTTTCATATAAGGATCCATTTTGCTTTGTCTCTCCCTTACTATCATACAATCATTAAGATTGATCTTATGAATCACCATATTAGGAGTTACGCCTCTTATATCTAAAATGTTTCATCTCATGACTCTCATTCTCTTTCTAATTGTCTCTACCACTCTCGTCACTTGTTACCCCTCCAAATTGTTTGAAATTATGATGGATAGAGTATGACCCTCACCTAGAAAGGTATATCTAAGGTGTTTAAGTAAGTTTTTTAACGCTATAGTGGATGGTTTCTTAGTGGAAGGTGGCATGGGTGCTTTTGTCCTTACTAAAATTTCTTGTTTAGATTTCTCACCTAACTCCTCCTTCTCTAACTCTTCATTACGTTCTACATCTTTAACCTCAGCGTCTTCTTTATGGTTATCCTCTTTCTCTTTTACACACTCATCAGCTATACCAATTTTCATGCAAATGTGTCCCTCCTTCGAATTCTTTAGTACCTTACTTATACTGAACTCAACCAGATCTTCACTGTTTGAAGAATCAGTTTTCCTTCATATACATCCACCAATTCTCTTCCTATATTTATGAATGATCTACTAAGACTTAATGGATGGTTTCGATCCTCTTCAAAGTCTAGCATTACGAAATCCATAAGAATAATAAACTTGTCCACTTTTACTAGCACATCCTCCACCATGCCGAACAGTTTTTTAATTGATTGATTCGCCAACTAAATGAACATAAGTGTTTGCGTCACATCTACTAGCCCCAATTTCTTGAAAATAAATAAATGAATAAGATTAATACCTACACCTAAGTTATATAAACCATTAGAAAAGTCTAAATTACCAACTACATATGGTATAGTAAAACTCTCTAGATCTTTCAATTATGAGGGTTTGCAATTAGTAATTATAAAGCTGCAACTCTCTATCAAAGAGATCATTTGATTATCCTCCTAAGCCTTCTTATTTTATATGATATTTTTTAGAAACTTCGCATGCTTGGATATGTTCTCCAAATCTCCCATAAAGGATAAGTTAATTTGTAATTTCTTCAACTTCTCTAAAATCTATACAAATTGACCATCCAGTTGATTCTTTCTCTACTTTTATGGGAATGGGATCTTTAGAGAATATATAGGGGATATGACATATGGTGGTCCCTCATTCTTATCCTTCTTCTTTTGGCTTCCTTCTTGGTAAGGTTCAGCCTTCTTCTCGGTTAGTACTTCTAACTCTTTACCATTTTGAATATGATGTCCTTTAGTTACTCCCTTGGATTAGACTTCGTATTACTTAGGAGACTCCCCACATTTTATGTAGATAATGCATTTGCTAGTTTCCTTATTTGAACCTCTAAATTATGGATAAAAGAAGCATGATTTTTTGCAATTTGGTCAAACATAGCTTCTATCCTCTGTTAGCTCTCATCTTGGCTCGTGAACTTGAAATTTATCACATCCATTAGCTTGTCCATCTTTAATTCCAATGACTTGCTCCTATGTTACTAAAATCCTAGTGGGCTTTATACTCTAATTTGATTTCCTGTAGACCAAAAGAAATTTGGGAGATTCTTTCACCTAAGATTACAGGTATTTGAGTAGGGTTATTAGCAGCTTGACCTAGTTGTGCCCCTATAAAATTTAACTACTCCATATTACTATTATCCACTAGAAAACAATCATAAGTACCATGACCTTCTTGACTATACAATTCACATCCATACTAAATCAACCTTAATAGGTTGGGAGTAGTGGCCTTTAGGCTTTTTATTAGCTTGGACAAGCTTTCTACTTCAGCTTGTAATGTTGTCAGTGAATCAATAATAAGCACTTCCTTATGATCCTTAAAGGTTGGTTGTTATGTGCTCCTCTCTAACGTTTATAAATAACTATTGTTTGCCATCTCCTAAATTAAATCATATGTAGCATCTATGATCTTCCTCATCAATGAATCACCAACTATTGCATCAATAGTACCTCTTGTGGGTGGATTGACTCCATTGTAGAAGGTTTGTAATAGGAACTCCTTGGGTAGCTATGGTGTAGGAAGCTTCTTTGTAACTCCTTAAATATTTCCCACACTTTTTATAATGATTCCCCTTCACTTTGGTAGAGATTTTTTATTTCCTTAATGATCCTTATGGTTATTGTTAAGGGGAAGCACTTAGCCAAAAAGGCTTGTACTAACTACTCCTATATCGTCACGTTCACTAAGCTAAAAAAATTTAACCAAACCTTTGCTTGGCATTTAAGTGTTAATGGGATGAGCCTCATTTAGATGCATCCCTAATAACCCATTATATACAAAAGTGTCACATATATCTAAGAAATTGAACAAATGGTCATTAAGATCCTCATTGACCAATCCATAAAAATGGACATTAGTTTGTAATATGTTCAACAAGTCTAGTTTAATTTCAAATCTATTTGTCTACACTAGTAGTCTTTTGATCCTTTTTTAATTAGCACTAAATCCTAGACTCATAAAGTCTATGAAGGTTCTTTTCTAAATCTCCTTGGTTTTCCTTCTTCTGACTTTTATCTTTCTATAGCCTCTTGGCATATTGCTGTTTAAATTTCTTTCTTTTTCTTAATAATGTAAGAAACTTAGGTTTCTTTATGCTTGTTCGAACTCCTTACTATTCTTGTGTTCGTGCACCTAAAATCACACAAGAAAATTGATAAATTCCTTAAAGCAAAGTAACTTAAATTGCAATAGATGCTAAATTTACAATCTCCAATAATAATGCTAAAAACCTATCTGTTTGATTTTAAATCTATCCAAACCACAAGTATTTGGATCATATCGTTATAGTATAAATAGGATCATTTCCACTAGGATTGTTATTAGTTACCTAACAATTTTTATAATACTTTTTTAAGGTAAGAAATATAATAAGTGTAGCTACAAAAAATTATAGAAAATTGATAAGTGAACAATTAACAAAGCAGTAGTGAACTTTTGATTAGTCATTGATAACAACTTAGGAATTACATATATACTTTTTTTGTTTTCACCTCATCTTCTTGATTTAATAATACTTGACCCTAGATAATCAATAGTTATGATTACCCTCTCTCGAGATCTAACCAAGTAATCCTAATTAAAATAGATAAGAACTGAATTGTGACATTTCGATCTCTTAAAACTCTTCCTAACTATCCAATTAGGTTGGAAGCAATCCTATGGGTAACCAATAAAAAATTAAAATCTCTCTTCATTTGTTTATTAATTTGATGTTTATAAGTCTATTATGGTAGCAGCTCTCACTTTGCAAGATAACACAAATATTTCAACCTAATCTCTCGATTGAGATTAAAGATTAAAACAATAAACTCCACAAAGTATATTTCTATTAAATTAACAACATAAAGTATTAATAAAATAATTTAGGAACAATTACTAAAACAAAATTTTCAATTCATAACTAAAATAAATCTATAATTGTTCTTAATTAACATTCAAGAACAAGGAAAGAAAAGGAAAGAGTAGAAGATTGAATCTTGGATGTATTCTTCTTCTCGTTTTTAAGTTGGAAAATTTTGTAGCTTTGTTCTTCTGAAATTTTGCCTCTTTGATTTCTTTCTTAGATGTTCCAGTTGCCTATTGGTGTTTCTCTTTGCCTTTTATACTTGTTAATCCTTCTAGGGCTCTTTATAGGATTTTCTCACTTGTTTATATTCCACAAAAACCCCAAATCATTAAAAATACAATAATCTAGTGACCTAAAAATTTTGCCTTTGCATGATCCTGGCTATGCATAATCGTCCATTGATTGTCACGATCGTGCGATCATTACAGAGGCTTCATAGCTACTCCAACTTGAATCTTACACGACCGTGACAATCAGTGCACAATTATGCACAGCTATGATTATAGAAAGGCAAAATTTTTAGGTTGCAAAATTATTGAATACATTTTTTGTGAACATAATAGAGGCTTCACAACTGCTCCAACATCAATCTTACACGAATGTGACAATTCTCTTCCTCCAACTTCTTATTTAGCTTTTCTTAAAGTTCCTTATCTCAACTTGTCATCCAAACACATCAAACATCTCCTAAAACATGCATTAAGAACAAATTTTTGCCCTAATCAATAATCATTAAACAAAACACACAAAAACACTAATAAAAACATTAATCTAAGTCCGAAACACATTATTATGACCAAAAAAGAACCTAATAACACGTTCTACAACCTAGAAAACATAACTAAAACACACCTATCAATGATGAAGTTACATGATTGGGTTATGAATTTCAACTTACCATACTAAACTATTCACAAATTTAATATAAACATATACACCTATGATGTTAAGTTTCCTTATCACTAAAGTAGACAATAATAATGTGTAAATAATATAAATAAATAGTTATCTTTGCAACTATCATGTCGTATGTTACAATTAGCAATTAAACGGGTGTTAAAACCATATCAAAGACTTTGAAATCATTCATAGCTTTGAAGGTCTGAAATCCAGAATAATCTCACTTAGATAATTTTCCAACTTCCTTTTTTATGTCCGTGGAGCTCTTTATATCTGCTAACATCTACCGAACCTACAACAGTTATTAATTAAAACACTAAAGTTACATATTTCATGTTTTTTCATTTTCTAAATAGCTTAAAAATTTAAAAGGTTAAAAAGTTGATTTTAGATGTCATACCCTCCTCCCCCAACACACACATATCTAAACAGCCCGTAACTTATAGGAACTGTTCGAGATTGATCCCATAATCGAGTGTCATATCTCCTACATTCCATGTTGCAATAGATAACTTAAAAGTCATAATTAATCTGTCAATTTAAATGCTAGTAAATAGTGTGAAAAATGAAGAAAATATAGAAATACAACGACAATAAGAATCATTTGCGCCTAAATTCTTTAGTTTATGTTTCTATATTATTTTAATCAAACAAAAGAATTCAATTAACGTTCAAAACAAATTATACTAAACCAAGCACTGTGCACACAAGTCCTATACATAACCAAACACTGTGCGCACAATTCCTATACATCCAAAGCAAGGTGAAAGATGTAAGAAAGAGAAATTATACTAAACCCACCCAAACAATATTGAACATTAAATAAGGTAGCAGTTAGTACGAGATGCATCAGAGATAAATAATAGAGCTGGTGCGAGGGAAAAACTAAGGAAGTTGGGGCGAGAGAGAAAACTACAGGAAGTTTGTATAAGATGCGTGAGAGATAGAAACAAGATAGCTAGTGTGAGAGAAAAAACAAAAGAAGCTTGTGTGACAGATAACCAAGAGCAAGCTTGTGCAAGAAAGAAGGCAGACTAGGTGACAAAGAGAGGGGAGCAGTTGATTTCATTACGAATTAGAGAGTTGATCCTAATTTAGAGTTTTATAAATTAAGGTTTGTTGAGTAGAAAATTTAGAGATTTTAATTAATAACTTAAATTAAGGAATAAATATTACAAATTAATTATATAAAGTACAAAATATCTATAATTTTTATTTTCTAAAATTTATTAATAGTTCCACTGTAATACATAACATATACACTCAGTAACAATTTTTAAAAATAATAAAAAGTGTTATGTCAATATTGACATTATAAAAGTTTAATCTTATCAATTTTTTATTTAGTGTCTGTTTTGAACATTTTAAAAATATTAAGACTTAAATTAAATGCTTTGAAATACTATAGTTAAAATTGTACTACGATGAAAGCTTTAAGGTTTGAAATACACCTTATACGAAAAAAAAGGCAAAAATGAATGTGTTTTTCTGCCATCCCCTTTAGTAATTAAAAATAAAGTTTTACAAACCGTCGTTCACTCTTAGGTCTTAGCTATATATTAAGAAACTGTTGACGTGAGAATTAAAGGTACTTGTTTAGACAACAGAATTCAACGCTATTAGCAAACTGGCGTCAAACTTAGGGAAATATCTTGATGTTCCCTTCCTCCATGGACGGGTGACTAACAAGACATACCTAGATGTCATTTGACACCTTGAGGAGAGTTCTAAATAATGGAATCCATCTCGCTTCTCTTTGGCTGGTTGAGCAACACTATGCAAATCCATATTTGTGCTATAGTTTGATCTAATTGTAAGTTATGGAATTTGAATCTCACATCTTTTAAATATAAAGTTGGTGTAGAATTTATAAAGACTTTGGACTCTCTACTCTCATAAGCTAACTTTTGAGGTTGGCTCTCTTAAATTCATTATCAATTGGTATCAGAACCCAGTCTTGGAGTGGTGGCCTGAAAATGCCAGCCGTGACCAACAAGGACCTCAGAGTGATGGCCCATAGAGTGGTGACCTAAAAGTGTCAGTCATGACCAACATGGTTGTGACCAACGAGAACGTTGGTCCTTATGGAGGGACTAATGTTACGGTTTGATCCAATTGCAAGGTATAGGACTTGGATCCAACATCAATTAAATACAACCATTGGTCCCCCCATAAGGACCAACGTTCTCATTGGTCATGGCCATGGCTGACACTTTCAGGTCAACACTCTATAGGCGACTACTCCGAGGTCCTTGTTAGTCACGGCCACATTGGTCATAGCTGGTACTTCCAAGCCACCACTCTAAGACCGGGCTCTGATACCAATTGATAATGACTTTAGAAAAGTCACACCTCAAAAGCTAGCTTATGAGGGTAGAGAGACCAAAGTAGTTATAAATTCTACACCAACTTTGTATTTAATTGATGTGAGATCCAAATCTAATACCTTACAATTGGATCAAACCGTAACAACTTGCATCTATCCTTTCATACACCATGCAGTCTACAATTCTTCCAAAAGGTATGTGTGGGAAAATGGAAAAGATACAGAGACAATTCTTACGGAGACCTAACGATGGTAGAAAGAAAATCAATCTAGTCAAGTGGGACACTGTGTGCAGGCCGAAGGAGTTACATGGTCTCAGTTTTTCCAATGTGAGAAGCTGGAATGAAGCTTTGATCATAAAGCTTGCATGGGGTTTAATCTCAAATGACTCAGGCTAGTGAGACTGCCTATGCATGGAATCTCAACCTCTCTGTTGTCTAAAAATCTCTCACTTATGGAGACATCTCTGCACTATTTGGAAAATTTGTTTGGCCGGTATTAAATGGATAATTGGGAATAGTAAAAATATACGCTGTTGGAAGGACCTATGGCTGGATATGGATGTTCCGTTTGAACTTTTGGCTACTCGACCAATCCCATAGCAGGAATTAGAGCTGACTTTAGATAAATTTACCTCTGAAGGGAATATGTGGAGTTGCAGTAAATTTTAGGATAAGCTCTTGGAGGAAGTTATTAGATGTCTCAATGTTGCATTTCCACTAACAGCAAATGAAGACCCAGACATCCCCACTTGGAAATTATCAAACTCCGGATTGTTTACAACCAAGTCAGTGTACAAATTACTTTGCAGAAGTGAATGGGAGCAACCCCTGGAAAAATGGAACTTGATTTGGAGTTGGAATGGACCTGAAAGAATTTGTAAGTTTCTATGGCTTCTGATGCATGAAGCATTGCTAACTAATGGTGAAAAAGTGCGTTGGCACCTAACAGATGAACCTACATGCATTATGTATGGCGACATCGAATCCCAGGAACATGCAATTCACTCATGCGCTCAAGCTCATCAAATATGGAACAGACTCATTCCACAAGTAAAATACAGTACTTTCTTCTCTTTATATGCTCTTTCCTGACTGGGTGTCTTCAAACCTAAAGAACAACTTGGAAGTTGATGGCGTTACGTGGAAGACAATCTTCAAAGTCACATGTTGGGATACCAGAAATCAAACTTACTTCGGAGGAGTGTATTTATAAAAGGAATCAATTATTTCTCGCATACTAGCAAAATCCAAAGAGATCAACTTCACCATGCGTTGTTGAGATAGAATGGAATTCCAATGCAACAACAATAGACACTCAAAAGATGGATTCCATCTTTAACTGGTTGGCCGAAGATCAACACTAACAGAGCATGTAAAGAAAGTAGTCAACTAGCGGTGGCAGGGGGCTTACTACGCGATGATACAGGACGATGGATGGCTGGTTTCATTGTCAACATTAGAAGATATACCTTTGTCGCAGAACTCTAGGGCGCTTACTATGGTCTTTACACAACCTGGAACTTGGGGTTTAGACAAGTGATCTTAGAATTAGATAATAAGAATGTAGATGGCTCCTTGCTACTGCAACAATCCCAATGAATCAAATTAGAAACTTATTCAATCGTTAGTGGAATGTTGCAAACGTAGCCCTGAAGTTCCCAGTACGTTATCACTTACTAGGAGAGATCACCAATCCCTCCAATTGCCTGAACAATGGTTTATTTCAGGATATTGTTGGAGTGGTTTCCTTAATTTGACCATTTCCTATTGGTTCGTTTATGTTAAAATGACATGGAGAAGTTCTCAACTGACTTACATATTATGGTGCAAGTAAAGAAGAAAACAAAAAGAACCAATATTAGTGTACTTAATAATTTCAACCAGTATTATGAATTTCATACCGTACCAGCCGGAAAACGGTATCGGAATATTAATATTGGTACCGAATTTAAATACCGATCGGTACTGGTCAATACCAGTTGGTACCGGCAGATATTATAAATACTAGCTAAATACCAACCAATATTGGAGAAATTAAAAAATCTAGGGAATAAATTGCAAAATTTTTAAATTTAAATTTTCAAAAAAAATCAAAATTTTTAAAATTTTTACTCTCCCGCCCCCTTTTTCAAATTTTTTAAATTTGTTGGTTAGTTTTATTATTATTATTATTATTATTATTATTATTAAAATAAATATTTTATTACTAATAATAATTATAAATTAAATAAAAATCAAAATAAATTTTTTATTTAAATTAATTTTAATATTTTATATCATATTTATTAATAAAGTATTAATAAAAATCTTTAATTTTTTAAAAATGAATAATTTAAAATTTAATATTTATAAACTAATATTTATTTTATTTTTATATATTTTGAATTATTAAATTAAAATTTTTTGAAATATATAATATATTTTAAAAATATTTTTAAATTTAATTATATTTATTAATAATTATTAAATTAA
>JANZXR010000007.1:15459282-15484539 GCA_027575705.1 Erythroxylum echinodendron
CAATTCTAATTCTAAGACAAATAAATTTGTCTGTAGCCATTGTGGTGAAACAGGTCATTCTAATCAGCGTTGCTACGCTATTATCGGATATCTGGATTGGTGGGATTTCTCAAAGAAACCCCGAAAGATGGTGGCCAAAGCAGCCCTGGCCATTCAGGACAACCAAACATCAGAGGCTCATAAACCCACTGCAAATATAACACAACAAGGTAAATATGGCATAATGAAGGTATCTTCTGACACCTTTAGAAATAACACATGGTTATTGACACGGGTCCGATCATATGATTAGAGACTTAAATCAACTGAAAAAAGTTCATAAATGTTCTCAACATGACATTACTACGGCAAATGGAAGTACTTCTCCTATCATAGGAGAAGGATCTCTTAACTTATCGAAAAAATCTAGCACTTGATACTGTTCTAGTTGTTCCCTATGTTGAGAATAATCTTTTATCTGTTAGCCAGATAACCTCATCTCTTAACTGTATTGTTTCTTTTTGGCCTACATTTTGTGTTTTTCAAGATATTCTGACGCGGAAGATTCTTTGTTGTGGTGTTAAACGAAACAAACTTTATTATCTAGATTTAACAAGTGACAGGGAAAGAAGAATGAGTCATACAGTTTATACAAACGATGATAAAAAAATCGAGAGCTTATTTGGTTGTGGCATCGAAGATTAGGGCATCTTTCCTTTGGTTATCTTAAAAAACTTAAACCACAATTGATCTTTGATCTTGATATTTTGGTTTTTCTTTGTAATATCTGTGAAATGGCAAAGAGCCATAGAGTTGCTTATTTTCCAAGTTTGAATAAAAGCTCAGAACCTTTTCTGTTATTCACTCAGACATCTGGGGACAATCAAGGATACCATCTCTCTCTAAAGCTCGGTATTTTATTACTTTTATTGATGAATGCACTAGATTTACATGGGTTTCTCTACTACATAAGAAAAATGACACTTGCAAAGCATTCCAGGAGTTCCATGCCATGGTCCAAACACAATACCAGCTTATCATTCAAATTTGGTGAACAGATAATGCAATGGAATTTTTGGAAACCAATCTGCAGGAATATCTCAAAAAACTGGGAGTACAACATCAAACGTCTTGCACATATACACCACAGCAAAATGGCCTTGCGGAACCAAAAAATAGACAGACTTTGGAAGTTGTTCGAGCTTCTCTTTTTGGAATGCATATGCCTAAATTCTATTGGGGTGAGACTATCATGTCTGCGATCTATCTTATCAATCGGATACCTTCACCAGTTATTGGTTTTCAAACGCCCCAACACAGATTGCAATCCATATGTTCCATGATTCACCTCCCCAATCTTGAAACCAGAATTTTTGGTTGCATAGCTTATGTACACATTCCCAAAGCACTTCGTGGCAAGCTAGATCCTTGTGTAAAACAATGTATCTTTGTCGGATATTCAGACTTTCAAAGGGGTACCAGTGTTATGACCCACAAACCAAAAAATTATATGTTACTCTAGATGTCTCCTTCCATGAACATGAGTCTTATTATAAGGCAGAAGAGTCGAACTCAACTTTTCAGGGGGAAACTTCAAATAACGAAATAACAGAGAATGAGAAACAAAGAGGGGAAGCCGAATTTCTTCAATTAGAAGCAATTGAGGAAAATATGAGTTCTTTGTCTCTACTGAGTTTTAGAGGGGCTGAAGCGCAATTACCAGACAGTGATCACAATGAAGGAGGGACAGATAATGAAGAATATTTAACACCAACAACCAATGCTCCTCCCAGTCAGGATGATTTTGATTTACATAAAACTGAGACACCACAGGTAAACATTGAACCTCAAATATTTGATTCAATAAATGTTGAACCTTGTTCTTTTCACCGCTTGCCACCTAGAACCACTAGAGACATTCCGAAAAAGCAATATGAACCAGAATTGAAAGCCACTATGAAATAACCTATTAATAATTATGTCTATACTCATAGATTATCAGAACCACATGCTCTAACTGTTGATCAATTATCCAAAGTTCCTATTCCTAATAGTGTGCAGGAGGCATTAGATGAGCCACGATGGAAAATGGCTATGAATGAAAAATTAGAAGCTTTGCAAAAGAATTCAACTTGGGAATTAGTTTCACTACCCGAAGAAAAAAACAATTGGATGTAAATGGGTATACACTCTGAAGCTTAAACCAAATGGAAGTATTGACCGATACAAAGCGCAGTTAGTGGCAAAAGGCTGCACGCAAAGATATGGAGTGGATTATCAAGAAACATTTGCTTCGGTAGCAAAACTCAATATAGTATGCATTATTATCTCCATAACAGCAAACCAGGATTGGCCACTAAAGCAATTTGATGTAAAAAATGCCTTCTTAAATGGTGATTTGGAAGAAGAGGTATATATGGACTTACCTCCGGGAGTTGAACATGGATATGGAAGAAACGACAAAGTGTGTAGACTGAAGAGATCTCTTTACGGGCTCAAACAATCACCACGAGCATGGTTTGGTAGATTTGTATCAGCTATGAAATCAGTTGGGTACAAACAAAGTAACTCTGACTATACTTTATTCATCAAACATACAAATGATAAGACAAATGCTTTGATTGTGTATGTAGATATTGATATGGTTTTGACAGGAAATGATCTTGAAGAAATGGAAAGGCTACATAAGTACTTGGCCTCCAAGTTTGAAATGAAAGATTTGGGACAGCTGCGATATTTCTTGGGCATTGAAGTTTCTCGATCAAGAAGAGGAATTTATTTGTGCCAACAAAAATATACTTTGGATTTGTTAACTAAAACGGGGATGTTGTCATGTAAACCTGTGGATACCCCAATACAGATGAATCACCAATTTGAAAGTTCTTTAAGTCAAAATATGACTGATGTTGGGCGCTACCAAAGGTTAGTAAGGAAATTGATTTATCTATCTCACACTAGGCCTAATATTGCCTATGCTGTAAGTGTGGTAAGCCAGTTCATGCACTCCCCGAATGAAGATCATATGAATGCCGTATACAGAATTTTGAGATATTTGAAAGGGGCTCCAAGCAAAGGAATACTGTACTCAAAGAATAAATCATCTACCATTGAAGGATATTCAGATGCTGATTGGGCTGGAGACCAACTGACGAGAAGATCCACCTCAGGTTATCTCACATTTGTAGGAGGCAATCTTGTTACTTGGAGAAGCAAAAAACAGAAGGTGGTTGCTTGATCAAGCGCAGAAGCTGAATTCAGGGCTATGGTGCATGGTTTATATGAATTATTATGGATTAAAGAGGTTCTAAAAGAACTCATAATTGGAAGTCCAGAACCCATGAACTTGTTTTGTGATAATCGAGCTGCAATTCAAATTGCATCAAATCCAGTTCAGCATGATCGTACTAAGCATGTTGAAATCGATCAGCACTTTATTAAGGAAATTTTTGATCAAAAGGTCATTCAGTTTCTATTTGTTAAGTCAGAAAATCAATTGGCAGACATCTTTACAAAGGCAGTTTTTGGAAAAATATTTCATGCACTAATTAACAAGTTGGGCTTGATAGATATCTACTCACCAATTGAAGGAGGGTTTCAGCTAGGATAAAATCCTTAATCATCGTGATTAAGCTTCAATTGTGGTGATAAAGATCAAGATCTAAATTAGAGGATAATTATAGGAATCAGATTATTTAGTTTCTATCTTTGTAATAATATGTTGCTATATTTGTAAGTCAAATTGTGTATATAATTGTATACATCCTCATATGTAAATGGTCGAAGTGAATACGAATTAATTCCTTCTAGCAAACTCTCTCTCCACAAAAAAGATGAGGTTTTTTTTGTTAAGGAAGAAAAAACAGAAACTAGAAAAAAGCTTGGTTTAGAAAGAAGCATGAGATCAGCCGTAAGTTCTTAAACCTATGCGCGCTCTCAAGTCTCAAACAACAGGTTAAAAGCAATGCATTAAGAATCTATGGTCACAATTCCTCGAATGATGACAATCCGCCATTTCTGAAGAAATGTCTTTTCTTATGTCCTTGTGCTAGTCCAATAAGATTTCATAACCATCTTTTCTAATTTGTATGGGTGATGGAAATTAGTCGAGAAAAAGGTTGTTGAAGAGATATACGAACAGGAAAAAAAGAAAATCGAACTCCATGTATGGAACGATAAGTGACCTGGATGTGCCACCATCTGACAAACACCAAACAACCACAGCAAAGAAGACTCTGCTGACCAACAGTCATCTTAGAATTTGCCTTTCTCGGGTCTCAGCTACAATTGTGAATTTGACAAGGAAGCAGTCATTATGCAACAACTTCTAGAAGTTTTTCTTTTAACTATTTTCAATCTTTATGTTGTTTAAACAAATAAAATTTAGCATACAAATTGAAGAAAGTTTAATGTCCGAAAACAAAGGTTTGTATCTTTATTTTTGTATTTACTATTTTGTAATCAGCGTTACCATCTAAGTATTAATTTCATTCAATAGAAAGATGACATATGGTTATCTTTTATGCAGGTAGAACGACCCATCGATTTGCTGAAATGTAATTTCTATCTGAAGAGACTTTCTAGGAGACAGGCTCGGTTGGATTTTATGGAACTCATTAAAGTCTACAGTACCATCTCTTTCTCCGTCAGATTTGTATAAAGATGACGAGTCTGGAATACTTAATGCTTCCTGTTCAACTCGTACAGGAGTAAGAATATAGTAATATACCTTCTGTATGCAAACATGACTAAGGCTCATTGAATGCAATCGAGATATGGAATGTTACTGAATAGTTGAGGTTACGGTTAACTTACTAAAGTCAAGCTTCTAACCAACAAAATAGACGAAACTGGGTGGTGGTGATTGAATTGTCGGAGTAAATCAATCTAAAGATTAATAACTTCAACGTGTAATATAAAAAGTTGTAGTTTACATAAAATTTAAAAAAATATAGATGATTGAAAATGTATATCAAATTTATTAATTAATTTTTTTATTTAAAATTTCAAGCGTCAATCATTTCAAAAATGGAAATAAATAAATTTTGATTAATTTATACACAAAAATTACGTTTTACTTGTAATTTTTGAAAATTTAAATAAAAAAATCCCATCCTCTTGACTTTCTATTAGGGTTGGCAATAGTATGAGATCAATTCCAATTACAAGCATGCTCTTTTATTTTATTTTGCAGAAAATGTTGATAAGATGTGACGCCTGTGTGGCACACCACTATCGATATATGTTAGGCACGATGGTGCTATCGGTGTGTCACCACTTTTGTTTAAGTTGCATTGTTTTGACCACACAAGATTAATTGGTGTTGATGATCATAATTCACGTCCTGACCACATCGACCTCTTCGATTTCATTTTCAAATTAGAATATCAAAATGACAGCTATGGAGTATCACCGACGTCTCTCAATTCAACTCGTGAGATTCTCCCACATCTTGGTTCAATTATTGGCTACATTTAATACAGATCCTCAACATTGCGAACTTGGCATACTAACCAATATATCTACCAATCATTTTAATTACAACAGTAGTTTGCTCCTTTTAATTACAATCGTAGTTTGCCAATGAATTATATGCTTACCATCATTTTATTAATAAGAAGAGTTCTAAGTGAACGATTCAAAAATTTTACAGAGTAAAATAATCAGTTTAACTTATTCATGACAATACATTGAAACTTTTTGCAGTTCACAAAAAGGAACATGCCGAGTTCCCAAATAATTTAAGACATGCATACCATTCTAATGGATAGATAATAAAAATCAATATTTATCATTACACGTTATTGTATTACGTAGTCGTTTATCTTCATTGCTAATAGCTAATATCATCTATCACGTAACAAGTTGTTCATTTCTATTTCCATTTCCATTTCCATTTCCTCCTTCCCATTATTTGTTACAAATGAGAGTTCCAAACATCTCAACGTAGCATTCTGTGGCATTCTTTTGACAATATAATAATAATAAAGTAGGTCCTATAACAAACAAAATTTGAGGGTACGGACCTCTAAAATTCAGTCATTATTCAACAATAAATTCATTTACTGGCTAATATTATATATTTTGTGTTGAAAATTTGTGTCCCACGCACAACAAAAAAAAAGGAATTCATGATTTCTTAAATGATAAAACCATTTTAATAAATAACTTAATTAATTCATAAACATAATAAAACATCAATATGAATTTGTATTTTATTATAAAAATTAATTTTTTTTGCAATTCCTTTTGAATCTACAAATTTGTCTTATTCACTGTAATCTTTAATAGTATTCACGCTGCTAGACTGACAAAACTCTATAAGAAGAGAAGTTAATAAATAAATCCAACAAGACATTACAAGAAAATATATAGGCTAAGTAGGGAAGCATTTAGGCTAACTAATTTAGAAGAAAATACTACATATCAAAAATTGAGGCTAAATATAAGACATAAGACTCGATGAAAACTTTTTAAATGATTTATGAGAGCGTGAAGGACTTCTCTACTCTAGATCATTATCTATATCCTACTACACCACAGTTTTCTATTGAGGGTCATAAGCCTTCAGTAAGTTTCAACAGAGCCATGTCATTCTTAATCACCTTTTCTCAGTTCTTCTTTGGTCTTCTTTTTTTTTCCTCTTACAATCTCTAAGTACAATCTTATCGCAACTTCTCACTATAGGGTTAAGGTGTCTCTTTTTAATATATCTGAACTACCTAAGTCTTGTCTCTCTTAATTTACTATTAATATTAGTCACCTTTAATTTGTCTCTTACCATTACATTCCTAACCTTATTTTTCTAGTAAAGTTGTACATCCGATGGAGCATCCTTATATTTTCCACCTTTACCTTATGACTATGCACCTAATTGATGGGATAATATTCCATCCTATAGAGCATGGATGACCTAATCATTAAACTTTAGAATTTACCTTTTGGCTTGAGTGATATCTTCTTATCATATAAAACTCTTGATGCACTTCTCCATTTAAGTCACCTTGATCTGATACGATGAACTATATCTTCATCAATCTCTCTATTGCTTTGAAGGATAGATATTAGATACGTCAAACACTCTTTTTTGGTATAACTTCTGAACCATTAACTTTAGAACCAATCTTTACCCCTATATTGGACGCCACCCTGTAACCTGAAAAGTTACATTCTAAGTATTAAGTCTTAATCGTGCTCAGTTTAAAGCCTTTTGACTCTAATGATCCCTCCAAAGTTCTAGCTTGGCATTGACACCCTCTTTTGTCTCATTCACTAAAATAATGTCATCAGTAAACAAAATACATCAAGGCACATCCCCATGGATCTTCTTGGTAATCTCATCCATTACTATTGTAAACAAAAAGGGACCTAATGAGGAACCTTGGTGCAATCTAATATCAATAAAAAGATGTTTTATATCTCCTCCTATCATCCTATCACTAGGGATATCAATGGGTCGGGCCTGGGATGAGGAGGCCCGGCCTCAAACATGATGGACTGAGGGCTGGGATGGGCCAGCCCACAACCCGGCTAGCAGACAGGCCGAACGGCCCGTGGTAGGCTCGTGGCCCGGTGGACGGGCTGGCTGAGTTTATATTTTTTAATTAAAAAATAAAAAAGGCATTGTTTTAGACAAAACGAAGCTGTTTTACCGGGCTGACCTGAGCGGACCATGGTCGGCCCGTGGCCCGCCATGACTCGCCAAAAACGGGCCAGGCCGAGCAGACCGGGACCCCATTGTCATGCCTACCTATCACTAGTCTTTACACCTAGATACATATCCTTAATAACCCGTATATATCTCATAGGAAGTCCCTTAACTTCTAAAAACCTCCATATAATTTCCCTAGATACCATAGCATACATGTTTTTTAAATCATATGTAGGCTACATTGCCTTTCCTTATAATATTCCATTAATCTTTTACGGAAATGTACTGCTTTTGTCGTGGACCTTCGTAGCTTAAAGCTAAATTGCTTCTATGAGATATTAACATCCTTTCTCTCTCTCTTCTCAACCACCTTCTCCCATAACTTCATTTTGTGACTAAGAATTTTGATTCTTTATAGTTGATATAACTTTGGATATCCTCTTTTTTCTTGTATAGAGGAATTAGTATACTAAGTCTCTATTCATCTAGTATTTTGGCAAACTTAAGGAACACTTTAAAAGTTTAGGCTCTTTCACACCTCAGGGTATCTCGTCTGGTCCTACTATCCTTCCACTCTTCATCTCCCTCAAAACCCTTTTAATTTCTTCCTTTATAATTTATCGGCCACAAGTAAAGTTACAATACCTCTCAGACGTGCTAAGGTCCCCTAGAGTGATAGTATCCTCTACATCTTCATTAAAAAGGTTATAGAAGTACCTTTATCAACTTCTATTAATGTCATTTTCAGCCATAAGCACCCACCCTGCTTCATCTTTTATACAGAGAACTTGATCCAAGTCTCTCGCGTTCCGTTCTCTAGCCCTCACCAACTTAAAAATAACCTTTTCACCATCTTTAGTTTCTAGGCTTTGATATAAATTCTTGTAAGCATTGTTTTTTACTACTAAACTATCTTCACCTCTTTCTTTTCCAGTTTATGACTTTCTCTATTAATTACTCTCTCTACCTTTGTGGTGCTATCCAATAGGGCTTTATAGGCATCTTTCTTAATTTTAATCTTTTATTGTAAGGTTTACTTATCATTTCCAGGTTCATCCTAAGTCATTTATAGTTAGAGATGAACGATAAATATAAATACATAAATGATAAATGATAAGTACACTATGCAATATAGATGTATATTTATGTTAATTTGTTATAACTTTATTAAGAAGTCTTATAAGATGATTACATCTTATGGTTAGTTTGTAATCATATTAGAGATGTCTCCTACGTTACCCCTAATATGTGGAAGTAGCGACGTAATTTCATAGAGTCATTCGGTCTGAATGCTACATGAAGAACATAAGCCAGATGAAGGAATGGGAAGACTTTATTAAGAAGTCTTATAAGATGATTACATCTTATGGTTAGTTTGTAATCATATTTTCTATGGTAATATAGTCAAAGCATGATCACTTATGTGTCATGCAATGATTTAAAAATTAAACCGATTAATTTTTTGGTTTATTTTCATAACCTTTATTTTTTAAAATCAACATGTTTATTAATTAATCCCCCGACTTTTGTAAATTAACTAATTTTTATTAACCAGAATAAATTAGTTGGTTTTTATTTAACTATATCCTTCTTCAATTAAACTTTAACTTCTTCAATAGGCAAGAATAGTCTCCTTCTTTAATCCTATTTCATATTCTTGAAATTTGTTCAATATTTACTTTACATTAGTTTTATGATAGTCTAATACAAGTTAAACCTTAAATATCTTATCTCATCAGCTTAATTTTTTATTCTATTTTTAAAACATTAGTTCCTTTTATTCAGAGTTTATACATTATTTTAGGGTTCTCAATGATAAACCAAACATAAGCAAGAGGGGGTGAATTGTGTGTATAAAATTTTTCACAAGTTATTTCAGTTCAAAAGGAAATGATAGGAACCTGTCTATAATTAATATAGTAGGAGCCTATTATGCGATAAGATCCTATTTAAACAAAAGGAGCTTGTTAAACGATAAAACCTTTAAACGATAGAAGCCTCCTATATTCTTAAAAATAATTTAAAACAGAAGGCACCTGTTAAAATGAAAGGAACCTTTAACAAGTTAAAAATAGAAGGAGCCTACTATAACAGTGAAGGAGACTCTTTGTAATATTCAGTTTTCCAAAACATATGTATCAACCCTAAATCATTGTGAATGACTATTAGCATAGTGAGCACTGCATATACATGTATAACATTAGCATATATACACGAATATTGATAATTTGTACACATTACAAGTTACCATATGCACTCAATTGACATGTCCTGGGGCATGAAAGATTTTAAATGACTATGATGTGAATTGTAGATTGTTATGTCTTGAATTTTGGTATGATTGGATTACAATTGGTAATTTGGAATTATTTTGATTAATTGGGAGGTTGATCAAATAATATGTACATTTGGACTAGTACAAATGCCTAATGGTAGGATAAATTGATACATGAAAACTTACGGTGATTAAGCTTATAATTGTGTGACATTTAGCATAGTAAATGAGTGACAAATGGACTAGTAATCAATTTACAAATGGACCAATTATTGTGTGACATATAGATCAATAATTAGGAGACATGTGGACTACTCATTTAATGAAAAATGGCAACTTATGGAGTAGATTAGTGGCAGCTTATTAAGTTGATACATGTTTTCCATGCCTTAAGACAAATGTTGAGATTAGAAGTTGACACCTAGCATCTTGACTAGCAAAGTTTCTGCTAGTTCTTTCATTCTCCATCACCACCAAAATTGCTTCAAACTTTTCTCTGTATTTTGCTTGAACCCTAGCTAAGTTTCTACACTAAAACCATACATACAACCTTCATCAAATAGCCAAGAAATCTGTTGAAAGTGGTCTTCACCTTGCTGCCAAAAACCAGATCATCTTCACCTTAGAATTGTCTTAATTTTGCTTGCTTGGAAGGATTGGTTAATCTAGAATTTTGAGCTAAATTGAAAACCTAATAAGTAAACAGACATTTGATCTTTATAGCATGTTTAATAGTATGAGAATGATGCTTGAATTGGAATGAAATGCATGTAATATTAGCGATGATATGTGCTAAAAATGTGTTGAATGAATTTGGAAGTTTTTATGCTTGTTTTTGGAGTTTGAAAACCGTGGCATTATAGGTTTAATTATGGTTGGATTAGGTTTCGATTTGATGTATAATGAGAGTGAATTTATACTAAAGGAAGATGATAGCCTAGTGTTCTTAAACTGATAAAGAATTAGGACTATATGCATGATAAGGTAAGTTAATTTCTGGTTTGATTTTTGATGCATGAAAGACATTAATTTGAGATCTATTTTTGGTGAGAATTTAGAGTATAATTCAAACCTCAATGAGGTTGCATCATGATCATGAATTCTGGAAAATTGGATGTGTAAATGATAGGTCTAAGTTTGATGAGTTCCTGGAGAATTGGAAGAAAATATGTAAGGCGCGATCATGGCCTGATCATTTTGGTTATGTCACGATCATGGCCATTAGTACACAATTATGGCCTGTTGCATATGGTTCCATCACGATCGTGGCAAGATCCACCACGATCATGGGCAAGGCTTGAACATGGAATGTTGTCTTTTAAGTGATGTTTGCATCAACTAATGATAAGGTACTATCCTTTGGTGTATAGAGGCTTGAAATGAACCTAAATGGATGTTAAATAAGTTGTTTGAATGATTGATTGATAAACTTAAGATAATCAAGTTATTTTGAGATGTAAACCTAAGTATAAACAAGACATATTCAAGTGACAATATTTGAAAGATTATGAATTGTGATTAAGGAAACATACCCAGGAAAGTCATTAAGCATGCATTAAACATAGCACATAGACGTGTGCATAATTGAGTATTATTTGTTTGATCACTTTGGTAATGTGTACAATATATGTGTATTTAAACGCTCAAGTCGAATGCCATTAACAAGTCATTGTCGGACCACCTAGGCAATAACGTAATTTAGAGCATGTTGTGAGTAACCTAGATGCTCTAACTAGGATTAACTTATCTCTATTTAATTCCCAATTATTGAACTGTTAATGATCTGATTGTGATTGTGATAATTCCATATAGTAATAGTCCGAGGAGATCGATATTTGGGAATATATTGGAAGTGTTCTATTTTCATCTGAATTCTGAAAAAAATATCTGTATACTCAACAAAAGTCAAATGCCGGACTGAGATCCGATGAACATAAGATTCTGTCTATGCATCATAAATAAATGCTATTGATGGCATATTCTGTTATTTGATGTTTTACATTAAATGCATGATCAGATAAACGTGTTGTGACTGGAGTAGTCAGTCTGAAATAGCTTTAAGCTCATAAATTTGTAATCTACACATAGAGCCTGGCTTCGTGATTTCTGCATCTGGATGAGCCCAATATGGGATAGTATCTATATCTATATCTAAAAGGAACTTAGTCACAGCAAATAATAACACAAGTGGAGTCTCTTATGCATCTGCATTTTCTCATATATGACTGTGAAAATATTTATAAATTGTGATGATATTGTGATATGCCTCATTTGTGAACTTTTGATAAAATAATTAACTGAGATAGATGATGATGTTATTACAAAAAGATTATATGATTTGTTGAAACGAAGACTATTGTGTATTTGATTTATATCTGTTATGTTTGATGTGCTAAATGAGTGAGCACATCGAGGATGGTTAGCTCACTGAGTTCGCAAAACTCATCAAAATTGCAACATGACTTTTCAGGTACAAAAGAGGAAACCTAGTTCCTAAGATTCTCTAGAAGAATAATTTTGATTAAGATATGACTTAAAGGTCTGTCAGCTGGCATCTGAGGAGTTATAGTTGTGTTTATGTAGTTTTCATTTCACGTAGATATTTTGTATAAAGAGTAGTAAACATATCAGATACTTTTGGCAATGTAAATATTTGTTTAATGAAAAGTGCTGCTAAAAAGTAACTTTTGTTAATTAATGAAATGAAGAGTGGTAGTTTTTAAGTATTGTGTTATTCTATATGATGTCATATAAGTGATTATGATTATTTCAACATGCCTTTGTCATAGGATATGTACTTGGATGTCCTTTGGATGTTTGGGTATACACTCTATGGTAGTGTATTAGACTCTTGATAAAATGAACATACTCACATACAATATAATGTAGAAATATAAAAGTTAAGAGAAGAGAGAGAAGGACATAGTCTATTTATACTGATTCGGCTTACAACCCAAGCCTACATCGAGTTCCCAAGTATCCAACCTGAGTGTTTCACTATGAAAACTGAGTATTAAATTTAATGAGCCCTCTCTAAGCTATCAAGTACATATTTTTCAAGGTTCTCAAACTTTTTACACTCAAAGTATATAACAAGCTTTTAAAAAGCTGACAGAAAAACAAAATAACAATTTCTCTCTTGATAGAATGATTTCACTTTCTAAAGTACAATAGTAATGATATGATTCTCAAAAGTATAGATGCTGCTCAAAATGTTTTGACAATCTGAATATATTCGTTCTATTTCATAAGTGTTGTTGATCTTTCTTAAATAATCAAAATCTTCAACTAGCCGTTGCTTCACTCGTGTCTTTAGTCAACTGGATGGATTTAACTCTGAATAACTTTGATGTCATCTTAGTCAAAAATCTTCCAGTAATCATGGAACTAATATATGGCCTTCATAATTATTATGATCCTTTCGAATAAATCATTTCTAATAAAGTAAGTTCATAAAGAAGGTTCTTTCAAGAGAAAACATATTTATTATGATTTTCTTTCCTTTTGAGAATAAGACTGTTAATTATACAAGAAAATAAATTTAATTTGAATTTTGAAATATTATACAGTAATCATCAAAATCATTAAAAAATAAACCTTTAGCTAACACTCAAAACTAAGAAAACTTTCTTATTTATCTAGTAAGGATATATATATTCAACCTGTTGAGTTAGGATTTTGATAGTAACTAAAACACCTTTGAATGGGTCTAGTATTATATGTTTATAATTGCTTAAGAAGCAATGGCATTTCCAAATTTCCAACATAAAAGATAAACTTTGGAAATTTGAATTTTTCTTTCTCATTTTTAAATCATTCTAAGATTTTGGCATTAGAAAGAGTATGTGAATCCTTTAATTGGTAAATTGAACAAAATATCCAAATAAGAGATACTATATATAATTATGTGTATCCAGTGATTTGATACTTTAATCTATATGATTCTCTTACTTACGGCATCAAAGCTAGTTACATATGCATTGCCATAATCCATTACCTTAATAATTTTGCTCACTTTGGATTAATTCTTCACAAGATTACATATGTTGATTGTCTTTATCAAATATAGCAAATTTTGCTCTTAACAATCTCTATGTAACGTAAAGGTTTGTTTTTGTTATTATTTGTTTATGTTCATTTATCAAATTTAGTTTTTTTTATGTGTTACATGGATATAATGCTCGAGAAAAGTCTAAGTATCAAACAAGATCAATTGAGTACATAATGTGTTTTTCACAAGACAAAAAAACACAAATTAAGTACATAATGGAAATATATACTCATAAATGTATCTCTATTTGTATTTGAGATTCAAAATATGGTAAAAGAACCATAAAAACCAACAAAAGCCAACATGCAATAAGAATTACAAACCCACACAACACCTCTAAATTGTGATTATGAAATAGCGGAATAATGAAATAACCTGGATGGATGAAACAGGGTGTGGGCATGATGCAAAGGTGTTATGGACTAAGGTTTTAAGATGTTTTTATAGTCCATTTTAAATGGGCCAATAAAGATAAGATAATAGATAGATCAAGCCTTAAAATATTTCGGTTATGATTTTAGATTCTAAGCTAGTTAAAAATGGTAAATTCTTATAATGTATTGGGCTAAAAAATAAAATATCATATGAACTAATTTGGGCTATAAGTTTGGAGTTGAAACCAACCATTCTTTAGATAATATGTTTAAGTAAATTTATAAATATGTATCTAAATTTATATACTTATGCCCATGAGTTTAATATTATTTAGACATACGTTCCTTACCAATTTATCAATTATAAAATTGATTAGTTCAATTTTAATTAGAATAAGTTTCCAATTGATTAAGTCATTAATAATAATGATGATGATGATGATGATGACGACGACGACTAGAAAAAGAATAATAAGTTAATTAGGTCAAGGATAACAAGAATTAGAAATAATTTTCAAATCCAGTTAACATTAAAAATTATTCAATATCATAACAAACAAGTTTCTAATTTAATTAAAATTTCTTTATATGATAAATTAAGTTAGAAATATGTTTCAATGTTTCTAAATAAATGAATTTACTCAATTAAAATTATAAGCTATATTCTAATAGTAAGGGTTCCAAGTGTGTTAGTAAAATAATTCATTTATGTATAGGTATTTGTATATAAGCCTCTGATGCCTGAAAATTTGTTTTTAGGAGAATTTCAATTATTTAGAGGAAACTCAAACTTCTCCATACTGTATCATTGATGAGATGTGTCATCCTCACGTTAGTGCGATTATTCAATATATGCATGGAACATGGAGAATACCTAACACAACACATATTAACGGTTAATAATTTGATATAAAAATTGTATTTCAATGGTTGTTTGGCTTACGCATAAGTTGAAGTATATATGGCTTTATTTTTAACTGCTATAACTTGAAGGTGAACTGTTAAGAATGCTCTAGAATTTGGAAACACCTCAAACGAAGACATATGATTGGCTAATGATAATATTTATGAAGGAAATTCGAAGAAGGGAACTAATTAGAACTTTATACCTCATTAGTTCCCGATAAAAATAGCTGGAAATATTTCATATTGATTACTTATAGATAATTTGTGTATTAAACAAACAACTTATGTTATATGAAATATGTTGTAATGAATTGCATGTAGTTTGTTCATTTTATAGTTTGTTCATTTATGAACACATATGCTTACAACATATTTGATATGTACTATATGTAACGAATTCATATCGATGATGATAACTAGTACTCAATTGTAGTATGAATGATGACTAAACACATATGTGATCTTTCACTTTCATAAGCATTTGAAATTTAATTAGTCACTCTTTACACGATTTATATGACATTGATGTGTGTAATGTAATTTTCTCTTATTTGTAGAAACTTAGTATTTCAACAATTGATATTGCTTCAAAGAACATTTTCGTTGAACTCAACAAGGGTAAGAAACTAAAAGGCAACAACTATGAAATATGAAGCATGAAAATCCAATATATGATGGGGGAGTAAGAGGCTTTAAAGCCATTGAACATAACCATAGATGTTCCTAAAGAGGGAAATACATCCCAACATAAAAGGGTTCGCGATTCATATGAGCTATAGAAGAAGAATAACTCATTGGCTGGCATTATGTTACTTAACAGTATAGACAATGACATTATGTTTGAGTTCAGAAAATATGAAACTGCTAAGTATATAAGGTCTGCATTAGCTGCGCAATTTGGGGGTAAATCAGTGACCAAGATACAGTCACTCACAATCAAGTTTGATATGTATAAAAATCCCCCATATCATACAAGGAAAAAAAATTTTAAGGCAAATGTCAAATATGATAAGTGAGTTTAAGGATGATGGACACAAGTTGTCTGATAAGCAACAAATGCAAGTTGTAATTTACTCGTTACCTTATAGTTGGGAGCAAATCAAGACAAATTTGACTTATCATGAGAGAATTAAGACCATGAAAAAAGTTTCAAGGCATCTTATATTGGAAGAAGGCTTTTAGAAGCCTCAAAGATGTCTTTTGAGCTATATGCAATTGGCTCTAGCTCACATAGAGTTATGAACAAAAAGTGCAAGCATCATGGTAGGCATAAGTGGACAAGAACAAAAGACACTATTACTCTATTTAAAACTCCATGAAGGCTAAATGGAATCAAAATGGAAAGGCCAAATTTGCTTTTAAGAAAAGGAATATGAAACATGTCAAGTTTTATAATTATGGTAATAAGGGTCACTTTACTCATAATTGCAGCAAGACTAAAAAGGAATAGCATTAGAGTACATAAATTTGTTTAGTGAATGTTTCTTGTTATATTTTTCTAATTGAATAACATCCTTTATGGATTACAAACTCACAAGTAACTAACCATGTAGCAAAGGATAGAGATGCCTTCACAGAGTTTCAAATGATCTCACATGGAACAAAATGGCTTTATGTAGTTGACAATTCCAAAGTTGTTATCCAAGGGATTGGCAGATGAAAATTAGTCATGTGTGGTGATCGACCTTTATCTTACATGAAGTATTATATGCTCCATAAATCTGACAGAATCTTTGTTACGTGCTGATGTTAGTTAAACTTCGTTTTCATGTAAACTTGAAAAATGATGGAATGGATTTGTACCTTGGAAATATTTATTATAGTCATGGCTTTATGGTTAATTATTTTATTTTACTAGATGTGGCTACAAATAATAATATTAGTTAATCATTATTTACATCATCTAGTATTTCTAATAATAATGTAGTCTTTTGACATGCTAGACTATGTAATAACAGTCAAAATCGTGTAAGTCAATTGGCTAAAGAGGGCCTTTTAAGTAATCTAAGTCAAATATTAAAATGCACTAATTGCAATAGGTATGAAGCTTGTGTTCCCTTTCAAAAGGTTTCCTGACCATTTTACTAGCTAGCTAATATGAACAATGATGGAATGGATTTGTACCTTGGAAATATTTATTTTAGTCATGGCTTTATGGTTAATTATTTTATTTTACTAGATGTGGCTACAAATAATAATATTAGTTAATCATTATTTACATCATCTAGTATTTCTAATAATAATGTAGTCTTTTGACATGCTAGACTATGTAATAACAGTCAAAATCGTATAAGTCAATTGGCTAAAGAGGGCCTTTTAAGTAATCTAAGTCAAATAGATCTAACTATATGTGAATATTAGCTAGCTAGTAAAATGGTTAGGAAACCTTTTGAAAGGGAACACAAGCTTCATACCTATTGCAATTAGTGCATTTTAATATTTGTGATCAAAATAATGTAAGGAAAAGACATAGGGCTGTGTATTTTATCACTTTCATAGATGACCATACCCAGTATGCTCACGTCTACTTGATTTCTCAAACTATAAGCATTAATTTATTTCATCAAGGATATGAAATTAGAAGAGAATTAATTAAAAAGGAAGATAAAATCATTTTGAACTGATTAAGGATGAGGGTACTTATCTGATAAGTTCAAAATGCTATATGATGAAAAAGGAATGGATAGATAGTTGATTATTCCTAGAACCCCACGAAAAAATAGTGTAGCAAAAAGATGTAACAGAATGTTAGTATAAATGATTAGGTCTATAATGGCAAAAGGCAAATTTATCAATCATCTATTGTGGTGATACTTTGCTAATAACCACATATGTACTTAATCAAGTGTTTATCAAATTAGTCACTAAGCACTCTGTATGAGTTATAGATAGGTAGAAAACCTGACATGACAACTCTTAGACCCTAGGAATGCTGCCTATGTTTATGATATCTCTCATAAAGATGGGAAACTAGGCCTAAGAGGGAAGAAAAGTATCTTTATTAGATATTATGAAAACTCAAAAGGGTATGTGTTTATAAGCGAAAAAGGTAGCGAAAGTGTAATTGAATTTGAATTATATGATGCAACATTCTTAAATAATGATTTTTTAAAGCAGGGTGAAATATGAAAAGACCTATTTTTATATGAGATTCTTGAGTAACATAATTATGTTATAAGGAATCAAGATAGGAAACTTCGACCGAGTAGGAGCAATTTGGATATGAAAGAATTGACTCAAAATTATTTCATATTGCAACCTACTAAAAGTTTACCCATGGTATCTAACTTAAATTTGACCAATCAGAAAATTCTTGAATCTATAACTGATGAATCCCATTTATAATGAAGTAATTGAGGATTTATTCCCTAACATTGTTTTGACATAGAAAAGGAAATTCATATGATGATCCCACAAAACGATAATGAGCTAAGGAATGTAGATGAGGCTTTTAATGGTCTTACCAAAGAAAAATATATTATAGCAATGAAAGAAGAAATGACTTCATTAAGATCAATCAAGTATCGGACTTGATTAATATCCTTTTGGGTGTATAGCTATTAGGAACAAATGGTTTCTTAAAATAAAACAAAACGTTGATGGCAGTATTAAAATATACAAAGCATGCCTCATAATGAAAGGATATACACAACAAGAGGGAATTGATTATGACAAAACATTTTCTCCTATTGTGAGGTTTGCTTCAATTTTTCTAATCTTGGCTATAGTAGCTAGTTTGGATCTTGAATTACATCAAATGGATATAAAGACTACTTTTCTAAATGGAGAATTAGATGAAGAAATCTATATAGAACAACCTGTAGGTTTACAAAGACAAGCTAAGAACACAAAGTGTCGATTATTAAAATTGACTTATAGTTTGAACAAGTCTTTAAAGTAGTGGTATATATGTTTTAATAATGTAATCCTTTCATATGATTTTCATAGGTTAATGAAAACCACTGTACATATATTCAGAGATCCCAAGATAAATTTACAATTTTATCTTTATATGTGGATGGAATGTTAATTACTTGTAATAACTGCGAGTTTGTTAAGCAAATTAAAGATTAGTTGTCATCTGAATTTGAGATAAAAGTTATGGATGAAGTTGCATACATCCAAAAGATTTCAAATGATTATGTATGTAAGATTGTAAACAAATAGGTAATTCTATTGCTAAAGGTGAAGATCTCAGCAAGAAGTTTTTCCCATCTATACCATAAGAAAAGGAGCAAATGAAGAAAAATCTATATTCTAGTATAGTTGGAAGTCTTCTGTATGCAACGATGTGTATAAGACCATATTTTTGTTATATTGTTAGAATGGTGAGTAAATATTAGTTAAATTCAAGATAAACCACATTAGAAAGAAGTAAAGAGAATATTGAGGTATCTAAAAGGTACAGTGGACTATGCACTATCCTATCAAGATATTGACATATATATACAAAGATACACAGATGTAGAATGTGGAGGAGATTTAGATAAAAGAAAATATACCTCCAAATTTATTTTCTTACTTAATAATAAAGCATTATTATAGAAAAGTAAGAAATAATCTTGCATTGCAATATCTATAATAGAAGTTGAATTTGTAGAATTTTTAATAGTAATACCAAAAGCTATATGGTTTCGATGATTCTTAGTTCATCTGGAGTCACTAAAAGTGAAATTGAACCAATGATTATCGATTATGATAATCAAGCAGTAATGGCTTATACAAAATATCTCAAATTTCATTTTAAAACCAAGTTTATAGATACCAAGTATAATTATGTGAAAGATATAGTCACACGAGGAAAAGTGAAAATGAAGTATATATCGACACAAGATATGGTGGTAGACTTAAATCATAAAGCCAATTTTCATAAATATGTATATTAGGCATGTGAAGTCACTAGGTTTACATAAATATTGAAATGTAATAAGAAACATTTCTCTTTATTTGTTCATTTATTGTAACTTCATATTTGAATGAGAACGTTTGATAGAGATTATACATTATATAATAATTTATTTATAAATATATTTATTTATTTTATGTAAATATATATAGAGATATGAATCAAGAGCATATAAGATAGATTAGAGATTAGCTTTCTAATACAAGCAATCACCTCTAGTAATTTGTGATCACAAGAGATAAGGCATGTTTAAATTTTATTATCTGGGTGATAATTGAGAGCAAAATATTTAAACCATAAATGCTGCCCTAAATTACAAAGAAGTTAGTACAAAGTTTTTTTTAGAAAGTTAGGACAAGTATTCATTAATAAATAAAATTTACAATTTCACATATGTTCAGCTTTAATAAGCCATCGAGTAACTTATAGACAATAGAAAAGTATATGCAATTAACATACGTGGCATCATCTAATGCACCAACGATACACTCACTCCCAAAGCATCTGAGATCATTTGTACGTTTTAAAGATGGGGAGATCTGGTCTCAGTAAAGTAGAAGGCATCCAGAATGCGACTTTGCAAGTCATCCATATATTGTAAATATAAGAACTGTAAGTTTTTGTGACCTTTCTGAAAGTTTTCTTTTACAATGAGCTTGACTTGTTCTTTTTACCTCGATGAAATCATAATGCTAATTTGAGTTTTAACTAAGGTGAGATCATGTGTAACAATTCAATGGATAATGTAGCTAGCCTCATTTTTAGGAGAAATGTAGACCATACCATTCCTTCATTAATTTTGGAGTTCTTAAACATAACCTTACTTTTCAATAGGATTGCATTGGACCATTCAGCAATGTTTGATCACTCTCAAATGCTACATTAAATGTTAAATAGTTCATGTACACCTGCTTCCATAGATAGTTAGGGTAGTGAAAATCAAAGAACAAGTTTAAGTGGCTTTCCATATCAACTCCACAAAGGAAACAATATCTAGAGTCAATTGAGAACTTTATTCTATCTCTGGTAGTCAACTTTTTCTTCATGGCTAGCTTAAGAACAAAGGAGTAGGAAGACTGATTGTTGAGCTACAAACCATCCTAAACTAGTTGACTTTAAGGGCATGTGTAGTTATAAGATTCTTATATGTTTTGATAGAGAATGTCTTATGTTTTTCCTCCGTAAATTAGGTTTTCAAGTTATAGAAGGCTTTCTATGATTAACTGTAAGATATTTTGCAACCCTCTGGCATTATGATAAGGCTGGGTACATTGTCTCTTGATGAAGTCTGAGACTTTAGTGCCAATAGGAATCACTATTCTCAGTGAGGTGAGGTCTGAGAATTGGTAGAGTGGGCCAACAGATAACCAGTTTTCAAATCAAACTTACAACCATTTCCAACCTTATAATGAACTTTTGCATCAAAGGCTTAGTAGCTAATATAAGGTTGTGTAGGTTTGATTTCAACATTCCATAAATCTCCCTCCTTAGTATGATATATATGAATCCATTTGACACAAATATTCTCTTTGTCAGAGCAAATCATCCATTGCATTTTTGCAAGTAAAGTTGTGTTAGATGTAATAGTAGAATGGATCCATATTCATCCTTTTGGTTTTGCAAACAAAGAGAATTCCAATTCACTTTGGAGGCCTCAATGTTTTTTTTAGATTCCCTTTAAAAGAAGTTTTATATTAGATGGCTGTAAGTGCTAAGGTTCTTAAGTAAACTCAGTGCTAACTGGATCCTCCCTTCATAGACAAGCAACTGTTACAATAGGAATTTATCCTCATCCCGCTATTATTGATCAGGGGGTTACAATCTCCTGCAACTAAGCTTCCAGTAGAGATAAGAACTCTTAGATATTTAAATGGTAAGGCTTCCACCTTAATACTAAGTGAGACAGGAATAATGCATTCGAGTGAATATGTAGAGATAGATAGGAATACGAAACTTTTGTTAGGATTAAAGTTGAGACCAGAGATATCTTTAAAGGATTCAATTATTTTAGTAACAAGCTTATTAACTCCTTATCAAATATATATATACATAATATATATATTATGTAAATATAAAAAATAAAATAAAAAGTTTAAAAAGTATAAATAGATATGTGCATAATATACATATGTTGTAAATATGAAAAATAAAATAAAATGTTATAATTTATTAATTTTAAAAAATAAAACAACAATTTTTGAAAATTATTTTTTAGAAATATATTAAAAGTCCAGGCCAACAACGACCCGATGGGCGGCCCGTGACCCGAGCAGGCTAGACAGGCTGGGCCATAGGCCACCAATGGCTGGGCCGCTCACGGCCCGAGGGCCATTTCGGCCCGTATGGTTCAGGCCATGGGCCAGCCTTTTGTGGCCCGCCTGACTTTTTTTCGACGGGCCAGGCCGGGCCATCTCTAGCCCAGATCCAGCCCAGCCCGTTGACAACCCTGATAATATCTATGTTAATTAATACGAGTAAGTTATTAAAGATATTTTTTAAAACTATTCGACTCGAAAATTCAAACTCATAAATTATAACAATAAACGTTCTTTGCGTAATAAATATAGCATCAGAAGGTCATTAGCAAAGGCTAATTTTGAGATCTTTAATTTCTTGCATCTATAATGTAACCTAAAGCTTGGGAAGTTGTCATGGCATATCTCTGTAATTTTACTAAGCATCTCCACTGAAATTATAAAGAGGAAAGGGAGAAATAGGTCTCTTTTTCTCAATCCACTAATAGTTCTAAAAGTTTTAGAGGGTTCACCATTGATTAAGACTATATAAAAGACAGTTGAGATATAAACTCTAACCTAAAGCACAAATTTTTTAGGAAAACTAGGAAATGTTAAAGAGTTAAGAATAAATTGCTAGCTAAAAGAATCAAAAGCTTTTGTGAAGTTAATTTTAAAGACACATCTTTTAATGGCTTTATTTGAGGTATAACCCCTGAAAGGTTCCTAAGCCAAGCAAATATTGTCTCCAATGTTCCTTTCTTTAACACAAACTCCCTGATTTAGATTAATAAAAGCTTATAAGGGTCTCATTTAATCTATTTGCTAGGATCTTGGAGATCACCTTGTACATAATATCACAACATGAAATAGGTTTGTAATCTCTCAAATTCTCAAGATTAGGAACCTTAGATACCAGGAATACAATAGTTTTATTTAATATTATTAGTATGTAACTTTCCTTAAAGAAGTCAAGGATAGTATGCACAATTAAACAACCTATGAGACCCTAATTAGCCTAAAAGAATCTAAGATTAAATCCATCTGGGCTAGGTACCTTATAAGGATTAATTAAAAAAAGTGGATTTAATTTCCTCCTGTGTGACCACTTTATTAAGAGCTTCAACTTCATGTTCAAAAATGGATCCCTTTAAGGAATTGAACACCTCTGAAGGCAATTCCTTAATTGCATTGCTTCTTCCCAATAATTGAGAGTAGTACTTACTTGCCATCTCTTTGAGTTTCTTTTGGTTGGCAATCCCATCAGAGTCAATAAGTGAGGGGATTTTGGCTTTTCTCCTTTTTCCCTGAATAACCTTATAAAAAAATTTAAATTCCTTTCACCTTCTCTTAGCCATATGACTCTAGCCTTTTGCCTAAATTGAGAGTAGTAAGCTTCTAGGGATCTGCAATATTGTTTCAATTCATCAGTCTCCTTCTATTTCAGTATGGGGTCATTTGGGTGATCTCTAAAGGCTTTTCATATAAAGTAGAGGGATATTAATGTTTCCTTATTATCTATTAGTATAGGATCCTTATTATTCCTCAGTAATAGCTTACATTCCTCTTTAAGGAGAATTAAGTACTTTGCCAAACTTTGAGCATTTATGTCACCTTTAATTGAGTTTAATATGGTTAGATTCAACATAGGATACTTTAAAAAGAGTTAAAGAAGCGAAAGGGAGTTTTCCTCTTATGAGATAAATGACCAATCCCTACCTTAATCGTAGAGTGATATAATATCAGTGTGTTACCAAAATGAGCATAGCTATTTTGGACTTCATTAAGCCAAAGATCAAGGCATCTATCTATTTTCCTTCTCATAAATGTATCCCCAGGTTTCTTGTTACACCAAGTGAGGAGAGACCCAATGAACCTGAGATGAGTTAGTCCCAGCCTTGAAGTTAAAACAACTAATTCATGGTATCTATCTATGAAGAGAGGTATGTTACTTTCTGTTTCAAAATGATACATTGTATAGTTGTAGTCTCCTGTTAATAGCCATGGAAACTATGAGATAAATGCCAGTATATAGAGCTCATTCCATAATTTAATATGTTGATATTTCCAGTTAACTACATATACCATAGTAATAGCTAGCCTCCCACCTGTTTAAGTCATCAACATCTCACAATGTTTGTATTGATCTGAATCAGCATTAATAATTTTTAATTATGCATAATCAAAAGCTATAATTGTAACACCCCACTCCCGCTGGACCTGAACTCGATATCGATAGTGATATCCGAGTCTGTGCCCCGCGAGGGCGGTGTGCCACATCACTAAACAATCAAAAGTCAATATAAGTTTTTTTTTTAATACGCGCAAATCAATATCACAAAATTTGGACCCACTTTTATTCAGAAACATTTTGTTTACAAGAATCGCCAAGATGTTGTTTTATATTAGAACTTCAATTAGCTTAAACCGAAAACGAAAACACATTACATTTTAATCACTTTCTTTTTGCAAAATCCTCTCTCTTTTTTTTTGGAATCACAAACACAAAGTACAGAAAATGATAACTAAATTGACCTATTTTATTTCATAACCATTATCAAACATAACATTACAATATAGTCAATAAAATTTTCAATAACTGTTTAGGCCTATTACAAATTACAAGCCATATTATTCATTTTCAATTTCTCAAAATTATTACACACTGTAATATTCGATTATAAAAATTACAAACTTTTGCGGAAAATACAATTCAGTCTCAAATAAAATAAAAAAAAATCAATGCAGACGCGAACTGATCCCGACTTCTATCCCTGACTTGCATGCAATAGGTATACGCCCGTTGCCTAACAGGGTATTCTTCTGAGTCCTGAAAAATAGTTGCAAATTTTGGGTGAGTTTTGCGAACTCAGTGAGTGACCAT
>JANZXR010000007.1:15498136-15509701 GCA_027575705.1 Erythroxylum echinodendron
TTTTATTTTTATTAGAAGAAGAAGAAGAATATTAGTAAATAAGAATGAATATCTAATTTGCTAAATATTTTATTAGAATGTTATAATGAAATAAGAATTGGTATCAAAATAATTTGAATTGGTAATAAAATAAATTTATTTTAAACTTGACTAGATTCAAGTATTTTAATTTTTCTAGATTGCTATTTCGTTATAAAGTCATTATGACATGCAAATAAAATAAAAATTTATTTAAAAGCACCAAGTCAGCGGCATCATTAAGCTGTTAGTAATTTCGTTATAACGAGGTTAAATTTTAACAATTTCTAAAAGTTAAGGTCTTAAGTGCTCTCTCTGAAATGTTAGTATTAAACTTGTCGAATGATATACAACATTGGATCAAAATTGATCCTTTTGTCAATTTTTTTTTTTAAAAATTGGGTCCCATCTTGCCACATTAGTAATGACATAGCACTGGGGCCGACAAAAAATAAAAATATTTAAAAAAATTGCTACGTTAGTGCTAACCTCACACTCAATAGACAGAAGTTAAATTTTTCGTCACGGCGGAGTTCAATATTAACACTTTCTCAACGTTATAATTAAGTCTTTTAGCTACATGATTTTATTGTGGTGCACTTGACATTGTGTTTTAAGCACATATTCCTTTCTTTTCAATAAATTTAGCAATTGGACTAGGATATTATATCTCCCATAATATTCATAACTCCTATCAAATTTGATAATTTTCACCTTTTTATCTATCTTACAACCTCATCAAGGAACGCCTTTAAGGCATCTATTGATTGCATTTATGCAGCAAATAAATATAGTCATAATGTGAAAATTAATCAATAAAAGTTATAAAAAAAACTTTCTTCACTAAACAACAAAGAACATTGAAAGGCCTATACATATCAATGTGTATAATTTTAAGGAGTTAGGTGTTTCTTGTAACTTGTTTTTTAATTTTGCATTATATATATTTTCATTTAACGCAATCCATATAAATGCCGTAAATCTAAAACTAGAATTATTTCATTCTTTACTAATATGACCATTCTTTCTTTAGATATAAGATTCAAATATTTATACCACAAGTAAGTTGAAGTTTCACTTATAAAACCTTGTTTAGTACTAACATTATAATACAAGGTCAATAGAGTTTCAAAAAACATATTATCAAGTTTTGCTTTATATAATCCATTTTAAATGACAACAGAACCATTAAGGCAAATATATTTGAACAAATTGAAAAATCCATTATCAAGTTTAAAAGAATATTTAATAATATCAAGTTTTGACAAAGAAATTTTTAAGAAATAGTAGGAACATAAAGAGTTTAGAAAAGGTCTAAATGATGTTTAATATATAAAATAAAATGATAGGCTCCAACATTTTTAACTGGAGCTTTAACTCAATTTCCTATAGAGACAAGCTTTTCATTTAGATTTATGGTTTGGATTGTAAGTAATCCTTACAATGAATTGGTAATATGAATAGTATATCCAAAATTAATCCACCAAGTAATATAAGGACTAAATTTAATTTGAAACAAACTAAAACACTTGGCCTACCTTTCTTTCAACTTTCTTTCCTTTTTACTAATTACAGCTAACGATAGACTGATCTTATGCAATATGTGCTTTCCCTTCCCTTTATTCTTTTTTAACTTCTTTCTAACTCCTAGATGACCCATAAAATTAATCGAATGAACTCCTTATTTCTTAAGCCTAACTTCCTCTCTAATAAGCATACTTTACAATTCATTTATATTCCATTTGTTCTTTATAGTATTATAACTCATTTAGAATATACATATTTAGAAGGCAAAGAGTTAATAATATACTGCAAAAGGAAACCTTCACTGACTTCCTCTTAAATAAGCATACTTAGCAATTCATTTATATTCCATTTTTTCTTTGTAGTATTATAACTCATTTAGAATACACATATTCAGAAGATAAGGAATTAATAATAAACTGCAAAAAGAAACCTTCACTCACTTCCATTCCTATAAATCTTAATCTTACTATTGTATTTGTCATTTTAGTGATATGCTCATGCATAGTATGAGAAACCATTAAACTCTATAGTAGTTTATTAGCAAAGTTAGACTAAGAAATATTTTCAACAAACTTAAAATATTCTTTGGCATTTTCAGTTATAGGAATTATAGCCTTAATGTTGCTAGCTATAGTCATTTTCATAAATGTTAAGCTTATTATATTTTATTATTCCCAGAAAGATTTTTCTTTACCATTATTAGTATTAGTAAGAGTAGAAACATCTTGGTTTGGAGTGCAAAGTCAACACCTAGGATTCTTAGATTGTACAAACTTATTGACACCTTTCAGTCAAATTAAGCCCATTAAACTTCATAATAGATGAAGCTTTCCAGTGAATAGCAATATAATTAGATGTTGTAAAATATATTAACGCATATGCATTAATTCTTTGAGTCATAATTTAAATGCATAAATAGAATCATCTATCATATTAACAAGTTGTATACTGCGGTTCTCTTTTGGTTAAACAACAACAACATACAAAATAAAAGAAACTAATTATTAGTATTATGTTTACATTATTAATAGTTACATATACTATAATTATATGATTGTTATCTTTGGGTCTACAATTTATATCTAACAAAGTATATCAATTAATCACGATAGATAACTAATTATTATTATTTAATTTGATATTTATAAAAACTTTTTTTTGGTTTCATGCAAATAAACATAGACATGAAGAGAGAGAATAATTATCTCATTTTAAGTGACTCATAAAATTTAATCACTAAAATAATTAAACCACAAATTTGGGCTATTTAATAATATTATTTAACGTTTTTATTATAAATGTTGAATTACAATTAGCGCATCGAAAATAGAGAAATCTGTTTGGGCACGAGGAATGTCTGAAGCAAATATTTTTTACATTTGTTGCCACAGTGTTATGTTTAATTTTATAAAGATTATATTTATATTTCATTTTCAATTTTAATTTGAACGGAATATTACTTTATTAATTAGCTTGAATTGCATGTGAAGTAAATTATATTTATACTAAAAATAGAAAGCAAGATGCTAAAATTGTTTTCCACTTTATCCCTTTGATTATCGCTTTTTAGTGTATTTGTAAAAAGAAAAAAAGAAAAGAGTCGTTTTATCTAAAAGCATAAAGTTTACAAAATAAATAATTTAGGCAGCCACAAATGATTCCTATCCTTATTTGACACTATAATGGCACCATCACCAACTTAATTTGACTAACATATGAAATTTCTCTTATTAATTGCGGCGAAACTATCGCAACTTATCGCGATATATTGTCGGCGTATCGACATCAACAGCCAATCGTAGAGTAACGCATCGACGTGTCTGCAATCCACGTAGCATGAAAGATTTACTCCAGTGGTCCCGGCTATCTGCGTCTGAAGCTGGAACTCATGAATTGCAAAATTCACCCCTCCAAGCATTTAAAAGTAACCATGGTTAATTGAAAACAAATTAGTTGTAAAACATCCGAAATGCGAGGGGAGTGATGACAGACGGTGTCTGGTTTCGCAACTCACACCCATTCATTAGCCTTTTTATAACGACCACGTCGCGACCATTGTTGGTGTTTTTGTAATAAATTCCCCAACTTCTCTCTCTTTCTTTCTTTCTCCTCTTCTTCTCTATTTTTGATCGCATGGTTTGGTAGCCGCCGGCGAGAATTTCCGGCGAGTTGTGATCCGATTGTCTCGCCGGGAATTTTTTAAGAGATCGTGGGGAATTGAGGTGGATGATATTTTGGGTAATGAGAGAGCGAAGTGGGGTTTTCGTGAATTGCGTATGAAGTGAACATTTTCAACTTTTGGGGATTGTTTTGTTAATTTTCTTATCGCGATCTGAATTAAAATTGGGTTATTCTCGGTGCCATTTTTGGGAGGTTCTATATTTGGGAATTTTTTTAGTGTTGGGATCTTGAAGATTCTGAATAGGGGAAACAGGGCAAGGAAGGGAAGTCTTGATCTTTTTTGGGTTATAGTTTGGTGCCAGGTGTAGTTTGGTTGAAGCCTGGGCCTTTATTTAAGCCTACATTGATTCAGAGAAATTGGGAAAACAGCTGGTAATGTGCATGTGTGTATTATGCCAATGTGCAGGTTAGAGAGGGGTGAAAGAGATAACGAGAATAGATGGGGTTGGTGAAAGGTGCGGAGAAGGTGAAGACTGTATCACGATCCAAAATGAAGCTTTGGATGATACGCGCCACCACGTCGGTGCTATTGTGGACTTGCATCGTTCAGTTGACGACGATCGGTGAGATGTGGGGCCCGAGGGTTTTGAAGGGTTGGCCTTCTTGTTTCTCTCATGAAGTATCCGCCATCTCCGCATTGCAAGAAAAAATCCCCGCCTTGCCCGCCCTCGTTTTGCCACCAAAGAGTGAGTGGTCATTCGTGTTCAGATCAAGAATAAAAATTTTATTTTTGTTTTTTTTATTACGTGGGGCGTGATGCCCCAAATTGGTGTTTATGGGTAGATTGCTTTTGGAGCTGGATAAAATCCTTTTTCATTTTGACAAGTGTTCATTTTAACAAAGCGACGGTTTTGCAAACTGTCTCTCCAGTTTAACTAATACATATTGCATTTAATCAGCGTGTTTCAAACTCGTTGGCTTCCTTTTTTTTTTTTTGCATTGAATTACTTGGTTATTTTCTCTCTTTGTTTCTGGTGATGAATCGGATTGTTGGCTTGTTTTTTCTAGGGGTGTATAAGAACAATGGATATCTGATGGTTTCATGCAATGGAGGTCTCAATCAAATGAGGGCAGCGGTGAGTCATTTGCTAAGCTTAATTTGCCATGGGTTCCACATCTTCTTAATGGATGGTTGGACCGTTTGATACTTTTCAATCTTCGTAAGGTTCTTATCTAATGATTGTTTAGTTTAATCATGTACTTCTTTACAGATTTGCGATATGGTAGCCATTGCCAGATATCTAAACGTCACTCTTATAGTCCCAGAACTGGATAAAACCTCATTTTGGGCTGATCCAAGGTGCGTCAACTTATCTTTTCATGAATTTTTGCAGCTAGAGAATATTTCATTATCTATCAACGTTGCAAAACTGAAAATTTCACGATTCCTATCTTGCTAAAAGGTTTCATTAGAGGTCAATTTCGATAACATGTCTGTTTAAATTGAAATATTATCTCTGATTTTGAATTTTTGTAATTTTCTTACCTTTGTCTCATAACTCGCCCTTTTGTTTTTACCACATCGCAGTGAATTCCAAGACATATTTGATGTGGATCATTTTATCTCGTCATTGAGAGATGAGGTCCGAATATTGAAAGCATTGCCTCCTAGACTGAAGAGAAGAGTGGAACTAGGGATGACTTATACCATGGCACCAGTTAGTTGGTCAGATATTTCGTACTATCATAATCTGGTTGGTTCTTTTATGAAAAGTCCTTCTTTCTATTCCAGAAATGCCGAGCATCACTGCTAGTCTGCTACCACTTTGCATCTACTTTCTCAACATTAATTAAACCTATAACCTGTGGTGCCACTTCAGCCACTTTAGCCTTTTGACATATCTAGGGTTGTTATAATCTCTTACATATTTATTTGTCTCATTTCTATTTGTCTCTTACATATTTATTTGTCTCATTTTGATTTTTTTTCTTTTTGGTCCCTTTTAATTATGCACATAGATTCTTCCTTTGATACGGAAGTACAAAGTTGTGCATCTAAATAGAACTGATGCTCGATTAGCCAATAATCATCAACCACTGGAGATTCAGAAGCTGCGTTGTCGTGTAAACTTTAGTGCTCTGAGATTCACTTCTCAGATTGAGGAATTGGGTAAGAGAGTAATTAGACTTTTAAGGCAAAATGGTCCTTTCCTGGTGCTTCACCTTAGATATGAAATGGACATGTTGGCATTTTCTGGATGTACTCAAGGTTGCAACAAGGATGAAGTAGAAGAATTGACAAGAATGAGGTGAGCTTTGTGTATTTCTTTCTTCACTATCAATACCAATTGCATGAAGTATTATCTCAATGTTATGTTGAATTGGTAATTTACTTATTTCAACAGATATGCTTATCCCTGGTGGAAGGAGAAAATAATAAATTCTGACTTGAAAAGGAAGGATGGATTATGCCCCTTAACACCAGAAGAGACAACCCTTACATTGAGGGCTTTGGACATTGACTCAACTATGCAGATCTATATAGCCGCTGGTGAGATATATGGCGGAGAAAGGAGAATGGCTAGCCTTGCTGCAGATTTTCCCAGACTGGTTAGTAACTTGGACTTGTATTTAACTGTTTAAACATGTGCAAATTGTTGATGCTCACCTTTGTTAACTAGTTGCTTTTGAATTGTCGTGAAACAGGTCAGGAAGGAAACACTTTTGGAGCCGTCAGACCTTAGTTTCTTCCAGAACCATTCCTCCCAGATGGCAGCACTAGATTATCTGGTTTCTTTAGAAAGTGATATATTTGTTCCCACCTACGATGGAAACATGGCTAAAGTTGTTGAAGGGCACCGTAGGTACATTTCCACCGATAAGTAAATATGTTGCATGTGATTTTTTCAGCTATGGTCAAACTGATCTGTGTTTTTCTTTTGACTTCAGATAAATGATCTTTGCGATTCATTTCCTTCCAGTTTTAACTTTCTATCTCAGTCAGAGGACAAAAACTTGTGTATGCCCCTAATTCCAGACAGAGTTCATTATTCTGGCTGTGAAATATATATTTAACCTAAAGCTGTTTCGATTTCAACACTTTTCAGATAGTTTTCGGAACTAATGTATTTATGAGGAGGTTTTTAATGTGTCTCACGATGTGCTAGCCATCTGGTTTTCTTCTTTGTAATGAGGAATTTGACAGTGATTTACCCTTGCATATCTGACAATCGGGATAATACTTACCTTGTTTCTGTTGTCTTAATGAGCATCAGATTCCTTGGCTTCAAAAAGACAATTCTACTCGACAGAAGGCTTTTGGTTGATCTAATAGACAGATACAGTAACGGATCATTGACCTGGGATGAATTCTCCTTTTCTGTAAAACAAGCTCATGCAGAGCGAATGGGGAGCTCAACTGAAAGGTTGGTCATTCCAGACAGGCCAAAAGAAGAGGATTATTTCTATGCCAATCCAGAAGAGTGTTTGCGGACATCAGAATATGGATGGAGTAGTACATGATAGTCTAGGAGGTTGTGCCATTCGTCCAAGTATTCTGCCCTTGGGCTTTGTATTTTACACACAAACCATAACGCAGTTCTTTACCAGGAGATGCATAATCATTATTAAGGCAATCAAAAGGACTGTAGAGGTTTTTAAACTTGAAGAAGAATGCCTGAGAAGATCAAATGAAGCAGCCAGGGGGACGTTGTCATCTCTAGTATGTGCTAATAATGGAGTTCTCATGTATAGAAGCTACCCTGCCATTGCTGGGGTGATGCCAGTCAAACTAAACTGCGGTTGTACGCTGGGTGGATCCAAATATGGATGCGATTTACCAGAAATCTAGCTTCATGGAAGGTTGAGTCCTCGTCCTTCCATTTGTACCTTTTTTCTTTAATTTGGAATATCAGTGGATCTTTTGAGTCCCAGGGAATGTCACACTCCTCATGTTTATCCCGTTGGCATCGCTTTTCCTTGACATGCATTTTACAGATTGGTGTACAAGTGTCACAAACGTGCTTTACTTTAGTTTCACAAGTTAAAATTGTGGTTGACATAACCATGAAATTTTCATTGATTCATTGGTTTTGACTTCTGATAATGAAAATAGAACATCCGGCATTGGTAAACTATGTTCGGTTTCCTGTCTGTGGACAATCAAGTATACGAGTCCCCTTGTAAGTAATTGGATCTCGACTAGTCGTAGTACTTAGTGATATGATATGATACGACGAGCTACATGTATGAGCGTATCGCGAAAGCTGACAATAACCTCTGCGTAATATTCTCGGTACGTGCGCCAATATGAGCAGGGCAGAGCTTTATGGAATGATTCCGATGTGTCAAAGTTGGCGTGTCGTCGCAGGCACAGCTGAGGGCTGGTTGCTTGTAAGTCTCACGTATGAGAATGTTTTTAAATGGAAGAAAATGGTTGGAGAAGTTGAGGCCATCCAACACAAAAAAGCCATGGGTTTTGACCGCTGAATTGACAATTCTGAAGATGAAGATGGTTCTTTATTTTATAAAGGCCTCCTCCAATGGCTGCTGACTGCTGAACCGTTGATGATGTTGGTGGAAGTGGAATCCAAAAACAAATTATATAATAGTAGGGAATGATTGACCACCATTGTACTTTGATTAAAACATTCCGCACTTTAAGACTCGGCTTTGTCTTTTACCGCTCCAACCGTTTGGTTCGTAGTAAACAACTGACAAAAATCTTAATAAAATACTTGGAATAATTTTGAAAATTTTAAAAATATTTTATAAAACGAGCAAAACGGCATAAAAAACTTGCATCGTTCGGAGTTTAATAGTTGAGTTGAAACACCGGATAAGCCAAGTTGACATTTTTTTAACCATTGACACTCAGTAGGAGTAGTTTAGGTGCAAATTTGCGCAAGTATAGATGAGATATAGTTTCAACTTTGGCTCTCCAATCTTTTAGTTATGTATATCATATATGTAATATGTAAAACAGATATTATTACGTACCCAGGATCGGTCGTGAAAGGATTAAAAACGAAAAAATATGAAATACTTGATTTCGGTTCAATCTCATGTTCTGAAGCTGATTTTATTTTTTAACACACGAACCCTCTTAACAGGTCAAAGTTCTGAATGCTCGTGAATAATCTTAGCAACTGCAGGAGACCATAACCTATTTAAATAGCTTCCATATCGGGCTTCCCATCACAAGGCCGATATGAACCTAGTCTACAATAAAGGGACCCATTTTTCACCCGAACATCGACCCGTTAATCTAGATCATTTATTGGGCTACTGTATTACCCTTATCTGGATCAAATTACGTAATTTAACCGGTAATTTATTTAAAAACCAAAATGACAATTAATAACTGTCCATCACAAGGGAAAATCACATAATTGCCACTAAGGGCATAATTGTCTTTCAATCTCTCCCTTGGACAATTATTAATTGCAGTTTTAATTAAGTTCAAAACAGTTTGAAAAAAAACCGGTTAAGTCATGCTAATGTAATGGTACCAAAAGTTTTAAAAACATTTGATCCAAAGGTAATGAAAGTCCTACATTCTGTCCTGCAAGACTTTCGATATCGAAAAATATCAGACACATATGTCATGTGTAACACAGGTCCAATACAATAACAAGTACCTAATACCTCACTAACATGAATGGAAAAATGGAGTGTGGCAGACTACGATGATACCTTTATGATCTAATATGTATCATCTTCATCTACAGGTATTGATTTCTCCAACTTTATGCTGAACTGCATTAGAGAAATCTTGTTTTCTCTCACCAAATGCTAAACAACATTAGAGAAAACTTATTTCCTCTCACCATATGCTAAACAACATTAGAGAAAATATTTATGTTCTCCAACTGAATGCTAAACAGCATTAAAGAATCTTTATGGGATTAAAAATTTATATCCCCCTATGTCATGTCAAACTTTAAGGATACATCCATATAAAACTGTATGTATCTAATGACATAGGCTTAAGGTCAATCTTTATAGATGCCCAATGACCTTTAAAATGCTTAAGGTCAGCACAAATCTTAAGGCTTCCATATGTATTATGACAATATATGATAACATGTATTACTGAGGATAAACAATGATCATCTTTATTGATGAACCATCATACCGTCATGATACATTAAAACGTACAAATGTACATGGAGCAACTATAACGATCTTTTAACTAACAGTGTCTAAGGACTTCAAAACATCCATACTGTATACTTGTGTTCCAAACACAAGTGGGTAAAGTCCTTCAGTTAAAGGATTGACTTTTAGCTCCTCAGTCTTTAAATGCTCCAAACTTTAATGTCACCTTTTCATATCAACTAGATCTCAAAATCCTAGGACCCTGTGATATTCAATGTTGTTGTTAAATAACACAGAAGCTTGGTTATCACATTACAAATGAATAAGTTTAGCCATTAAATCTACCACAGACAACTCAAAAATCAAATTTCGAAGCTAAACTGTATGTGAAGTAGCCCTATAGCATGCATAGTTGAGGAAGTCACTCGTGTCTATTTGATTCACTTCCACAACATTGTACCATCTGCATCCTTAAACTGTAACCTTAAGTGAAATTTCGATCATTCAGACATATAGATAAATTTGAATCTGAATTGCCTCCGAGATCTAGTCTGTTGACTTTTTTATATATCAACACATAATCCTTAGTTCCTTTTAATTATTTCAACAGTCACTTAACTGGATTTCAATGGTCTACATTTGGGTTAACCAGACACTGACCAAACAGTAAATGTAATGTCCTCCCTAGTACATAGCCGAGCATGCAATAGGCTATTAACCATACTAGAATATTGAACATTCATCATAACCTCTCTCTTTACTTTATTCTTTGGTCATTATGCTAAAGATTATCTCTCACTATGAGACATATGTGTTACGACAGGTTTACTATTAACTGTATTAAACCTTTGTAACATATACTTAATGTATGCACCTTTTGAGAAGTATGATGAGTGTTAAGATCTGTCCCGGTGAATCCAAATACCTAGGACAAAAGATGCTACGTCAAAGCCTTTATGTCAAAGTTCTTGACCAAAAGTTGTCTAACCTTATACAATATGATCAAGCAACTTAACATGAGCAATATGTCATCGTCATGTAGTAATATGAATTTAATTTTGCTCCCATTGATCTCATAGCACAAGCATCCTTTTAACTTTATTTTCCATAAATCCAAAAGAGGTTATATCCTCATGAACTGGAAGGATTCATTTCTGGGAGGTTTGATGTAAACCACATATTGATCTGCATAACACGCAAACCATGTCAGTTCCTTCTGGCTCCTAAAATTCTTTAGATTGTACCATATAGACCACCTTATAAAGGTCCTTATTTAGGAAAGCATTTTTGACAACCAACTGATGTAACCCTTTATCATCATGAGCTACAATTTCCATAATCACTCAAAATGTATCCTACAAGGATACGAGAGAAAATCAATGCTTCTCCCTCAATGAACCATCAGGCAATTGAGTAAGTCCATAAACTACTGAACTTTATCCTGAAATCCTTTAGGTCTTAAACTTTATTTACAACTTATGGTTTTCCAGTTCTGCTATAAAATCAACTGGCACGATACAAAAACATAAATCTACTAGATCTAACTATATGAGTAGTGGACACATAATGACTGTAGTGTCCATTTTGTTATCATCCGAAGGTCAAAAAGCCCACCATCTTCATATATATTGTGTCGGGACCCGACACCGAACCCTGACTCCCATGCAGAATATTGTAGCCATGCAGAATATCTTACTACGTAAGTTATCTTCTAGAGATAAAACCTTGATCACTTTCGGATTATCTTCTCAAAACTCCCTTTTATTAGTCTCAGCTCTTCAATCTCTACAACTTTCATGA
>JANZXR010000007.1:15515126-15548672 GCA_027575705.1 Erythroxylum echinodendron
ATTCTCTAAAAATCACAAAACCCTAATGATCCTCTCCAAATTCCAATTTTTCACTCACAAAACATATTTGCAAAATTCCCATTTATTCACACTTATACCGGGAAAATTGTCATGAACGCATGTACAATAAATTTTTATGTGCACATATCACTGTTCACGAATGCATGAGCATGAGATGTATTTTCCTAATTTCTCTGATTTACCTCACTTGGACCCGTTTCTCTGGTCTGACCCGTTCTATAGAAACGGGATGTTACATGAGCTCTATAAATAGAGCCTTTTCTCCATTCGTTGAAAAACAGAGAGGAAGAGAAGCAACCGGGGGAGTAAGAGTGAGCAGGAGAGTGCGTGAGAGAGTACAGAAAAATCAGAATGATATTGTACTCTACAAAGAGACTACGGAGTAAGTATATATTATAATTGAGAAGAGTGTTTCAGGGTGTGAGGTATATTAATCATAGAGAATTAATATATCGGGTCTCCAAGTAGAGAGTGGTAGTTCCTGAAAATAAGTTCGTGTCCAATTACTGTTGATGTCTATGCAAAAAGTTGATTACATAGTGGATTTCTTGCCGATCGACCCTTGTCATTTTTTACCCTCTGCACTCTGAGGGTTTTTCACGTAAAATCTGGGTGTTCTTTTATCCTTCATTTTTATTTCCGTCTCATTTATATTTTCGGATTATATTAACGTTATTATTTTCCAAGTCCATAACTCGATAATTAATGGGTTTTAATCTCAGGCCCCAACAATTGGTATCAAAGCCTAAATTTTTTTTTACTATTATGGATAAATCTCACTTCGAGATGGAAAATTTTGATAGTAGGAAGGATTTCAAGTTATAGAAGATCAAGATTCGTGATTTCCTTGCATTACTTGACAAGGAAAAGGAGCCGCAGACCATGGAGGATGAGGAATGGGACGAGTTAGATGAGAAAGCGGTGTCGAGGATCCGCTTATGCCTAGCAAATGAAATTATCTTTAACATGAAGGAAGAAAATATCACTGCCGGTTTATGGAAGAAGCTGGAAAGCTTATACCAGACAAAGTCACTCCTAAACCGGATCTTGTTGAAGCGGTGATTATACTCCTTAAAGATGAAGGAAGGCACCAAGGTGTCTGTAACATCCCAGACCACTCCGCTCATAGATATTGTCCACTTTGAGCCTTGGCCTAGTCAAGCCCTCACAGTTTTGCTCTTCCCGCTAGGAAAAATGTATCTTATGAGGGAGAGTTATCCATAGCCTTATAAAGCCTACTTTTCCCTCACCAATCAATATGGGAATCTAACATTCCACCCCCTTTGGAGGCCCAGCGTCCTCGTAGACTCACAGACCTAGATCCACCACCTTGGAGGCTCTGCGTTCTTACTGGCACACAGGCCTGGATCCACCTCCTTGGAGACCCAGCGTCCTTGCTAACATATCGATCCGGGTACTGGCTCTAATGCCTTTTGTAATAGCCCTAAACTACCTGCCCACAAATATTGTCCACTTTGGGCCTTGGCCCAACCAAGCCCTCGTGGTTTTGCTATTGCAGCACACTCGCTCGTGAAAACGCATCTTGTGAGGAAGAGGTATCCATAGTCTTATAAGGCCTACTTTTCCCTCTCCAATCAATATGGGATTCTAACAGTATTAGAGCACCTCAATGTATTCAACAGCAGCATAAGTTAACTTAAAAGTGTTGGTGAGAAGATGAGGGACGAAGACAAAGCAGTAACATTATTATGTACCTTACCTGATAGTTATGATAATTTGGTAACGACTCTGAGTTGCAACAAAGTCGAGAGACTTCAAGTTGATGAAGTTGCGAATGCATTGTTCTCGGAAGAGCTATGAAGAAAAGCTTCTTTGGAGAACTCAGAGAGTGCCCTCGTCACGGAGAACAGCTGTAGAAGCCATAATAAAGGATGGAAGGGACAAGATAAATCAAAGGGGAGATCTAAGTCTCGGAGCAAGGTAAAATGTTACCATTGTGGTATGCTTGGTCACATGAAACGAAATTGCAGGTTGCTTAAACAAGAATAGAGTAATGATAAGAAGGCGGATGGCCGGAATACTGCATCCACTACATCAATATCTAATGCAAATGGTGAAACGTTATTCTGTGCAAGTGGAGATTGTGATCATGTCAGAGATCCAATCGTCGAGTGGATAGTTGACTCGGTTGCATCATATCATTGCACTCCCAGACTTGAGCTCTTCACAATGTATAAGGCTAGAGACCTTGTCATTGCGAAGATGGGCAATGAAAGCACTGCAAAGATCGTGGGAATTGGAGATATCATTGTACGGACCAATGCAGGGTGTACGGTGACTTTGAAGGATGTGTGCCACATATTGGAGTTACGACTCAACTTGTTATCTTCGATGGTACTCGACAGAGAAGGGTATAATTAGCAACTCAGCAGGAGGATGTGAAAGCTAACTAGAGGATCGTTGCTAGTCATGAGAGGCAGCTTCTGTTGCACACTGTACAAGACACCCATGAAGGTGTGCAAGTCCGACGTGAATGCAGTTGAAGATGATGCATCCCCACCCACATGAGTGAGAAAGCGTTGCAGATTTTAGCAAGGAAGTCCCTCGTTCCCTTAGCCAAAGGTTCGCCACTCAACTCTTGTGATAATTGTTTATTGGGGAAGCAACATAGAGTTTCTTTTTGTACACAGCCTAAACGGAAAGAAAATAAATTAGATTTAGTTCATTTTGACGTTTTTGGTCCCATAGAGGTGGAGTCTTTAGGTGGCAATAAATATCTTATCACGTTTATTGATGATGCAACAAGGAAAACCTGGGTTATTTGTTGCGGTCTAAAGATGAGGTGTTTCAAAATTTTCATGCCATGGAGCAAACACAGACAGGGCGACGTCTGAAATGTATGCAAACTGACAATGGCGGGGAATACACCTCAAGAGAATTCAAGAAATGCTGCACACAGTAAGGGATTCGGCACGAAAGGACCGAGCCAAGTACTCCACAACATAACAGTGTAGCTGAGAGGATAAACCGGACCATCCTAGAGAAAGTCAGGCGTATGCTCAGAATGGCAAAGCTGCCTAAGCCATTTTGGGGTAGGGTGAGGCAGTCAATAGAGCCTACTACCTGATACGTCGATCTCCATCTGTTCCTTTATTGTACGACATCCCAGAGAGGGTGTGGACAGGTAAGAAAGTGTCTTAATCTCATTTAAAAATATTTGTTTGCAAATCTTTTATGCATGTACCAAAGGAACAGAGATCAAAGCTGGACCACAATGCCAAAGTGTGCATTTTTGTTGGGTATGGAGATGAGGAGTATGGCTATAGATTGTGGGATCTTGAGAAGAAGAAGCTCGTCAGAAGTAGAGATGTGGTTTTTCACGAGCAAGAGTCCATAGAAGAAGAAAAGCATACACAAGCTCCGGATAATGTTCCTGATGTGATACTGATTCCTAATCCAGAAGAAGATGCCACAGGAGTAAACCCTCATGAAGCAGAACTATGGGATGATGAGGAGTTAACTATAGACATTGATGGTGCAGTTGAGCCAAACCAATGGGGGATTGAGCAGGGGGAGCTAACTCCTCTAGTATTTGAGACAATGAGATCTCAGAGAGAGCGTCGACCATCCACAAGGTTTCCTGGTTCTGAGTTTATTTTAATTAATGATGAGGGGAAGTATGAACATTTTCATGATGTGCAGGAGCGTCAAGACAAGGAGGGATGGATTCGAGTTATGCAAAAGGAAATGAGTTCCTTGCAAAAGAACAACACTTATGAATTGGTGGAGCTACCAAAAGGTAGGAAGGCCCTACAGAACAAGTGGGTGTTCAAGTTAAAGAAAGATAGTGATAAGCTAGTAAAGTACAAGGCTCGATTAGTGGTCAAAGGCTTTGCATAAAGACAAGGTGTTTACTTTGACGAGATTTTCTCACCGGTCGTGAAGATGAGCTCATTCAGAGTTGTACTTGGTTTGGAAGCTAGCTTAAACTTAGAGCTTGAACAACTAGACGTGAAGACTATATTCCTGCATGGTGATTTGTAAGAGGAGATTCATATGAAGCATCCAGAAGTATTTGAAGTGAAAGAGAAGGAACACATAGTTTGCAGGTTAAGGAAGAACCTGTATAGTCTAAAACAAGTACCGAGGCAGTGGTACAAGAAGTTTGATTCATTTATGGACATGCAGAGTTATAAACAAATAGAGACAAACCCATGTGCATATGTCAAGCAATTCTCTGATGGTAACTTCATTATCCTACTACTGTATGTAGATGATATGTTAATTGTTGGATAAGATAAGCTAATGATTCGCATGCTAAAAGAGGAGCTGTCAAAGTCTTTTAATATGAAGGACATGAGTCCTACGAAGCAAATTCTAGGCATGGAGATTTTCCGTGACAGGGAAGCAGGAAAGTTGTGGTTGTCGCAAGAGAAGTATGTTGAATGTATACTTAAGAGGTTCAACATGAGTCATGCAAAGTCGGTAGAACTGCTCTTGCTAACTACTTCAAGCTGAGCAGACAATCTTGTCCAACCATAGAAGAAGAAAAAGAGACCATGGCAAATATCCCTTATTCCTCTACAGTCGATTCACTTATGTATACCATGGTATATACTCGACCGAATATTAGTCATACAGTTGGTGTTGTGAGCAGGTATATTTTGAATCCTGGCAAGGATCATTGGGAAGCGGTGAAGTGGACCTTTAGATACTTGAGAAGACCTTCAAAGTTGTGCCTGTGTTTTGACAATGCAAAGCCAGTTCTTGAAGGATTTGCTGATGCAGATATGGAAGGAGACCTTGATAGTAGGAAATCTACTTTTTGGGTATTTATTCACTTTTGCAAGGTGACCCGTCTCGTAGCAAATCCACCGCTAAAGCAAAGTACATCGCAACAAATGAAGCAAGAAAGGAAATGTTATGGATGAAAAGATTTCTTCGAGAGTTGTGCTTGAAGTAGGACAAGTACATGGTATATTACGACAGTCAATGTGCAATAGACTTGAGTAAGAACTCCATGTACCATGCAAAGATGAAACACATTGACGTGAGATATCATTGGTTGAGATCGGTGATAGAGGATCAACAGATGTAGCTGAGAAAGATTCATACAAATAAGAACACTGCAGATATGCTTACGAAGGTCATTTCCAAAAATAAGCTGGAGCTCTACGTGAAACAGTCCGAGATGGACTCCAAGTAAGGAGTCGGGTGAAGAATCTCCTCCTTGTAGGGCCAGAGGAGGGAGATTTGTTGGTATTCAAGATCATTTAATGCTCTGGCTCCACAAGGGAAAATTTTCAAACACATTTCCCTCAAATCTTGCTGATAAGCAAGACTCTCTCTTAACAACCCGTGGAAGTTTTGGATATGGCAAGGAGCAAAATTCTTCTCCTCATTTAATGCACCACATGGATATTTGGCAGGGAGTGAGCACTTGAGCTCTATAAATAGAGCCCTTTCCCCATTCGGCAAATGCAAAATAGAGAGGAAGAGAAGCAATATGGGGAGTGAGAGTAAGCAGGAGAATGTAGAGTGGTAGTCCCTGACAATAAGTTCGTGTCCAGTCACTGTCGATGTCTATGCAACAGGTTGATTACATTGTGGATTTCTTGTCAATCGGCCCCCGTGGCTTTTTACCCTCTGCACTCTAATGGTTTTCCATGTAAAATTTAGGTGTTCTTCTATCCTTCATTTATATTTCCGGATTATATTTGCATTATTATTTGCCAAGTCTATAACTTGATAAATAGTGGGTTTTAATCTGGGGCCCCAACGATTAGATGGATTTCAATACTCAAAATTTTTTCATGCATTTGTGGTGGATCATTCTAACTTGAAAAATTAGGAATTACCCCAAGTTCCTTACCTCTAAAATGGCTCTCTCGCTCTCTTTTAAAGAGGATATCTTGATTGTGTCGTAGATGCTAAATCCCTCATTGAGGTCCACTATTTATAAAAGGTTAAATGAAAATGCTAGGTGGTATAATTGTCCAAATTCATCTCTCAGCTACTATAAATAAGTACAGAAAATTTTGAAATTAGTGAGAGATAGTGCTTACTAAAATTTGTAGAGTCCCACCAATTATAAAGAGACCCTAATAAATCTCTCCTTTTTTAACATAATTAAGGGCACCACCATACTAACTCTTTGAAAATAATCATCAAATTTTTTAGTCAGTATCACCTTGGTCATTATATTTAAATAATTATCATTAATATGAACTTTTTCGAGTTGTAGAAGCTTCTCTTCTATTATATGTTTTATTTAATGATAACATACATTAATATGCTTCGAACAAAAATGAAAAGTTAAATTCTTGGCTAAGTGTATCACATTTTAATTGCTATATTATACCACATATTTCTTTTGTTCATAGTCCAATTCACAGATAAAACTTTTCGTCCATAATATCTCCTTACATGCTTTCGTAACTACAATGTATTCAATATTTGTGGTAGAAAGTGTCACAATTGTTCGAAGCTTTGATTGCAAAGACACAATTCCCTTTATAAAGGTAATCAAATATCATGAAGTTGACTTTTTCAAATCAATATCCACGGCTATACAAGTGTCTATATACCCTTCTAATATAGGCTTTCCATGTTAAAGTATAAGCACCTCTTAGATGATCCCTGAAGGTATTGAAGTATCCATTTTATAGTAGTCTAATGTTCTTTCATAGGGGTTGGACAGAAATCAACTCACAATGCTAACTACATGAACAAGATCGGGCCTAGTGCATACCATAACATATATGAGACTGTCAACAACAAATGAATAGATACTATTTTTCATATCTTCTTTTTCTTTATCACTTGTTGGATTTTGTTCTTACTCATTTTAAAATGTCTGTCAATTGGATCATTGACTGGTTTGGCTTTGTCCATGTATCACTCATAAGATAGCCACAATAACTTTTTAGAGCAATCTCTAGTGACCTGCATTCTAAGGATTTGCTTCATTAGTCCTAATTCCTTTATGAAGAAGGATTTATTCAATGACTTCTTAAGGGTAACATCTTCTTATCATGTCCAATAATTAGCATATCATCAACATAAAGTAGAAGTATTATAAAATCACCACTAGCATACCTCTTTATAAAGACAAAATAGTCAGTGTGAGTCTTTTTGAAGTGGTGTTGAGCTATTAAAGAGTCAAACTTTTGTATCATTGACTTGGTACTTGTTATAGTCCATAAAGTCTCTTTTGAGTAGACATATTAAGTGTTCTTTACCTAAAATTGTACAATTCGATATTTTTACAACTTTACAATTTTTACAATTTTAGGTAAAGAACACTTATATATTCTTCTAGGTATTCAAGTAGGAATATTTTCTTCACATTGAACTGTTCAATCTCTAAAACTAGGTTAATGGCTAAACCTATAACTACTCAGATAGATGACACATTGACCACGAGAGAGAAGATTTCTTCAAAATCAACATTCTTTTTCTGGTTACACTCTTTGAAAATGATCCTGGCCTTGTACCTCAGCTTCGGTTGTTCTTATTAATTTTCAGCTTCTAGACCTATTTATTTGGCAAAGGTTGTCTCCATTTGGCTAGCTCCACTAAATCGTAAGTATGGTTCTCATACAAAGATTATACGTCTTCTTGCATGGGTTTCAACCATTCATCTTTGTTAACATCAGAAATTGCCTCTTTGTAACTTTAAGGATGCCCTCCAATGGTGAGTGCATACTCATTTGAAAGATATCTAGTAAAAAGTCATCTCTCTTTAGTTGATCTCCACAGACGAAGTTTTTCCACAAGTTTTGGCTCAACAATTCAACAGGCTCTTTATTATTTTTTCTTATTGAGTCCTCCATTTATGACTCCTTAATTGAAGACCCACTATAATCAGACAAATCATTGCTTCATTACTATTTGTCTCCCCAGTTTGTCTTTCAAGGTTATCATGTATTATAGGAGATGAATCATTGTTGTTGGCATTAGGCTTAGGTTTCTTTAGCTGCTCAAAATCTTCAGTTTTCTAATCCTCGAAGAACATAACATCTTTCCTTCTAACAATCTTGTTTATTGGATCCCACAATCGATACCAATTTTCATCTCAAAGTGAGCCAAGGTAGATACACTACTTTGTTTTGAAGTTGAGTTTGGATAATTCATCCTTTGAAACGTGAAAACTTGCTCGACAACTAAACACTTTGAAATGGCCATATAAAACCTTCTTTCTTATCTATATTTCTTATAGAATATCTCTATCTAAAGGACTAGAGGAGCATGATTGATGATGTTGACAGTTGTCTTCACTACTTTCCCTTAATATGACTTAGGGAGTTTGGAATAAGAGAGCATTCATAAGACTATTTCTTTGATGGTACGATTCATTCTTCAAGCTACATTGTTTAATTGTTATGTCTTCTTGAGTTTGATATCATATGTCTTATAAAATACTTCAAAAGGGAAACGATACTCTCCACCTTTATTAGCTCAGACACACTTTAGCCTTTTATCAATCTCTCATTCCACCTTGATATTGAACTCCTTAAAAGCCTCAAATACCTGGTCTTTATTTTTTAACAAAAACACTTAAACCTTTCTTGAGTAGTCATCGATGAAAGTAACAAAATATAATACATTTTTATGGATTTTTCAGTCATATAGTAGACATCTGTATACACCAAATCAAGAAAATGTTTAGTCCTAGTGGATAACTAGTTCTACAAAATGAAACTCTATAATATTTGTCACCCAAAAAAATAAGTGTAGGGCTCAAATGTTTTATCTTTCACCTCATAAAGAAGTTCTTTATGACAAGAATTTGTAATCCTTTCTCATTCATGTTCCCTAATCTTTCGTGTCACAACTTCAAGCATAAGTTATTATAGGAATATTAACTTCTTCTTTGAATAACTTAGCTTATGTTTAATACAGTGATCCCTCTTTTCTTGCTGTAGCAAGGATTATGTTACTTCCTAAGAGTTTCCACCATTGAGCGTCCCAACTAGCATATGATTGAGGCGCATACCTAGGACATGTCTACATCTTTCAACACAAGCTCATATCCTTTATTATTCATCAAAGTAATGCTGCTTAACTCAGTGATCTTACAGTCATTTGATTTCCCATTTTGATAGTACCAAAGCCACCATCCTGGTATGTGAAGAAGTTTTGATGTGAGGTGATATGGAAGGAGGCAATCAATGATCCATGGACAATCATCATATGCGATATTAAGATAATTATTTTCTCCAACAAAGAAGATATCATCGTGATCATTTTTAGCAGAAGCAGTCATGCTCTTCTCTTCTTTCTTCTTCGTTCGATCTGTTTTGCTTGACAATCCTATTCTTATGGTCTCTTCTGAGGTTTCAAATTCAAACTTCTTATGACCTACTTGCCATCTTAGTATCAAATGACTTTTAAGCATGATTTAGACCGCTTTGTAGATTTGTCTCGATCTTTACATTTACTTCTTCTATAGGTCTCACTTCCTCCTCTATTCTAAACAACATTAGCCTTAGATTGCATGGATATACCGCATTCATTTCTCCTAGTTTCTTTGTTCAATAGGTTGTTGGCCATGGTATTCATAGTGAGCTTTCCTTCTAAGGTTGAGTTGCTAAGTATGACAGCAAGAGTATACAACTCTTAGGTAAGGAGCTAAGATGTAATAAGGCTTACAATTTGTCATCAGTCTTTATGTCAATCTTCATATGCTAATTTGAAGATATTTAGATGTTCAATCATACTCTGGTTATCCTTATACCCCAACTTAACCAATTGTCTTATTAAGTGTGCCTTGTTATGAGGTGTCTTCTTTTAAATTATAGAGTCTAGTTTTGTCCATAATTAATATGCATTGATGTAGATTTACACATATTCAAACAAGCTGCAGAGCTTTCAAATCTTAACCACCACCTTTCTATTTGAGAGCTCACTTTCTTTGTCCATTTCTTCCTTCTAGCTTTTGACCATACATGATTAGCTCATGCAACTCTGTGCAATACAAGTGATCATTTATTGTCATCTTCCAATAAAAATAATTCTCTACAGTAACGTTTGATAGTAACCTTCATCCTAAATCACATAAGAAAGATGATGGCCTAAAAAACTTGGCTCTAATTTCATTGTTGGGAAAAGACGAGTTGATAATGCAAAAGCTCTTCTCCCTCTTTATGTGTTTTAAGATGGGCAAAATAAAATATGAAAATTAGGTATAAAGAATATCTAAATTTTTGGGTGAAAAACTCTCCAATACAAAGAACAAAATACAAGAACATAAGTCTTATAAATGTTTCTAATACAATATAGTAGGATTACAACAAAGTCTTTTTAGTTACATTAGAGGATAACATAAACTTCTCAGCCTATTAGATATATTATAATAGTCAAAATTTTGTCACCAATTTTTGGTGGATCGCTCTAGTTTGAGAAATTGACAATTATCTCAAGCTCCTTTTATTTTAAAAAATTTTAAACTTATTAAATTTTATCCAACCAATTACAAAGGACCCAACAAAACCACTGGTACTCAGTACATCGTTGAAAAACAAACCAATCATCAGTTCACGTCTTCGCTGTCGCTATGCGTCATCTTTGGTAAAAATGTGATGTACATTGGTGCATACAATTAGAACGAAAAGAACTAAGAAAACAAGGACGGACGACTGCAAAGTAGGAGAGCCTCTATGATAATACACAAAAGTTAGTAATAATACATTTTCGTTTGTCATAATCTCTGTGCATCCTGACAAACTCAAAGCTACTACATGTACAATCATGCTGCTCTCGAGTGGGTATAGGAGATGACATGAATAAAAAGACCCCAAACACGAGACAAAGGGTTTCCCAAAAAATTAAAAAATCGAAATAAGAAATAAAAAGGAATATTTTGATGCCGCTAAACTAGCCTTTAGTTGTCTTCATCTTCTTTAAGACTTGTTGAGCTTCCTCGAAAGTTGAAATCCTTGAACGTTTTGTCCCTTGATTATCAGAGGGAACGTTGTTTTCCTAATCCAAAATCAGACAAAGACAATGAGTCAATACAATAATTCAATGAAATGGATAAACTACTGTGATAAACTATTGTGGAATATCAGATAAACCTTAGGAGCAGGAGTTGTCGCAATTGGTCGGTCACCCGCTTGCTTCCCAAGCTCAATTTGCACTGAGATGCTAGCTTGTGACAAATCTACACCAGAACCCTGTAGTGCTTGTGTCAAAGTATTTAGCAACCTGTTCCGAAACATCATTAGCTATGTTTTTTATTCATTATAATGTGCAATATGAAACAAGCCAAATTCAGTTTCTTTTTCGGCAACCAAAGTTATCCAGTCAGATCATCAAAGCACAAGAAGATGCTAGCAGTGCAAAACAGAAGCTCCTTAAAATGACAACAAAGAGTTTAAAGTTCGTTCTTCACAGACATGGTTACAAGTCTATAAAATTTGCGGAAGAAAACTCCAAGAAGGAACCTAGTCCAGATATAATTCCTGATACTTACATCTCATGGCAAGTTAGTATAGGATAACATAGAGACAGAGTATAGTAGCCTAAAACAAATGAATTATAAGCCAGCTGAAGGAAGAATACAGCATCTTCCGTCTTAGGAAATATGAGGATAATAGGGATTATATACAAGTTATATAGAAATCAGAGTAATCTGTGTTTTCTAAAAATAAAAATAAAGAATCAATTCACTAATAAAAAAGGGAATGGAAAGAAAAGCAATAAAAATGAACAAAAAGAAATAAAGTTGCTGGCTTTTGGAAGGGTTCATAATAGTAAAATGTACAACTCACCCCCTGGAGTAAACACTTGATACACTAATAGTACCACCTTCGATGGTTAGATCCTCTTGTTTCAGCTTATCAGCCACAATTGTTCTTGTATGACACAATTGAGTTTGATGCTGATTTTCCAAGATCTCAAACTCAGATCCCAGCCTAGGTGGAAATTGTGTAATAGAACTTCTTGTAGGGCAGAAGAAGTTTTGAGGAAGTGACACTGGAAAAGGCACTGCTCTGTGTGTTGCTCCTGGATGATGATCTAGTGGTTTAAAGTTCACGTCAGCTTCTGCGTGACTGCTTACATCTCCAGGAGTACAAGCAGACACAGCCATGCTTTTCTCACTCAATTTTGCAGCAACCACTGATCCAGTACCAGATCCACTAACTATTCGTTGAGATTGATCAACGTAACTCTCCGCATGCCTATTATTGTTTTCCTGTTTCAAACGAAAGAGAGATCAGCTGCTTGGTAGAAACATCGACAATTATGGCAAGAGATTCAATTACATTTTTTCCCATACCACAAAAACTATATAAATACAAGTCGAGGGATTACCCAAGGCACCAACTTTGCTTGTTCATGGTTCCATAATGCATATGACCCTTCATATTTTTGCACTTTCTCCTGTAAAAACTGGACGTACTCAATAACCTGCAGAAAGATTCAAACTTTCTATCATCCAACAATAATAACACCATATAACAAGGTAAATAACACGAAATCAAAAATTTTATGTACCTCCAATAGGAAAGACGCCTTATCTCTCTTCTGATCACTGCGAGGAATAAGTTCTCTCAACATCTGAAACCTGCAAAATAGGTTTCAAGCTCTAGTAAACCTTGAAGTTGGCAATGAATTTGTACCTATTGATCAAATAGTTTACATTGAGCAAAAGGATGGGCAACGAAAATTTGACCAACGAATGTAAACCTGCCGATAACTTTTATGCAATTCAAAAAGGGTATCCCGTTAGATGGTTTATGCATTAGTAACAAAGAAAACATTGCGTTCTTGACAAAAAAGGAGTATTATTGACAAGAAAACAAGAAAAGGTGGGGGCAAAAGCATGCCTGTCGTTGATTTTGCTTCTTCTACGTTGTTCGGTGGCCGAATGTTTAGAGCGTGGCGTGTTAGCTTTCTCATCACTGCTCTTCCCCTCCACTTTTAGTCTCAATTTTCCTGCAATCTCCAAGATATAAATGGAAAAGAAATATAATACAAACCCCATGTTGAAATTCTTTTCAAGAAAAAATCTTTTACACAAAAAATAAAGAAAGAGGCAATAGCGTTGTATAGGAGCAGAGTAAAGTACCTTTATGCACAGAGGAAGGGCTTTCTTTCTTGAGGACGATCTCTTCGTCGTCGTTTAGATCGTCATCCTGTGTGCTTGATTTTATCATTTCAATAAAGCTCTGGTTCTTCTGTCCCGATGGCCTATTTAAAAGATTGGATACTTAGTTATGCAATGAGAGAGAGAGAGAGAGAGAGAGAAAGTAAAGGAAGTTAAAATAGGAAGAGGAGAGAAAGGAACAGACTGAGAAGAAGATAGGGAGCTAAAACTGTTGCGATGGTTGTCGGACGACGACTGTGATGGCCTAGGAGCCGTGGACGCCGTTTCTGTCAATTCAATATATAGTTATGTACTGAAAACATGGACTACACATCAAATGAATCTTATCAAAATAATAAAATGATCTCCCAGTTTCTTTTTCTTTTTCAGGTTTTACTCTCAGATCACATATTGTTACCTTCTTTTATTACTTAGTTGTTTTCGCATGCCCGTTGCCCTTTTGTTGTCTATAGTATCCTAAAAATTCTATATATATAAAAAAAAAGGTTGGCAAACGGCAAATCATTGACTCCGTGAATCTACAGTATCCTAAATATTAGCAGTTAATGGATTCTACATTCCCATGCAAATAATGAAGCGAAGATAACACTTTAAGAATAAGGAGCAATTCAAGAAGCATACCTCTTATAGTACTAGAGATGGACTTCTCCCCAATATTCTCCTTCCCTGTCTTTCCCTTCTTTGATGCAGATTCTTCCCATAGTGTAAACCCACTTCCAGTATAAGAACTGCAGTTGGAATTCTCGCCGTTTCTTTCCGTGCTACTTGCTTCTGCTACCGTGAACACCATGCAGTCCGGCTTTGGAGGTCTTTGATTAAAATAGGAGATGTGGCTGATACTGTAAGTTCCAATGCCTCCCGGGAGGATGTGCTCCGCGGAGGTTGGCGGCAGAGGCTTTTCCACCGTTGGAATCTGGTTGGAGTCCTCTTTGGCTGCAGATGCCTTCCCCAACCGTTCCAACGGTCGAAGAAAATCGTGAGTTTTGAGGTACCCACCTGTACATTCATCACAAAATCAAACAAGATATATTTGTAAGTAGTATTTGAGGTGTATGAATATGATGTACTTTGAATAAATTCATTGTGTAAGGTGGAGATTCTTTTCCTAGAAGTGAAGAATGTGGTACTAGGATGAAATGGGTGTGCCGTCCAGGGCCGATTAATTTTTTCTACTAAAAGAATCATTAATCATAAGGAACTGGCCGATATGGTATTGCTAACGAAACCAAGATTATTACCGAAAGCAAGTAGCACGTAATGTCTAACTGGAATACAAGCACCAGCGGTTGAGCATAGAAAATTGTTTTGTCACTTTTATTTTCCTTTATTTCTAATATATTGAAACAAAGTACCGCCCATTTGACAATAACCAATAACCAGAGTCCCATTCCTACATTAACCCACGTCCAGCTTATGTTGAGTTACCCCTTTTTTTTCATTTCATATAATTCCAAATAAGTTAATTAATCAATAAATCAAAATCAAAGATAGACTCAATTGAACTAGTCTTTTAAAGATTCAAATTATTAGAAAGCCTACATACCCAAATTACATACTAATTAATTGCCTAGGTTTTTGTTTATGTAAATCCGTATATAATATAATAAGCTTTTTTTTTTTTGGAATTCTCTTGAGCGAGGTCTAAATATCATGTCATGTCCAATTCCCTCAGTGGGACCCATTCCCACACATAACCACGGTACGATACTCTCAAAATCTGATGGTGCTCATTTCTGTGTCTAAGTCACTCTTTTCAGCCCTGTTTGCAGGGCCCACCCAGTAATTCCATGATTCAATTGCTATCACGTGCACGTCCAGAATTTTTATCCGGGAATTAAAATAAAAATACTAATACCATTCTTTCTTATAAATCAATTTTAAACAGAAAAAGAGAGAGAGCATACCTTGGGATTGGGAAGCCGGTTTTGGATCATGTTGGACAGTTGAATGAGTGTACAGGGAAAGAAAGTCATGCGTTGGTTTCCTTTCTCCTGTAAAACAACAACATTTTCCATTTGCATGCTTTTCGTATCACAAAAAATTAAGACGAAAACATAAACTTTCTGATACCTTCTGTTCCAAAAGAACGTTGTTGAGGAGGCTCCATCATCCACAGAATTTATAGGCTTCACTGAATTTTGGGTTGGTGAGATTTGGAGCAGAGAAGTTGAAATTCTCTTCTCGCAATTGAGTCTGCTCAGATCCGTTTCGGATAGAAAAATCGAGTTTGGTGAGAGTTATCACGGCTCCGTCGGAGATCGGCGGGGCATTCACTTCGCCTCGGCGAAATTGATAGTTAATTCCGAGTCTGGAGTTTGCTGTATCGTAGCCGCGGTCTTGAATGCTCTATGAGAAAATCTTCTCTGAGAAGATAATTATAAACTTTAACACTGGATAAGCTACCAACTAGAATTTCAAATGACTGGTTTCGACGAACCTGAAACCAAAATCCATCAGAATTGGACGTACCGAAGGCTGCTGTAATCAAAATTACGTCCAATTCTAAGCTTCTAAACAGCACCCGCAAAAAAGGACAGAAACGAGCAATAGGTTAACTAAAAACTGCTGCTTACCTTTGATCTGAATTATAGAAAACAAGCGCGGTTCGAGCTTGGGAATTTTCCAAGAAATTCAACTGGCAAAACTTGAAACATCGAAATGTAAGAGAGAAGAAAGTAATCGAACTCTACAATTTAAAATAACTGACAACGAAAAATGCAGAAAGGATCTCCTTGTATTGGGACCAAAAACGTCTCTTTCTTTTCTCTCTTTTACTCTTCAAAGAATTTTCCTTCCCACCAAACAGCGCTGCGAAATAAACCCTCTCTCTCTCTCTCTCTCTCTCTCTCTCTCAGTGTGCGCTTTTGCTTTAAGGTCTTTTTATACAGCTTACCATTTGCCTGGTTCATCGTTTTCCGTTAAGTCGAAACGGTGTTTCCTTAACGTCGTTGCGGCGGGGCCAACGGCGTTAGTGTCACGGATTCTTGGGTGGGTTGGTTTCAGTTAGTCACTACAAAAAAATATTTTAAATATTGTAATACATCCGTTTAATCTAGCTGGGTGTGACGTTCTCATTGTGGTTCACGGATCACAAGAATTTTTCACTTTTTAATATTTCATGTCTCGACAATCCCAATAATTACATTTTTTTAAATATAAAATATTGGAGCACAATTTTATTGGAGTGGTCTGGTCTATCTTTCTTAATAAAAAATTTTATAGGCCTTAAATAAAGTAAAAAAATTATATTTTCTTATTTTTAGGTTTTTATAAAAAATAAAATATAAATTCTTTTATTTTTCTTTATAAGGTTAAGAGTAAATTTTATTTTTATTTTTTATAAAAATAAAAATAAATTTTATTTTATTATTTATAAGGATAGTTCTTGAACGAATGCCCACCGCATCTTTACCCAAGGCAGGCCTTGACTGGACCGGAGTGTCTAACGTTCATCATATATAATTGTGATTAAACGGAAAAGGAGATTCAGTTTGAAACTGACACTAACTTTGATTGTCTTAGCACATGTGAATTTTATAGGCGTGTAATTTGTTGAGTACTTGACATGTAATATTATTTTCAACTTACGTGGCAATATTATCAAGTCTAACCATAAAAGGTGTTGAGAAATAAGAATAAGAAAGTCTTCCAAGTTTAGAAGTGAAAAAAAAAAAGAAAAGAAAAGACAAAACAATACATAAATTAGATGCATAGTTAACATCATAAAAAGGAAGAAAAAAAAACCAGGAGCACTGTTGGACTGGAGTTGGGAATAGAAAGAGAGGGAGCTGACAGATTGTACTGTTAAAAATGTCACAATAGATGGAAGAAACGTACTGGAAGCATCCGCAGAGTCAGACACAGGCTTTGAGAGGTCATGTAAGATCTGGTGCCCAGCATGTGCACCGAGGACGTGCATTTGTCCCCACCTTGGGTCTCATTGGGCCAATTCTCTTTTATCCCCTTGCTTGCACAGCTCACGTGATGAGAGGTTAAACTGAAAACTCATCGCAAGAGCGCGTTGACTCCCGGGATTAACAAAGTGGGAGAGAGAGATAATTTACAACTCATGATTAGTGCACAGATCCCAATTATGGATTAGTTAAAATTAGGAGGATGTTTGTGGTAAATACTAAAGAAGGGAAGGGAAAGGTCACGTGCCCTGCACCTCTCCCTTTAAGTGCCGCGAAGTGTGGTGCCCTCACTGTCGTTTTGCTGTGCTTATGGCCCCCATGTGCCTCTCTATTCAGCCTTTACTCCCACTCTCTCTACTGTCTACCGCAAAAGAGCAACATATGTAATACGAAGTTCTTTCACAAAAGTATACCACCTTCAGGCCGTATTCGAAAGTTAAAAAATATATAAAACTAATTAAATTGACCTCATACAATAGTTTAAACTATTGTGATAAAATGGTTGCTTAATATGGTATCAGAGTAGGTTACTCTCATATTAATCGTTAATACCTCGAAATGATAGATTATGTCACGTATTAGACCCACACGTAAGGGGGGTGTGTTGAAATATAAAGAGTAGGAGTTTGTCCCACGTTAGAGAAAGAGAGAAAAGAAGATTAATATATAAATCTAGTAGGCTACTCCACCTATCACTAATTAGTTTTAGAATAAAACCTCACTTAGATTTGTATGTAATTTAATTTTCCTTCTCGTATGGGCCCATAGGCCTATTTTAAATTCTAACAAGTTTGCCTTAAATAGCGTAACTCGTTGCAAACTTTTCAATAAATTATAGAAAATAGAGATTGTTTATTGGGCTTTTAAAATATGTATTTTTTATTTTCTCTTTCCGTATTAAACAATTTTTATTTAAAAAATGGCGTGTTATAAATGAAAGAGATGAAATCAACTAATCAGATGCATTATGCCGCTTTTAGCATTGGCATGGGTAGAGAGCGTTGCTAATTGCCTAATTAAGCCAATAAATTAAAGCAACTTTGGCTTTTGAAATGCAAGAAAATATTAAACCCACATGCCAAACGTTAGAGCCAACCCATTTTCAGACTTGATTCAATGTCTTACTTGTGAACTTTCTTTCCCGTTCTTTTTTATAACCTTCCCTGTTTTATATATAGTGAATCTACACATTGCGTTCTTAATTTACATCTTTCAGTACCATTATTATAATTAATCCATAAGCTCAACAATCATGGCAACCATTCACATTGGCACTTTGGTGCATTGCAACAGCTAACTAGCCGGCAAGATAATATGCTCCTTTCCACATTTTTATGTAACAACAATAAAATTAAAGATAGCAAGAACATGGCTCTCCAACTCGGAATATTGTACTTTAAACTCTTCTTAATGCTATGATTAAGTACCCTTTTGTCGTAATGGAACATATTAAAGAAATAACGTTGCTGCTTTTGGTGATCCCTATGCAGATATGCTGTCTAGGTAGTCGACTAGATCTATATTATGTCCATTTTTTCATGGCTTTATGTTATAATAACATTTAGGTACTATAGTAATCTGTCTCCGTCTTATACTCAGTGGGAATCAAGCGCGCGACATAGGCTTCATCTTTAACCGTATATCTACGTTTGGTTTACAGAAGAAAAAGGAATGTGGCAATTTTTTTCTTATGAAAACAGACAGAAAACTGAACCTTCCGACACACGTTAAGTGTGGGTATAGATAGACATTTATTTGTGTCCCACTTGTAATGCACTCACGAGTTCTTAGAACGTCTCGATGTTGTCTCATCCTAAGAATAGATTACCTTCTTATCACTAGTCAGTTATGTGTTTTATGTTAATCGTCAATTCATCAGCTTGATCATAATTTTTATGGTCTTGCATTGCGTTGTGTTGTTCTACGTTTTCCACATATGCATGATATACACCAAGAGTTAAATGTCAGTTGCCATGTTGACTTATAAAGTTAAATGCACAAATTCAAATTAAAAATTTTCTTTAATTAACATTTGTTTGTAAAATTACTTTTTTAAGAAAAAAGCTTAATCACAGTGTTAAATTATTGATTTTTATATTATGACAATAAAGAGTTTGTATAGTAGTAAAAAAGCATTCAACTACTGAAAAGCACGTGACGAGTGAGTGGAAATGCTGCCTCCACGAGAGAGAGAGAGAGAGAGAGGCTGAACATCAAATTAGCAAAGGCCCGATCACAGTAGGTGGGGTGGGTGATGCAATAACACGAAAAAGTGATGTGCAGTCATTTTCATGCTTTGTCGTCACAGATGCGTATGGTGGGCCGCGTGAGTTGACCCCTCAACTCACGTGCAAAATTTACTTAATATGATAATGTACGAACATCACTACTTGTAATCACCCAACCAACCACACCAAGCAACTGGGTCCCAATCATACGAATGAAAATTGAAAACTCACTTTCAATTTAATACCCACTGCAAAAATAAATATTTGGGTGTGCTTATTTTGTACGGTAAAAATAAAAATAGAAATTACAAAAAGAAATGAAAATAGATATGATTTTATTTTTTCCTATATTAGGTATATGGACTATTGTTATAAAAGGAATATTAAAATATTATTATCTAATTATAATATATCACTAACCATCTTTTTTTATTTGTTACTTGTTCCGTTCTTTTTATACTAACTAAGTAAGCACCTAATGTTTAAAAAATAGTTCCTTATTAATTAAGAGTTAGATTACATATTTTTAGACCTTGTCCAAATTTTGGATTTCTTCTAAAATAATGTTGTTATAAACATAAATATTATAATTATTTTGATATCCCCAAATTATATTGAAAAAACTCGTAATCAATTATTCAAAGACTTTGAAATAACGGAAAATTTTTAAAATTTTAATAAAAGAATCTATAATTAATATTTTTAATATGTATGGGATAAAATTTTAAATATAATATATTGACGTAAACTAAATAAAAGTTTTTGTAATTTTCAAATAAACTTTTGATATAATGTAATTTATCATTTAATATTGTAGGGTTAGAAAAAAAAAAACCACAAAACAATTAAGCCATCCTCTGAAAAGGTTGCAATATAAAAGTACAAAATACTCAATCAACTTGACTCGTGATCTTTCATTGGGACACGGAGTTTAATTAGTATTTAGTGCAAAGTAAAATCCTCTATGAATAACACATTAAAGACATCTATCATCTCATCAGCGAATCTACTTTTTTAGTTATTTAATGAAAAAACATAAAGTCGTATGTTGCTGTATATGAAGTTTGATTGACTAAGGGATGGGGCATTCGGCCATTCCATTACACCAATAATTTAGGTGGTACCTTGTTCTACCTTTCTTCTTTAATTTTTATTTTTTTGTTTTTTTATTGGGAGATACTTCAATAAATTCAGTTCATTTTAATTTGTTAACGTTAATTTTCAATTAAAAGTGAAATAATTTAAATTCTCAAAATTCATATTTAATTTTTATATAATGTACAAGTCGTTTATTATTATATATTATGAGTGTAATAGGATTCACTGTAATCCCAATGCTTTGCTTTGAATCTAGAACAATTTTAATAATTCTTAAATTTAATAATCTCCTTAGGAATTATAATTTATTAGATATTATAACAATGAAATTAAAATCTAGTACGATTTTATTTTTTATAACCCAATTGAAAAAGGAAAGGAGATATAAGACAATTTAAAATGTATAAAAATGGTTCGAGAAGAAGATATGGTTACAGTAATGTCAGAAATGTTTACCATCGGTTTAGGGATCAGTTAAGTAGGGGTATAATTGGTGATAACATAAACAATCAACCAATGAGGCAGTCCGCGGGGAACGAGATTATCTTTACTCACTAATTTATACTAATTATAAAATTATGTGAAATAAAATTAATACAGGTTAGTGAGAGAAGAGTCGATCCCATTCCGCACTCCTCTTTCTCTTTGATTAAGACAGGTGTCAGTCAAACCGCGATATCCGGGGAACATCGCGTGAGTAAAACATCGTTCGCCTTTCATCACGTGGCCAACTCACGGTTGTGTTTCGTGATGGGCCCCACATTTTATTACTCACTCCCGTTTTCCAACATTACATCATTCTGAATGTTTGTTATTATTTTTTAAAACTTTTAATTTTAATTTTATTAAATCAATCTCATCCATTGATGAATTTATCATCACGTATAGGAAGTACAACGCACGCTCTCTGTCTCTGATGTGCGGAACAAAATAAGAAATTGGTCAAACCATAAAAAGAAATTACGATTTTTTGAAAATTTTCCGTAAAAACTTTTTTAAAAATATCTCATATTTAATATATTTTTTAAAAAAATTCAAATTAAGTTTAACTTACTTTTAGATTATTTTTCTTTTTAATTACTCTTTATATGTTACCTTCAAATAAGTTAACAATTATTATAATCATTTACCAAATCATGACTTTGCTTATTAATCAATTGAAGAATTTGGGGCAATTTACTTACAATACTCAGTTGCATTCATAAAAAGGTATCATTATAATTAAAATAACATAAATTAAATTAATAATTCATCTTTAATTTTTATTTAAATAAATTATAATTATAGATTAAAATTAACTTCTATTAACATATTATGATCACTGATTGACTCAAATAATGTCAATATATAAATTTATTACAAGTGTATGACATAGCCGTAACTAATACAAGCAAGTATGGGTTGATTCCACAGAGATAGTAAGCACTAGTAATTACCCATTTTCTATCATCTAACCTGTCAATCAAATTTTTGGTTTAATTAAAAATTAAACTAAATAAACAAAATAAAAATTAAAACAATTCTAAAAGCAAGACAAAGGACAGTACTTAGAAAATTTAATATCAAATAATAGTGTATAGGTAATGAATCCCCCTAAGAATCATTAAATATTAACCATTTATCATGCAATTATATTTTTGATTATTGCACCGTAAAAATTCATATCTTATGTTAATATCTTTTTCAAGACTATTAATAACTAATTTATTAGTCGATTAACATAATTCTTTCTAGTTAAAATCGATAATATTGCATTATCAATTTATGAATTCTGTTATTAAGTTTGACCCTAATTCAAAGAATTTTTCGATTTGTATGCAACTCCTTTCAAAAATGGTAAATCTATTCATACAAGAGGATTTCCGAATCTCAATCATATAAAATCAAATCATGCATTAATATTTCGGATATATTAGAACAAAAATAAAACATATAATTGAATTACCATAAATCAATCAATATAATTGTATTAAATAAAAGATCAAAACATATTGTTCCCAAATTAGAATTCACCACACCCATACAATAAGCATGTTTAGTTACTCGTAGAAAACAAAATCAATAATAAAAATGTAGAAAAACTAATAAAAAAGGAAATCATAATTCTAAATCCTCATTTTTTTTATTGGATCTTCTTGCAAGTTTGGATTTGACGTTGTTATCTAATAAATCTCTTGACGTGTTCTTCGTATTTTTCTCGTCCCTTGATCAAAACTATCGCCTCTGAATTTGTCTTATGACTTAAAAACTCTTCAAAACTTAACTCTCTTTTATTTGCCTATGTTAGGTCCTTTTATAGTAAAATTAAGATTTCTGGGATATACACGATCACTTATACACGAGTATATAGGAGACCACGTATATTAAAAAATATATGAATTTGTGATTTCACATGAAAACAGAGACTTACATGAGCACACATACATGGCCCTGTACATCAATATAAACTGGTGTGTAACTCCACACGATTAGAACTAAAATTCTTTAATCTTCACACGTTTATAAAGACTTACATAGTCACTTTACAAAATCATGTAGGGGTGTAGGTCCTTAGTTGCTTCAAATCTTTATTTTATGCCATAATTTAATCCAAATTCTTCTCCTTTTAGTCCATCAATTATTACTTATAAATTCACTTGGAGAGAATTAAGTACCAAATATACAATAAAACTATAAAATATCAAGCAAAACATGTTAAATATAGGTGTGTAATTATAGTCAAATACACATCTATCAAACACCAAATATTAGAAATGTCAAAATGATTTAACTTATACTTTAATTCTTTCATCATACAATATTTTAATTAGACATATAGTATGTAATTAATGTCTGCAATATTTAGATTAAATCATATTCTTTCTTACTAATTAGCAATTAATTTATAATTGATATTTGAATTTTTTTTTTCAAATCTCAACTCACTTTAACGAGATAATTATTTAAACCATTACTAATAAAGGATAGTGAAACATTTTTCCTGATTAATTTAGAGTAATGAATCCTTCATTGCCATACTCAGTTATTTATATATAGCTCATAATATATCTAAATACTATTAACTGAGCTATTATGATTAAAATAAGTCATAAGTAATCTCAAAACATAATAATTTATATATAAAACACTTTGGTAATTTTAAATGTAAGGATCGATTATACAATCATCATTATGAAAAAGTTACCAACACATAAGTATTGTTATGTTCATAATCATTGTAATTAGATTAATTTATTGAACTTATTTTTTAGGGTAAAAGGCACAAACCTCCTATACTTTTGAAAAATCTCTTGATCTTAAAATTCCTCGAAAACACTCTTTCTAATTTTCAATTTAAAAAAAAAACTCATTTTCTTAGATTTTAGATAAAAATAATGATGAAATATACACTACAAAAAAACAACACAACTGACAACGTTTAAAAAACGTCACAGAATATCATTTGTGACGTTTTAAAAAACGTCTCGAAATGTGGTGTAGGCAAAAAGTTTTTGCGACATTTTCAGATAAACATTATAGAAAACACTGATATTCCGCGATATTTTTAAAAACGTCACCGAAAGATTAGACTTTCCGCGACGTTTTTAAAAATATCACAAAAAGTCACATTCCGTGACGTTTACTAGAAACATCGCGAAAAGTTACACTCCGCGATGTTTTTGAAAACGTCGCAAAAAGCATTCCGCGACATTTTTCTTTTAATTATTATTTTTTCATTTTTTGAAAATAACTTTAATTTAATAATTTTTTAAATAAATTTTTTTATAAATCTTATTTGGAAATGTCGCAGAAAGGATTCTGCGACGTTTTTCTTTTAATTATTATTTTTCAATTTTTTGAAAATAATTTTAATTTAATAATTATTTTTAAAATAAAATTTTTATAAATCTTATTTGTTTAATAACTATTCAATATTATTTATAAATATTATTTATTTAATTCTTCAATTTTTTAATATATCATTAATTTTAATAATTATTCATATATCATAAGAATTTCATACGTCCAAATAATTTATTATTTAATTGCAATTCGCAAACATGTCATAATACACTAATTAATATAAAAATATATCATAAGTGTATAATATATCAATACGAGTACATATATCTAACCTAAACGCATATTATGTGTAGAACATAAAAGTTCCAAGAGTTTCTTTTGTTCAATTTTTTTAGTCCACCTAACTTTTATAGTATTATTATGCAACAAAAATACTCGTAACTTTTCCTTGAGGCCCATTCACATTCTCCTGGTAAGCTGTTTCTGCCAAATCCTGCTCACTTTCATCCTCCATTTTATGGTGGTCATCACCATTCTCGCCCATCTCGTTATTCTCTCCACATCAGCATCGTGCTTCAAAAAAAAACTTTTGTTAATTAATGAGCAGCACAAAAAAGACCAGATGCTTAAATGTGCCAAGATGAGTTCCATAGGATCCCATATTGAATCCACAAGACTCATATAAATATCAGAAAAACAAAAACAATAGAATAGTTAAACAAAGCTCAATTCCCACTCGCGATTATAGAATGATAAATCAACCATATGGGAACTTTGTCGAGTGATAATGTCATTGCCAATTCCCCGATGACAAGATCAACTTTTTAAATTAAGTAAATATGTCTTTCAAAAGACGTATGAGCTTTTAGTGTATTAATTCCACCGCATAATATTAATATAACTTGTGATCCATAAAAAGATAGTTCAATGCAAAAATATTTCAAAAACCAACCAATAAGTATAACAATTAATTATTACTTTTTTCTTTAGAGTCTTAGCAAATTTTTCATCCTCGCTATCTTCCTCCTCACTGGAAGTATCATCAGAGCTCTCCTCACTACTAGTTTCCTTTTTATCAGCTACCTTCACTTGAGGAAAATTTATGTGAATTGCAGGTCATATAATTAATTAAAATAACATTATAAGCAAAAAAAACTAACAAATTTTACCTTCTTATTTTTAGGTTGCTCATCTTTGGAACTCTCCTCCTCACTATCATCTTCATCACTATCCTTCATTTTCTGTAACAGACAAAGGAATTGAAACCCAAAAAAGCTAAAAGCAGACAACTATGTTTCATCATTTTCATCCTCAAGCAATTGCCAACTACAAGTAAAAGAAAGCAAAAGAGCCATAAAAAAACGAAATACTGGTTTTCAGGCCTGAACTTAATCATTATTGTTCAATGCCCAAAATACATATAGATTACTTCCAGTAGAAAACATGATATATGAAATGTACAGGTCAATAAAAACCAAAGCACATGCAAAATGAAAAAGTAAAACAGAGGGAAAATGTTTAACCTTATTTGAGTTCTTTGTTTGAGCAGATGATAGTCTTTTCAAACTAGTAGTTGTAACAGTCTGCAACATTAAAAGAAAAGCGACAAGAAGTTAATAATTAAAAGATAGCACATCGTGAGTCTAAAGTACAAATTATGAAAACGTTGTCCCGAAGTACTAGCCCCAAAAGTGAAGGAAGAACAAGAATACCCAGAAATACCCATCACAATATTAGGATGATTGGTTCCATCATTAATAATACACCAATTATGCTCGAGGTACAAAGTAGCTGCCCTCTATACGCAGTTGTTGCAGTATGGGTTCATTTTTCAATCTCACCAGCTTTATTAACGGAATCCTCATACTTTGAACCATAATTTTTTTCTCTCCACTAGAATACCACGAGCAAACCTTAAAAATTGAGGCTAATGTAGCGATTCAAATTGTTGGGTACCTGCAAAATCTGGAACAACGTTAGACAGGAGTGTACATCTTGGGCTAGAAAGACTTATGAAGTTTCCACATTGAGCTAGGAATTTTAACAAACCCTTAATGTTTTTCAAACAGCAAACTAAGGAAACAAGAAAACAGCTAGTCCAACTGCTCAAGTACAAACGAACAAGAAAAGGGTTTCATTTGGTGGAGAACATGGGTCAACGTAAATCGTAGGTTTCGTGGTTGATAAGAGGTTCGAATAAGAAGAGGAGCTGACTACATAATTCAACGATAAATTAACTAACTCATTTTGTATATTACAAAATTCAATTAAAGACCATTTAATTCAATGTTTCTTAAATTTCAGAAAATAACATAGACTTCAATTCGATATTGAATCCTAAAATTCCAGAAAACACAAAACACAAAACGCAAAACAAACAACACAAAACACATCCAAATTGCAAACACTGCAATTCTATGTCAAATACTCAAATTCCACAATCCAAACAACTAAAACCTTAAAAAAATCGAGTTCCAAACACACATATGAGTGTATGACATAACTACACAACATAGTACAAGTTAAATCAACTCAAGGATCAAGATCACCTTCAACACTTGGATTTTTGTTGTTTTCCAACCTTGAGGCTTAAAGCTTGATTGTCTCCTTGACTAGGATGGTGACTCGATGAGGCTTCATTTTCTCCTTGAATGGGTTGGCGAAGGGGTGACTTTGTGTGGGGTGAGGTGCAAGTGTGCGATTGGATCTTCTTCCAAGCTTGGATTTGAAGTTTTTATTTAATAAATTTTTTGACGTGTTCTTCGTGTTTTTCTCGTCCCTTGATTATAACTATCGCCTGTGAATATGTCTTATGACTTAAAATCTCTTCAAAACTCAACTCTCTCTTATTTGCCTCTACTTAGGTCCTTTTATAGTAAATTAAGATTTCTAGGATATATATGATCACTTATACATGAGTATATCGGAGAGCACGTATATTAAAAAATACTTGAATTTGTGATTTCACACGAACACATAAACTTACATGAGCACACATACATGGACCTGTATATCAATATACATTGATGTGTAGCTCCACTCTATCAAAACATAAATTCTTTAATCTTCACATATTTATAAAGACTTACATACTCACTTTTCACAGTCATGTAGGGGTGTAGGTCTTTAGTTGCTTCAAATCTTTGTTTTATGCCATAATTTAATCCAAATCCTTCTCCTTTTAGTCCATAAAGGTAATTATTACCTATAAATGCACTTGAAGAGAATTAAGTACTAAATATACAACAAAACTATAAAATATCAAGCAAAACATGTTAAATATAGGTGTGTAATTATAGTCAAATACACATCTATCAAACACCAAATATTAGAAATGTCAAAATGATTTAATTTATACTTTAATTCTTTCATCATACAATATTTTAATTAGACATATAGTATGTAATTAATGTCTACGATATTTAGATTAAATCATATTCTTTCTTACTAATTAGCAATTAATTTATAATTGATATTTGAAAATATTCTTTTCAAATCTCAACTCACTTTAACAAGATAATTCTTTAAACCATTACTAATAAAGGCTAATAAAACATTTTTCCTGATTAATTTAGAGTAATGAATCCTTCATTGGCATACTCAGTTATTTCTATATAGTTCGTAATATATCTAAATACTACTGACTAAGCTATTATGATTAAAATAAGTCATAAGTAATCTCAAAACATAATAATTTATATATAAAATACTTTGGTAATCTTAAATGTAAGGATCGATTATACAATCGTCATTATGAAAAAGTTACCAACACATAAGTATTGACATGTTCATAATCATTGTAATTAGATTAATTTAATGAATTTATTTTTTAGGGTAAAAGGCACAATCCTCCTATATATTTTAAGAAACTTTTGAAAAATCTCTTGATCTTAAAATTTCTCGAAAACACTCTTTCTAGTTTTCAATTTTTTAGAAAAAAACTCATTTTCTTAGACTTCAGTTAAAAAATAAAGATGAAATATATGAGACATAAACATCAGACTTGTGCCAATTAAATGATGCTTATATAACGATTCAACTTAATTCTTAAACTCAAATTGAACTAACTAAATCTGAATTAAATTAATAAATTTAATATAATTTTCTTAATTTATTAATTTAAATCGAGTTTAGGAACTGAGTTGAATTACTATAGTAGTGACATTTGATTACTCTATGATTGATATTCATATTGCATGCATTTCATTGTTATTTTAATTGAAGTATAAGAAAAAGAGTTTTTTTAAAAAATAAAATTTTCAAGAATTTTAAAGATTTGAGTGTTTTTTCTAAAGCTTCTTAAACCATAGGAGATGTCTATTAATTTATCTTATTTTTTAATAAGCACTCACACATTTATTTAGGTATTTTTATATTTTATTACTTTCTTTATAAGGAAGAAACATAATGTCCGCTACTGTTATTATTACGTCACATATTGTCTTATAAAACTACAACTAAGAACTATTTAAAAAATACATAAATACAAATTGAATAACATAGTTGTAATCTTATCACAATTTTAATTGTACATTAATTATTTTAAGAATTTTATCTTTAGTATTAAATATCAAATATAATTAACAAAAGCACATAAAAATAAAGAGTGTCTTTATTGATAAAAATAATAATATGGTACATTAAATTATAACCAAGTAATTAATTGCATAAACATAAACTTATAAATTTGATGTCAATGAAACAAAACATAAATATTATAAAAAATGCGACAAGGGTGAAAGTAAAGATTAGCGGAGATGAAAAGAAAATTTGCATCCATTTGAAACCTGAAATATAACTATTCAATTTCAAAAATTAACTATAACTTGTTTATCTTCTACCAGCTAATAATGTAATCATTAATTCTAAAAATATTAGATAATATCTATTAGAAATTTACAACTAAAATTGTTTTGTATGAAAAAGAAATATAAAAATAGTCAAATAAATTTTTTATTTTTAGATAAAAAATAATAAAACCTTTAACACTTATAATCAATCTTATTCTCTAAACTTTTACATAGGGCTTAGATTGAAGAAAAATGTTTGAAGAGAATAAGAAGAATAGGAGTGAGAGACCCGGTGAGGTAAGGTAAGCACGTAAGTGAAAGTAGTAGGGCGTGAGAGGGAGGAATGTTTTAGAAATTTTTGCCCCTAAGGGCAATTTTGTCAATTTCCCATTCAGTGGACAGTTATTAATTGTAATTTGGTTTTCAAATAACTTACCGGTTAAGTTATGTAATTTGATCCAAATAAAGATAATAAAGTAACCCAATAAATGATCTAAATTAATGGGTTGAAGTCCAGGTGAAAAATGGATCCCTTTCAGTGTAGACCTGCACCTTATCGACCTTGTGATGGAGAAACCCGATATAGAATCTTATATATATATAAGGGAGGTCTCCTGTAATTACTTAAGTAATTCACGAGCATTCAGAGCTCTGACCGCTTGTGTATTAAGGAAACTACAGACAGGCCTAGACCTCGAGCCGATGAACGTTTTCTATAGAGGTCCCGAAGAGATTCAAGCTCGTTTGGCAGCTAGAAAAGGCTTTTAAAGATTGGATGGAACCAAATCAGGTATTCCGCATTATCTTCATTTTTAATCCTTTTACGTCCGATCCTGGATGCGTAATAAAGCCTGCTCTACACGTTACATGTGGTATCAAAGCGGTTACGTGACTGAATTGGCCAAAATGAAGATTTTTGATTTTCCATCTTTCTTGTGTCTCTCTCCTCGTTTTCACTGAATTTCTGATTATTTGGCCCAAAGAATTGCATGGAAGTGGTTTGAATGTGATTTGCCACAAAAAACGGGTCAAAACAGGCCAAACGGAGCAAAAAATGGAGCTCCGAGTGGCCAAAAATTACCCCCGCACGGCGAGGGTGACATAGTCAATTGCGCACCGTTGCCGCTACAGTAGTGGGGTGAGGCGGTAGGACGGGCTTGTGCGATGTACGTGCCAATCGAGCACCGCCACGTGGCGCACAAGTAGAGTCGCCCATCGCGCGACGCGTGTGGCTCTTGCGCCATACGGGCGGCCGCTGCCTGCACGTCTGTGCACGTGGGCAGCATGTTGCGCACGTGCTAGATGCATTTGGCGCTCGTCTGCCTGCACGCATGTAGCGCTTGCGCTCCCAGCCACCTGCAATGACGTGGCGGGCCATGCCAGCGGCTGACATCATGTTGACGTCAGCCGTACGAACAATAAACAGTGACAAAAAACACAAAAAATTTCAAATTTCCCTTAAGGATGCCCCGGGGTGTTTTTGGTCAGTTTCTGAGTCTGGGAAATTTATAAAGTGATTTTTCCTTTTTTTGGATTTATTACATTAGTAATAAATTAAAGTTTAACTCCAGAAAAAGAATTAAGGTATTTCGGATCCGATTTTAAGTATATTTTCATGCTTCGGACATCACATGAGAGAGATACTTCAAATTGTTGTGTCTTAGGTCTCATATTCAGGGTTCGGGGATTGCATGATGCTAATCAAAAAAGGAATTTTGACATTTTAAAGTCATTTTTGAGTGAATTTTCGTGCAACGAACTTGCCATAAGGGAGATACATGAGGTTCTTGTATCTCAGGTGGTTGGTTCGGTATCAAGTGAGGCACGATAGTTACTCTACTGAGATTTTTTTGATAAGAAAGTCTCAAATGAAGTTTTCAGAGAATGTCTTCAGCACAGGTGTGTGACAATGACACTGTGCATTCGAGTTTTGCGTTTATTGAAGTTATATTGTCACATACCATATGCCTATAAAGAATGTGAGGATGGCATAAAGTTGTATCCTATGTGTTAGTGGATTTTCTGGGATACTGACGAGAATGTAGTCACCAAAGTGGCCTTTCAAGTCAGTATTTTAGATTGTTCTACTTACATGTTTGGGGATGTCTCTGATTTTATGTTTGGCTATTCTGCCCAAAGATGTTGGCCGTACATAACGTTTTGAGAAGTACATAAAGGCATATGATGGAAGAAAACCGTTACTTCAATGATCTATTTACCCAAAGGTGGTAGTGTCATAAGAGTTGATAGTTTGTACTCTGATCGTCTTTATGTCTAAAGATTTAATTGCATATATTATGTATTCAGCCCAAAGGTGTTTCATAATATATGTGATCAGATTTTCAGGAAAGATACTGTTTAATAGCTGTCAGTTTCGATGTTATCTTGCGTATGTGCTAATATAATCAAAGTTACTAAGACGTCACCCTTTTGGTCAATAAAATCAATGTTACCATTGAAACCCTAACCGATTTCAATACAAGAAGTAGACAAAGGATGTATTGAATGCTATGGAAATAGCTAAGGTTGATATGACCGTACAGAAAAATAGGTCATCTCCACCTACATCTATAAGCTCGAAAGCTCATAAAGTAGCCTATTAAGCCTAGGATTGGTCTGACATATTATGTCTGATGACCATTAAGAGATCCGAACCTAACTGCATAGTGAACTTTTGGACACATACATAGCAAAGTCATTTCTTGAAAATGTCTCTTTGAGGCACACAGTCTTATCTAGTATTGAGACAAGTGCTTCGAATAAAGAATTGCTCTCCATAAAGTATAGGGAAGAAAAAGGGGGAGTAAGGAGTACATGTCTAGAATGATTCATCTTCACTAGAGGCCGAAGATGTAAGACATTTCTTTTCCTGATGTCTTCATAAGGCACCAAACTCTGAATACACTCCCTTCAAAGTTCAGTACTCTGGTGAAGACATATTAATGGCAGGATGAGGAATGACACTTTAATGCTTTGATTTTCTATTGCGTTGCTGAGGGGGAGAATCTAAAGTTTGTTACTCCTACAGTCCTTGAGGCAACTAAATGGAAAGCAAAGATAAAGCACACTAAGATTAAAGGTAGAAAGACTCAATCTTCTCCACATGTTGATGCTGGTCAATTCAGTGTTAGTGAAGGTCCTAGGGACATAAAGAAGCCAGGAGTATAAGGCATAGAAGGAAAGACTGTGACTATCAGATAACTTCTTGGCTTGTTAATTTGTGAATCTAATTTGTGATAGTCGCATTAAGTACTTGGTAGCTATATAGTGGAGTATCTGATCAAGGTGCTTCCACGGTGCAAGGGGTTCATATCCAGGATAAAGCCAAATAAAGAGAAAGGAGGAACTGATGGTGGATAGCATTAAAGAAATGAAAGTAATATCTATAGGGGATGTATCTACTGAATCTTCTAGTAAGATTCATTTAGGTTATTACATGACACATTTTATATACGATCTTTGGATCAATTTTGGACAAAGGAGGTTGACATTTTGTATTTAATACTTCTGTTGTACAGTTGTGTTTAATGCAAAACATACCGGTACCACTTTTTTGTCATATAGTTTGTATAGAATGTGTCTTACCCCGAAGTAGACATATGCTTCTTAGTATCTTGCTGAACAAGTCATGAAATAAAGGACCCTGATGAAGGAAAAGTCATACATGGTGTGGCATAAAAGTTTAAGCTATATTTCTGGAGCTAGGGTTGAGAGATTGATTAAGGAAGGCATTCTCTCAATTTTAGATTATGATGGTCTGGGACCATATGTTGACTATTACAGGGGTGAGTTGACTAATAAGAATATTGAGGCCAACTTATGCTTCTGACTTGTTAAGTCCGATACATAAGGATATTAGAAGACCTTATACAGTTGCGTTACGTAATTCTAAAGTATTCTGACATTTGTCATGATTATTCCCATATAGTTATGTGTTCTCGCTTAAGGACTGAAGATTGAAAGAACCAAGGAAAATTTATATAGAATGTCAGGTTTAACCATGGAGGAGAATATCATGGCAAACATGGTGTTTCAGGACTTGAAAAAGTCAATGCAAAATAAAAGTCAACGCAAAACAAGACTAATCTACCTGAATATCTAGAAGTGTGAAAAACCAGTCTCAGACACATTAGCGTATGAGACTGACCTAATGAGGTGGTATAATCCGTATAAAGAAAAATTGCATGCTCATTATACTCATTGCTATTTAGTGAGATATCCTGACTACTCTAAAAGTTACAAATTCTACTGTAGAGAATGAGGGAACAGAATAGTGGAATCACTAACAGTTAAGTATTTTGAATACGATGTCTATGATGATGGTGGGTCTCTTGAATCTTAGGATGATAACAGGATGGAAACTACAGTTGTTATGTATCCGCTACTCATACAGTGAGATCCAGTGGATTTAGGTCTTCGTATTATAAAATTTAATGCAGTTACAAAGATCCACTAGAGTGAGATGACCTGCTATCCCATCTGAAGTGAATAAGACTATGATATTAGATATATTGAGAATCCAGTTACTTTTATAGAAGCTGTTTCTATACCTACAGCGGATGTGGTGGGTTGCAATGACTGATGAGATACAAGTCATGAAGCATAGTAAGGTCAGGGAGCTAGTTGATTTTGTAGCA
>JANZXR010000007.1:15548772-15564968 GCA_027575705.1 Erythroxylum echinodendron
ATGATGGTTTATCGATAAAGATGATCATCGGTTATCCTCAGTCATATTTGTTATCATACGTTGTCATAATACGTATAAAAGTCTTAAGATTTGTGTTGATCTTAAGCATTTTAAAGGTCATTGGGCATATATAAAGATTGACCTTGACCTATATCATTAGACACATACAGTTTTGTACGGATATATCCCTAAAGTTTGACATGACATAGGGGGATATAAGCGTTTAATCCTATAAAGGTTCTCTAATGCAGTTCAGCATTCAGTTGGAGAGCATAAAGGTTTGCTCCAATGCTGTTTAGCATTCAGTGAGAGAAAACGGGATTTCTCTGATGCAGTCTAGCGTAAAACTGGAGAAATCGAGACCTATAGACAAAGATGATACATAGTAGATCATAAAGGTATCGTCATAGTCTGCCACACTTCATTTTCCTATTCATGTTAGTGAGATATTAGGTATACGTGATTATATTGGACCTGTGTCACACATGACATATGTGTCTGATATTTTCTGGTATCGAAAGCCCTGCAGGACAGAATGTAGGACTTTCATTATCTTTGGATCAAATGATTTTAAACTCAGTCGACTAATACAGTAAGGTGGCTTAATCGAATTTTTAAACTGTTTTTAAAAGAGTCAAAGCTGCAATTAATAATTGTCCAAAGGGGAGATTGTCAGACATTTTTGCCCCTAAGGGTAACTTTGTCAATTTCTCATTCAGTAGACAGTTATTAATTGTAATTTGGTTTTCAAATAGCTTACCGGTTAAGTTACGTAATTTGATCCAGATAAAGATAATAAAGTGGCCCAATAAATAATCCAAATTAATGGGTCAAAGTTCGGGTAAAAAATGGATCCCTTTCAGTGTAGACCTGGACCGTATCGGCCTTCTGATGGGGAAGCTCGATATAGAAGCTTATATATATATAAAGGGAGTTTCCTGTAGTTACTTAAGTAATTCACGAGCATTCAGAGCTCTGACTCGTTAAGAGCGTTCGTGTATTAAGGAAACTACAGAAATGCCTAGATCTCGAGCCGGTGAACGTTTTCTATAGAGGTCCCGAAGAGATTCGAGCTCGTTTGGCAGCTGGAAAAAGGCTTTTAAAGATTGGATGGAACCAAATCAGGTATTCCACATTATTTTCATTTTTAATCCTTTTACGTCCGATCCTGAGTGCGCAATAAAGCTTGCTCTACGCATTACAGAACGGGCATAAGAGGAGCAGGTCATGTGCTCAGTCATCTGCAGTTCCTTTGTATGGTCTGGGTGGGAGTGGGAACCGAGAACTTTTGATATCTATCTCACGAGTACGCAAGTCAGAAACGACCGATCTCCCTGTTCCAAGGCCCCTCAGATCCTCTGTCTCCTTTACTCTGTCCCTATCCTGTCCCATTATATCCCAGCCATCTATTTACGTGTCCCTTTTACTTTATCCCTACCCTGTCTCATAGTATCCCAGTCATCTATTTAGGAGACAAAGGATATGTCCCCTCCCAAGGACCAAGGGTCATACATAAATATCTCATGTTTTACATCTTTTCTTTTAGCAGACAATAAAAGCTAACATTCAGACTATCTGCCCAGGTCTCTCATATGAAGAGGAATATCAACTTATAAGCGTGGTCTTATTCCGTATCACATCAAGATCGTGCTAAAATAAGCAATACTGTAATCATATTACGTTTAAGCATCACTTGGAATAAAAAGTATACGACACAAAAACAATTAAAATTGAATGCAGCTTCCATCTGCGTTATCTTCCTTTACGTTTGAAAATAATCAATTTTGCATATGTTTTGGGGGACCTATTTTATACTTAGTAGGGGCATTTTGGGCAGAAGAAGAAGTGGTATGGGCCAATACTTTCCGATTTTATAAGAAATCAAGTGGACATGATAGCACGTGGTATGTGATTAGGCGGTGCGTCTTTCTCTTTCTCTTTGCTTTGGCTTTTACTTTCTCTAACTCGTGACGGTGTCACGTGGGGCTGACAAGTGGGAACCGCGAATTACCCCTAAAGCAGATAAACAGGCCAGTGGGGTGCATGTGCGCTCGACCTGTCGTTCATGGGTCTGTTTTTTGGGATATTTTCGTTTTTCATTTAAACTGAAGTCCCCCTGATGACGAGAATCGACAGCTTCCTCAGTCACGTGGCCTCTTCAGCTGGCTTTAACTGGTGAGACGTGGCCCACTCCTTGTGGATCAGTTTCTCGCTCTGCTCTACTGTACGTATAACAAGCCCCTAGTATTATTTAATTCTTATTTGTAAATTTGGTGATATGAATTTGATTCCATTTTCTATTATAAATTTTGAGAAATTTTACAAATTAAAAATTATTCTTATCTCATTGAAATTAAATTTTTTTAATTTTAGGAATTAAAAAATTTTCTCATGCATTTCGGATCCTTTTTCAATTAAGTCTTTAAATTTCAAAAATTATCTATAATTTTGTATAGTCTAAGTTTTGTAACATCCGTACTTCTCTATTGTCCATCTTTGTTAATAAGCCGTTTGAAAACTTTCGAATTAGATTCATTAATAAATTGGATTCAATTACATTATCGAGATTGAATTGAATTGAATTTACACTGTTTGGAACAAACTCAGTAACATTGGAATTAAATTCAATTACACTATTTGAAACACAATCAAAATGAATTCAATTATTTTATATGACATTTATACCCTTGAATAAAACATTTATAATTGTATAGAGCAAGTTATATCATCCATAAAGTTACACACTTAAATAAAACAAGCTATAAAAACGTAACACCAACCCATCTTCCTAGACAATCGATTTAAACATAGTTTAACTGGACATGCAAAAAATACACAGATAAAGTTAGGATGCTCTACAAGCCAATCAACTGCATCCAAGAGAACACGTCCTTCCAATCATAATTCTTTCATTGTTTCAAATATTTCCTCCTTTTTTCTAACACGAGGGTTTGTGGCTACAATAGCTTGTGTAATTTCTTCAATTGCATTGGAATAACTTGTAATTTCGAATTACAAAGCATCATTTGCACTAATTTCATGCCCAAAAAAAAGTGTATGGCTACAAAGCAGAAGATTTGAAAGAGTTGCTAGAGTATTCACGTTTATATATATATCCACAAGCAAAAGCAAACAATCAATTGAGCAAGAAAAAAGGTCATGAAAATTAGGACAAACAACATCTAATAACAGATAACCAGTAATGAAGAGGATCTATAGGCACACATAAAACATCATATGATCATAGACCAAAAAACGAAAAAGAAAAGGACACCTATGAACAAGGAAAAGGGAAAATCTGGATATAAAGCTTGCAAAGTGTTGATTTACTACTGTTTTCCTTGGTGGGAGGTGTTGATTCAAGGTGGAGAAGGTGTTGTTGTTCCGCTGTTTTTCGTGGTGGAAGGAGCTGCTTAAGGTGAAGAGACATAGTAGGGCTATTGTTTTTAGATAGGTATTATTGGTGTCAACGTAAAAAAAAAAATTGAAGTCACAATTCGTCCGTCAATTCTGATGCTTAGAGGAGTGAATTCAATTAGTAAAAAAGATAGGTTTCAATTATATGCATGAATTGAACTCATCCATTTTTTATGTTTCCAAATACCTGAATTGAATTTAACACTGCAATTGAATTTAATTAAGACCATTCCAAACAGCCTGCAAAAAACCTACTAGAGGATATAAAAGTAACTTGATTTTATGACACAAAACATGGTGCATTTGTGCCGCGTAACATATAGTATCATTATTCAATCTACACAACGTTGCAAGAGGAGTTTTGTCCGGAAAGAAAACCAAAGGTGTCTAGAAAGAAAATCAAAGCCGTTGAAGTCATCGGGAAACTATCGTTGAAAAATCATGGTCAATGTAAAACTACAATAATGGGTGTAATATAGTGTTTGGAGATCGTTATTTTGAATATGTGCAAGTTTACAATAGTTTTTATTGTTGGATTGTATACCCTACAGCATAGTTTGGTAACAATTGTTTGAAGATATTCTTCATCTTGTATGTATTTAGATTTATATGCTAATGTCTATAAGATAATTATACATCACAAATGAAATTATAATTATGAAATTTATATTATAGCTAAATTAGAGAAACCCTAGATCTATGTGAAAAACGATGGGGCACGTGTTGATGAAATGAGTTTGGAAGACAGACTGCTGGTGCGTATGTTAACTGAGACTCGTCTGGTACGTGCAGTAAATGTGTTAGACACTCCCACAATTTTTTAAAATTTTTTATATGTTTTAAGCTTATTTTTAATTTAATTAGTTTAGTTTAAATTAAATTAGTTTAAATCTCTAATAAATTTGGAAAAATGTTTTTAATTATTTAAAAATTATTTTCAAAGGATTATTTTATTATGAATACTTTGAAATTTAGTTTAATTTTTCAAAGAGTTGAGCTATTAAATTAAATTAATTATCAAATCAATAATTGGAATCAAGTAAATGTTTAAAATAGTTATCTTTAATAATTAGATTATGTTAGATAATTAATATAATGAGATTATATTAATTAAGATGAGATCTTAATTTTCATATTAAAGTAATTATTTTTAATATAATTTAGATTAATAATTAAATTGATTCTTACCTAATTTTTCTAAAATTAGGATTAATTAGTTTTAATTATATTGAAATTAATTAATTAGAGTCCTTAAAATTAAGAAAATTGTTTTCTTAGGTAATTAAGAAATATGTTTCTTAATTAAATTTATTTATTTTATTTTAATTGAGATAAATTAAATTTATGACTTTATTTGTTTACGGAAATATTATTCAATTTTTTAGGAAATTGTTTCTTCATTTATGAATAATAAGTTTTTGATTTATTAGAAAAGATATTTTTCTTGATTAAATTTTGAAAAGTGTTTTCATTTATTAATTAAGGCATTCTAATTAATTAAGAAATCAATCTCAATATAAATGACTTTATTAATTAAATTTAAAAGTGTTTTTATTTAATTTTGAAAGTAGTTTCCTTTTAATATTAGCAAATATTTTTCTAATTAAGGAATAGTAAATTCTAATGAGGTTATATATAAATAATTTTCTAATTGGATTAGAACATGTTACTTATATAATTTTAAGAAGGGAGGTTTCCAAATTATAATAAGTAAAAAGAATAATTTATTAAATTTTTTTAATTAAATATTATTAAAGGAGTCAATATAATTAAGAATAGTTTCCAATTATATTTGAAAATTGTTTTCAAATTAAATTAAAAATTTATTCGGAATAGGAATGTAATATATTTAGGAATTAATGAGTTTAATCTAATTTAAATTTTCCATAGAGGTAGAAATATTATTTTAGATTATGAAGATCAATAACTAAAGTCAAATGAAGCTTGATATTATATGTATATAATTTGATTATGAGTACATAAATTGCATACTATATATATATATATTAGATGCATGCTAAATTGTATGTTTTATATGTATGGCATATTACATGCAATTTTCTATTTGATGAGACGAACAAACTTATAATCCCTCATTGGAATATTAAGTACATGTTTTGAACGTGATTATTGCCTTCCATTGTTATAAGAATAAACCATAGTTTTATTTATTGTTAGGCTTGTTGAGCAAACTCAAGTCGTTTTAACCCAAATATGTTTAGCCATATGAAAGTGGGTCCTACTTATGTAAATTTGTATGATTTGGCTGAGCAAACTCATGATAACATAAAGTTAGAGGCAAGGATAGGAATGACATATAAGATATGTTTTGAAAAGAGTTGTCACCTAAAAGATCTAGGAGTCATAGAATATGTGATTGATAAAATTGTTAGCCACCTAATTTAAGTTTAGTTGGTTTGTTAAGCAAAATTAAGATCAACTACATTTGAATGAGATCCTATCCCATTAAAAAGATTAGAGTTATTCTAATCTTTATCTTGTCGAATAGTAGTGAGGATTATTATTTCAAATAAATAGTGAGAGTAACTAAACACATGATTAGAGTCCTAATCTCATTTGGTAGTTATGACATATAATTAATTACTTACTTTTCATACATTTATTTTGTTTTGAGTGGAATTTACTTTGTTTAGTATAACTGATATTAAGTTAGTGAACCAAATTTCTTCGACGAAGGATTATGTTTAAGAAGAGTTCTCAAATTTGGAAAAGAAAATTGTATGCCCATTATGCAATTTTGCTATAATCTTTGTTGAGGATTCGGTAACAAAATTACAAAGATAAGTTAAAATCATATGGATAACAAAAATGCATTGACATTTTGAGTTTACTAATGTCTCATAAACTTTGAAGACAACATACAAGATGTATGTCAATACTATGATAGCAAGATGCAAGAGGTTGTATAAAGTAGAGCTGAAAGGTATAATACCATGATAAAATTTTTTCATTCAATTTAGCCTATTAAAAGCATAAACATGGAGATGAATTAAAGTCTTTGCTATAGTATGATAATAATTGTCATAATAAGAAAATGACTGCATCACTTTTCTTGCCTATATTTGATATGATATAAACCATATATTTCTAATTCATGCTTATAAGTATTTAATGTCGAATTTAGATTCAACATTACGATAATGTTTAAAGCATAATAAGAAATAGATTCATCATCATCATCACCATTGTCATCATCCTCGTCAACACCTAGTTGAATCTCGCACAAACACGAGGTCTGAGAGGTTCTAATAGTACGCAACCTTACCCTTACCTAGTAAAGAGGTCGTTTATGATAAACCCATATTCAAATGTGACATGAAGATATTACAAAAAGTCAAACAATCATAAAAGATGTAATAAAATAACTAAATACATTAAAATAAAACTTAGAATAAAGTAATAATAAATAATTGAAATAGAATAATAAAAACTTAAAAAAGGTTATAGATCTTTGTTAGGTGATGCAAGTTAAGAAGATAAAGTTATTAAGAAATAGTATGACAAATATACCTGATATGGTGCAAAGTTCTGCTTATCCTTGATATGCCACCATTTCTCGAGTTGTGCATGTCATCCTTGAGCAGGGGTCATACTAATATGCTCTGTATCATTCCAATTTAATCGGATGTCCTCGAAGGGACAACTAGCAACTGTTGCGTCATAATAATTAAAGGTTAGTTTGTTATTTAAGCTAACGATGTTGTTTTATTCAAGTTATTTAGACTAATTGATAAACCACTACATCATTTTATTAAAAACTAAATCAAACACGTGGATTTACTTTCGAGATGTGTCTCAACTTGAACAATAATCCATCCATAGCAAAGAAAATACACATCTACCCAGACATTTAATATAGACAACTCTGCTATGACACGATCAGTTTATGAAGAACTTAACATAGGAAGCTGTGACCAAACTTCCACTGTTGATAGGAGTATCCTAGTATTACTTATAACAAGTACTGTTTAAATTCTTAAAATCCATGAATGATCGAATCATAAGGATACAATCTTTAACAAAAAATGTGTATAAAAGGAAACCCACACCAAACTAGGCAGTAAAAATTAGAACTTGATCAAAAAGAAAAATAATTAAGAAGATATAAATGTGAAGAGTTTTTTTCAAATCACCAAATGACCGAGCATTCGATATTTTGCATCAATCTACCATTTACAACAATAGTTCATTGTAACAAGTAAAACACAACAAAATGCAATGAAAATAAACCAAGTAACCATTCATAAAATTGAAAAGATCTAAGCCACTTAAGCTTATTAGAGCCATAGCAGTAGAGTAGAGAAATGAGATTTGTTGAAGTGAAAACCAATTTTCTCTTTTCACATTCAAATGGAGAAAACTAAAAGTTGTGGCACTCACTCAAAACACACTAAAAGAGACGAGAAAGCATTCACCTTTCATCCACTCAAAACCCAACAAACATTATAAACAAGGAACAAGGGAGAGAGTGGTGTTAAAATAGAAACAAACGAAAAAGGTTCGAACTTGAAACAAAAACAATTTAGACAAAGTCTATGATATGAGCTAAATCTCGATTAAAAATATAATTTTATATAAATAATTTGTATGTGTTGGATCAAAGGAGACTTATGCTAACATAAATGTCAAGAATACAATATTAGATAACCAAGATTATCCTTTTATGCCATTTTGGTTAAATCAACATAACATGAATCATAAAGTTACATACAAGGATATGTGTGTCATTTTGATTATGAATTATATGAAACTTGTGAAACTTGTCAAGTTCAAGGATAACCAAGTCAACCTTTAGTGAAATAATGATGATGATATTAAATTGTTATATCTTACACACGTGATGTGTTGGATGGAGTAACAATTCATAAAATAATAATAGTTATATTTCATTAGGTTACTAGTGACTTGATATGATTTATTCATATGTATTAAATGAAATAATGATTTAAAATTTTAAAAAGTTCATATTGTTTAAATATAAGTAGAAATTAAGCATTAAGAATGTTGAAGCAATTTAGTGATATTGTTGTGGTAAGTTTTAAATTTTTGGTTATCTATAAAGAATGAGATTATCTGGTGAATACGTTCATAATAAAATTTCATAAGAGTATGAATTTATGTAAAGAGGAAAATACAACATCAGATATGGTCTGATGCAATATTATTTTTCTGTAGCTATGCTTAGCATAATGACTTACCTTTAATAGTTCGAATTTAATAAATTAATAGGATTTCATATTAAATATGAAATGCTTTGTCTTTGAAAGAGTTAAAGTTAATGATTCAAGGATGTGATGTTTGATTGAAGCATACATTATCCATTAAGTTTAGAACTAAATTGGATAATAGAAGGTTATGACATATCCAAAAGGTTAGATATAATCTTACAAATCCATTGAACAAATTGTTTGATTCAATGTATACTAATAAAAGAATGGTTCTCACGATAAGTACTGGGAGTAAGATAAAATTTGAAAATTGAAATCTCGTGACAATATATCCAATTGAAACTAGGGCCTTTATTGATACATTTGATGTATAGTTGAAAGGTTAAGAGACAATTGAAAGATTCACTTTCTTAATGATAAGAAAGTCTCTTATAGGCATAAACCTTAAAACTAAACTTTAAAAGGAAATAGCATCTTAAAACAATAAAATCTCTAATAACTAAAAAATGTGACCAATGCTTATCCTAAAGACATATCAATGCCATCTTTGTTCTGAAACTTTTAGTACATGTAATAATGACAAGTATAACATTGATTACAATTTCAAGTCTATTGCTAGTTTGTTTCTATTTTTCTAATTTGCATATCCAATTAAAGATTGAAACCGGTTTGCTTTTACTTCCAGCACTAGATATGTTTTTTAACTCCTTTTAAAATGTTAGTCCTTAGCTTGAATCAACATTATAAACTTGAGTGTCGTCTCTTGAAATAGCAAAACTTCACTCCATGTGTAAAGATCCACCATTAGATCATTAAGAACTTCTTTGGAATCCTTTAGTCTAGTCCTTATTAATGGTCATCTAATATTCTTCAATGGATCTCGAGCAAGCTTTTGTGCTAAACTTGAACCTTTTGCAATTTGTTCAAGTCCTTTTTTACAGCTTCATTGATTAGACGCTTGTGTAACTTTAATGCATGCTTGACTCCTATCAATTTGTGCAAAACTAACCATCAAAAGAGATTATTGTAAGTCATATGATTTCAAATTATATTATGCGAGATCTTAGAATTAAAACGAGCCTTCGAATATAGCCATATACCAACGAGTAGACATGATCTCATGGGACAGCTCTAGGAAAGTATCATGTAACAAGAAATATAGCCTTAAGAATTAAATTTAAATCTTACTACTTTATATTGTTACCAAAGTATCATGTATGATGTGATCTGACAGGACAATTTTAGGAAAGTAAGTTAAATATAATTTAAGATAATTTAGAATAAAAGAAGATCATTTTGATTTGAGATTCACATAAAAATATATTTAAAAGTGATTAATTTTTATGTGTAAAAGAATTAAATACAATTGCAATATGATAAAATAAATAAAATCAAATAAGAATAAAAATGTCAGATATTACCTAAAATGTAGCATGCTAAATCTTTTCACATATCCATTCATTAGTTAAGAGATAGTGAATAAAGATAGGGATGACAATGACTTGGAAAAAACTTTTTTAAATTTAAAAATGCAAAACTACATCATTTTGGATTGTATCATTTTTTTAATTTGTTATTTTAATGCAAAGAAAAAAACAAAAATTATTTGTCCATAATAAAAAGGAAACTGGCAAATTGTTTTTCATCCCATGGCTTTTTCCTTTGATTCGATATGCCTGCCCCCAAATAATGAATTGAGTTCATATAGGCATTTTGGATGCTACTATTGAAATGACCCCTTGGTTGTATTTTTGGCTACTCTGTAAGGCTCGGTCTAAGACACGGTTAACTTGGACTTGACCTGTTGACTTCAGGAGGGAGAGAACTAGAGCGGGCCAAGCCTGGACCCAATTATAATCCCTAATAAAGACATTTATGATAGATATCTATCAAATCTAATTATGTTTCAACTGGCAAAGGAGTTGTAGCATTTTAATAACTTTTAAATATAAAATATATATTTTTTGAAAAATGAAACAGGATAGAAACTCACAAAACGAAGGATTATTAGGAAGAGTAGTATTATGTAATCATCCCTTAATATGTGAAGAAAAAATAATTCTATAATTGTTTGTTCTCATGTATTTTAATGATCCTATAACTGAATGTGTTTTTCGAGATTTATCGTTTGTAGATAACTGTTTACTTATCAAGATATATACTTTGTGTTTTATGAGATTTATTGTTTGTGGACACCTGTTTACTTATCAAGATATATACTTTTAGGGGAAGGGAGAAGCTTTGGAGTGCTTTGCACGAGTACGCCCCCTTAATTTCTCTGCATGTCTAATAATTAAGATTAATAATTAGATTGATTTCTAACTAATTTTAGAAAAATAGTTTTTAAAATTAGGATTAATTAGTCTTAATTAGATTGAAATTAATTAATTAGACTCCTTAAAATTAAGAAAATTGTTTTCTTACGTAATTACGAAAGATTTTTTTAATTAAATTTATATATTTCTTTTTGATTGAGATAAATTAAATTATGAATTTATTTGTTTAAAGAATTATTATTCAATTTCTTTTAAATTGTTTCTTTATTTATGAATAATAAGTTTTTGATTTATTAGAAAAGATATTTTTCTTGATTAAATTTTGAAAAGTGTTTTCATTTATTAATTAAGACATTCTAATTGATTAAGAAATCAATCTCAATATAAAGGACTTTCTTAATAAAATTCAAAAGTGTTTTTATTTAATTTTGAAAGTAGTTTCCTTTTAATATTAGAAAATAATTTTCTAGTTAAGGAAAAGTAATTGCTAATGATATTATAAATAGTTTTCTAATTGGACTAGAACACGTTACTTATATAATTTTAAAAGGGAGGCTTCCAAATTATAATAAGTTAAAAGAATAATTTATTGAAAAATTGTTTTCAATTAAAATTTGTTAACGAAGTCAATATAATTGAGAATAATTTCCAATTAGATTTAAAAATTCCTTTCAAATGAAATTAAATTTCTATTTTGAATAGGAATGTAATATATTTAGGAATCAATATATATATTGGACGCATGTAAATTGTATGTTTTATATGTACGGTATATTACATGCAATTTTTTGTTTGATATGATGAACAAAATTAAATCCCTCATCAGAAAATTAAGTATATATTTGGAACGTGATTATTGTCTTCTATTTTTATAAGAATAAACCAGAGTTTTATCTACTGTTAGGCTTGTTGACAAACTCAAGATTGCTTTAACCCAAATATGTTTAGCCTTATGATAATGGGTTCTACTTAACTAAATTTGTATAATTTGATTGAACAAACTCATAATCACATGAAGTTATAGGCACGGTTAGGAATGACATATAAGATATATTTTGGCAAAAGTTGCCACCTAAAGGATCTATGAGTCATATAAGATATGATTGATAAAGTTGTTAGCTACCTAATTTAAGTTTAGTTAGTTTCTTAAGCAAAATCAAGATCAACCATATTTGAATGAGATCCTAGCCCACTAAAAAAAAATTAGAGTTATATTTTCGAATAGTAATAAGGACTATTATTTTTAATAAAATAGTGGGAGTAACAAAATACAAGATTAGAGTCTTAATCTCATTTGGTAGTCATGATATATAATTAATTACTTGCTTTTCTTACATTTTTATTTTGTTTTAAGTGAGATTTACCTTGTTTAGTATAGTTGATACTAAGTTAGTGAACGAAATTTGTTGGATATAGGATTATATTTGAGAAGAGTTCTTAAAGTTGGAAAAGAAAATTGTATGCCCATTTTGCAATTTTTTTATAATCCCTGTTGAGGATTTGGTAACAAAATTTTAGAGATAAGTTAAAATCATATGGATACAAAAATTTATTGACATTTTGAGTTGACCAATGCTCATAAACTTTGATGATGTATGTCAATATCATGATAGCAAGATGCAAGAGGTTGTATAGAGTAGAGATGAAAGGTATATTACTTTAATAAAATTGTTTCATTCAATTTAACCTATTAAAAGCATAATCATAGACATCAATTAAAGACTTTGTTATAGTATGATAATAACTGTCATAAGAAGAAAATGGTTGCATCACTTTCTTACCTCTATGTGATATGATATAGATCATATATATTTCTAATTCATGCTTATAAGTAGTTAATACCGAATTTAGATTCAACATTACTGTAATGTTTAAGGTATGATAAGAAATAGATTCATCATCATCATGATCATCATCATCATGATCATGATCATGATCATGATCATCATCACCATCAACAATCAATTGAATCCTACACAAATGTGGGGTCTGGAGAGGTTTGATAGTATACGACCTTACATCTACCTAGTAGAGAGACTGTTCTGATAGATCCACATGTAAATGTGACATTAAGATATTATAAAAAAGACAAATAAAAATAAAAGTGTAATAAAATAACTAAATACATTAAAATAAAACTTAGAATAAAGTAATAATAAATAAATGAAATAGAATAATGATAGCTTCGAAAAAAAGGTTACAAATCTTCGTTAGGTGATGCAAGTTAAGAAGATGAAGTAATTAAGGAAATAGTAGGACAAATATACTTGATATGGTGCAAAGTTCTGCTTATACCTTATATGCTGCAAAGTTCAGCTCACTATTTCTCAAGTTATGTATGTCATCCTTGCGTAGGGGCCATATTAATATGCTCTGTGTCATTTCAATTTAATCAGATGTCCTTGAAGGGACAACTAGAAACTGTTGCATCATAATAATTAAATGGTAGTTTGCTATTTTAAGCTAACGATGCTGTTTTATTCAAGTTATTTGTACTAATTGACGAGCCACTAAATCATTTTATTAAAAACTAAATCAAACACGTGGCTTTACTTTCGAGATGTGTCTTAAATCGAACAATAATCCATCCATAGCAAAGAAAATACACATCTACCCAGACATTTAATATAGACGACTCTGACATGACCAGTTTCCGAAGAACTCAACATAGGAAGTTGTGACCAAAATTCCACCATCGATAGGGAGTATCCCAATATTAATTATAACAAGTACTGTTCAAATTCTTAAAATCCATGAATAATCAAATCATAAAGATACAATCTTTACCAAAAAATGTGTATCAAAGGAAACCCACAACAAACTAGGGAGCAAAAATTAGAACTTGAGCAAAAAGAAAAATTATCAAGAAGATATGAATGTGAAGAGTTTTTTTTTATAGAATCACTAAATCATCGAGCATTCGGTTGTTTGCATCAATCTACCATTTACAATAATAGTTCGTTGTAGTACGTAAAACACAACCAAGTGCAATGAAAATAAACCAAATAACCATTCATAAAATTGAATAGATCTAAGCCGCCTAAGCTTACCTGAGCCATGGAGGTAGAGCAGAGAAATGGGATTTGTTGAAGTGAAAACCACTTTCCTCTTTTCACATTCAAATGGAGAAAACTAAAAATTGTGGCACTCACTCAAAACACACAAATAGAGATGAGAAAGCATTCACCTTTCATCAACAAACACCATAAACAAGGAACAGGGGAGAGAGTGGTGCTGAAATAGAAATAGATGAAAAAGGTTCAAACTTGAAAAAAAAAAAGTTCAAACAAAGCCCACGATATGAGCTGAATCTTAGTCAAAAATTTAATTTTATACAAATAATTTTTATGTGATGGATCAAAAAAGACTTATGCTTAACATAAATGGCAAGAATGCGAAATTAAATAATTGAGACTATCTTTTTATACCATGTTGGTTAAATCAACATAATGAGAATTATAAAGTTACATAAAAAGATATGTGCATCCTTTTGATTATGAATCATATAAAACTTGTGAAACTTGTTAGGTTGAAGGATAACCAAATCAACCTTTAGTGAAAGAATGATGATGGTATTGAATTGTTAAATCTTACATATGTGATGTATTGTATGGAATAACAATTTGTAAAATAATAATACTTATATTTCATTAGATTACCAGTGACTTTATATGATATAGTCATATATATTGATTTAAAATTTTAAAATCTTCAAATTGTTTAAATGTAAATCGAAATTAAGTATTAAGAATGTTGAAGCAATTTAATGAGATTGTTGTGGTAAGTTTTAAATTTTTTGTTATCTATAATGAATGAGATTCTCTCGTGAATAACTTCACAATAAAATTTCATAAGAGTATGGATTTATGTAAAGAGGAAAATACAACATGAGATATTGTATGAAGTAATGTTATTTTTTCTATAGCTATGCCTAGCATAATGACTTACCTTTAATAGTTCCAATTAAATCAATTACTAAGATTTCATATTAGATATGAAATGCTAATTCTTTCAAAGAGTCAAAGTTAATGATTCAAGGATGTGATGTTTGATTGAAGCATATATTATCCATTAGGTTTAGAACAAAATTAGATAATAAAAGGTTATGATATATCCAAAAGGTTAAATAAAATCTTATAGATCCATTGACCAAATTGTTTGATTCAATGTATACTTATAGGAGAATGGTTCTCAAGATAAGTACTGGGAGTAAGATGAAATTTGAAAATGGTTCTCAAGATAAGTACTGGGAGTAAGATGAAATTTGAAATTTTCAAATTTCATCTTACTCCCAGTACTTATCTTGAGAACCATTCTCCTATAAGTATACATTGAATCAAAGAAACTAGTGCCTTTGTTGATACATTAGATGTATAGTGGAAAGGCTAAGAGATATTGAAAGATTCACTTTCTTGATAATAAGAAAGTCTCTTATAGGCATAAAATCTTAAAACTAAACTCTAAAAGGAAATAGCATCTTAAAACAATAAAATCTCTAACAACTAAAAAATGTGACCAATGCTTATCCTAAAGACGAATCAGTGCCATCTTTGTTTTGAAACTTTTAGTACTTGTAATAATGATAAGTCTAACACTGATTACAAGTTCAAATATGGTGCTAGTTTGTTTCTGTTTCTCTAATTCGCATATCCAATTAAAAATTGACACTAGTTTACTTCTACGTCCAGTACCAATTATGTTTTTTAACTTTTTTTCAAATGTTACTCCTTTGTTTGAATCAACATCAAAAAGCTTGAATTTCGTCTCTTAAAATAACAAAACTTCACTCCATATGTAAAGATCCACCATTAGATCATTGAGAACTTCTTTGGCATCCTTTACTCTACTCCTTGTTAATGCTCATTTAATATTCTTCAATGGATCTCTAGTAAGCTTTTGTGATTAACTTAAACCTTTTGCAATTTGTTCAATTCTCTTTTTATAGCTCCATTGATTAGAAGCTTGTGTAACTTTAATGGATGCTTGATTCTTATCAATTTGTGTAAAGCTGACCATTAAAAGAGATTATTGTAAGTCATATGATTTCAAATTATATTATGAGAGATTTTATATAGCCATATAACAACGTGTAGATATGATTTCATGGGAGAGCTCTAGGAAAGTATCATGTAACAAGGAATATAGCCCTAAGAATTAAATTTAAAACTTACTACTTTATATTTTTACCAAAGTATCATGTATGATGTGATCTGACAGGAAAATTTTAGGAAAGTAAGTTAAATATAATTTAAGAGAATTTAGAATAAAAGAAGATCATTTTGATTTGTGATTCACATGAAAAACTATTTAAAAG
>JANZXR010000007.1:15565068-15575350 GCA_027575705.1 Erythroxylum echinodendron
CATCTTCATAAAACAATTTCAATCCATTCAAATACACTTTCCTCAATCATAAGCTCAAAGTTATACGAGGTCGGGCTGGTATTTTTGAAATTTCTATTTTCAAAATCTAAACCCTAATGGAGCAATTCCAACTCGGTTCAACTTACAAGAAACCCCCATATCTAGGGCTATTTTAGAAAAGATCTTAACATGGATTTATCGAGAACATGGAAATTACGAAACAAACATAATCAACAACAATTAGGACTAAAGTCAGATGAAAAGGGAAAAAGAAAAATAAAAAGAGCAGAAGTAGGGCAAGGAGAACAAGAATCTGGAAACTTAACAAGGGTAAAAGGCATACCTAATAGATGGTTGGACTTAAAAGGTAGTAGGAAAAGGAGAAGAAGAAGAACTTGCGACAACCAACAGCTGATGGTCTCAGCCTTACGACAACAGATAGCGACGCGAGGAAGGAGCAGAGAACAGAAAAGAAAAAGACGAGAAAACCATGGGGAAGGTTCGGGGTGCATTTTACCCCAAGCTGAAACGAAATCATTTGGTATTTAACCAAATGACATTGTTTTTTATTTTTAAAAAGACTGATTTGAATTTACCGATAGAATAAAATATCGTCGGTTAAACGGTTAACTGATCTGAATTTACCAACGAAATTCATTATCATCGGTAAAATTTTGACGCTATCTAATTACGAGAAGTATTCTCTCCTAATTTATCGAGAGACATGGTATTTTCGTCGCTAAAATGCTTCAGAAATTTGCGTTACTGATGACAATTTTGTTCGTCGCAAAATAAAATTTGTGCGATAATTTTACTGACAGATTTTTGTTTTCCATCAGTAACTAGCTACAGTTGTTGGTCCGTCAGTAATTTTCCATTGCTAATGTATAGTTTTCATGCAGTGTACGATTTCAAATTATATTATGTGAGATCTTAAAATTTAAATGAGCCTTAGAATATAGCCATATAACGTGTAAATATGATCTCATGGGACAATTCTAGGAAAATATCATGTAACGAAGAATATAGCCTTAAGAATTAAATTTAAAACTTACTACTCTATATTGTTACCAAAGTATCATGTATAATGTGATATGGCAGGACAATTTTAGGAAAGTAAGTTAAATATAATTTAAGAGAATTTAGAATAAAAGAAGATCATTTTGATTTGTGATTCACATAAAAAATGTATTTAAAGGTGATTTCTTTTTATGTGTAAAAGAATTAAATACAATTACAATATGATAAAATAAATAAAATCAAATAAGAATAAAAATGTCATAAATGACCTAAAATGTAGCATGCTAAATCTACTCAAATATCCATTCATTAGTTAGGAGATAGTGAATAAACGTAGGGAAGAAAATGATTTGGATATAATATTTTTAAAATTAAAAATGCAAAACTACATCATTTGGATCATATCATTTTTTTGATTTGTTATTTTTTAATCCCAAGGCTTTTTTCTTTGATTCTATATACCTATTATGAAATAATGAATCGAGTTCATATAGGCATTTTGGACCTACTATTGAAATATCCTTTTTGACTACTCTGCGAGGCCTGATCCAAGACACAATCAACTTGGACTTGGTCTGTTGACTTCGAAAGGGGTGGGCCAGAGCAGGCCCAGCCCGGATCTAGATCCTTAATAAAAACACTTGTGATAGATATCTATCACATCTAATTATGTTTCAACTAAAAAAGGAGTTGTAGTAGTTTTAATAGCTTTTAAATATAAAATATTTATTTTTGAAAAATGAAACAGGATAAAAAATCATAAAATGAAGGATTATTATGAAGAGTAGTATTTTGTAATCATCCCTTCATATGTGAAGAAAAAATAATTCTGCAATTGTTTGTTCTCATATATTTTAATGATCCTATAATTACGTGTGTTTTCCGAGATTTACCGTTTGTGGATAACTGTTTACTTATCAAGATTTATACTTTGTGTTCTCTGAGATTTATTGTTTGTGGAGACCTGTTTACTTATCAAAATATATACTTTTATGGGAAGGAAGAAAGCTTTGGAGCGCTTTGCACGAGTACGCCCCTTTAATTTCTCTGCACGTCTAACTACAGTTTCTAAGGATTTTTAATCAAACATGTGGGCTTATATGTGTATAATTGTGTATAAAGGCTATCATATAAAGTTGAGCCCCATTAATTAAAGTGGTCTAATATGATTATTGTTGTTTGGGCTTTATGTATCTATTTTTAGTGTAGGCTTCATATGCATAGAGACCGAGCTATAATTTCTAGTTTTATGATGAGTCAAACTAGAAATTAGAAGATTTTACCCTAATAAAAGTGGTTATGGTCTCCAAATTAAACGTACGCATTCTTCTTTTCTGATATCCCATCATCAGAGAGAAAGCACAGAGATCAAGGAAAACTCTTGAGAAAGGGCTACGTTCTAATTTGGAAGACAAATCGTAATACTCTAGTGCAGATTTCATACAATGGATTCAGGTATGCTTCTACTTTTATTTAATTCTTGATGATTTGTTATGAACAGATCCTATGTTTTTCAAGGAATTAAAACCCTACAAGTGGTATTAGAGCTTTGCTCATGATTAGGTCATCAAGAATGATTTGGTTATGTCTTTTGTATGATTAGAGTATCTTTCGTTTCTTCTCTTTGGATCTGTATATTGGATATACAATTACGTTTTTTATGATTTATGGTTTTATGGATTCAGATCTGATTTTTTTTCTGTACATGTATATAGGTTTCAGATATGATTTTTCATAAATATATGCGGTTTTAATTCTCTGATTTTTTTAAAAAAAGAACGAGTTGTCGTCTTGTTTGTTTCAAGAATGTTGATTTACTTTCAGCTTTCATGAAAAGCTTTTAATGTTTATCCAAGAATGGTTGTCGTCAGTTTCTTCGTAAAAGCCATGATTTGTTTTTTTAAAAATAAAGAGAAGAATCACCTTTTAAGACTTTCAAGATCGTTCCATAGCTTTCAAGAATTTCTTTTGTCTTTTAGTACATAAAGTTTTGTTAGGTTTTTAAAGACAAGAATGACTTTTATTTGGTGTTGTTGTTTGACCTACGTTAAAACGAAAACCTTTTAAAGGCTTTATGTATGTTACGGATTAATGTTATAAGGGATGAGTTTTGGGTTCAAAATTTATAATTTTTCGTTTGATTTGTAAAATTTTGACCCAATTCTTGATTTAAGCTAACAGAATTGTCAGTGTTATAGTATCAAGAAATTGGAGCTATGATGCTTTCTTACAGCTTATGCCAAATTTGGGTATTTTGATTTCAAATTTTGGTAATTTAAAGAAATATATAACATTTGAAATTAAATTAATTGAAGCAACATATTGCCAAAGCAACCTCTCTTGTGAAAATTAATTTAACCTAGAATGTTAAAAAGTTTTGTGTGTATGTTATTCATGCGAATATGGACTGGCGCAAAGGAAAGTTTATATTTGGCCCGAATTGCCTATACACTTGTGGTGGTAAATGCGTGGCAATTACTCATTATAATATGTGAACATTAAATCGGTCCAAAGAAAGGTTTATTGTTTGACATGCCTTATTGTTAGTATTTGATCACTACACTAAGGTACCATTTACAAGTTAGTATTTCTATCCAAAGACTAAATATTAATGTTGTGCAATGTATCTTATGATGGGGCCCTACCATTATCTGTATATAATTAATTTGGCATATTATAGTATTGTATGCGAGTAATTAGATTTTGTTTGTTTTGTTCTCTGTTCAGTTCCTGGTTTTGCTGCAAATATCTCTGCTAGTGTTAATTCAATTACTATGCTTAATGGCACCAATTTTAAGTCATAGAAGGAGAACATTTCGATTATTCTTAGAGTCATGGAGTTGGATCTTGCTTTACGAGTCGATCATCCTGATCCACTTACTGGTGAGAGTACCTCTGATCAAAAGAGGAAGATGGAAAAATGGGAAAGGTCGAATCGTATGAGCTTGATGATCATGAAACGTGCCATTCTAGAAGCTTTTCGGGCCACTATGTCCAATCAGATTACTATAGCTAAGGGTTTCCTTGAGGATCTTGAGAAAAGATTTGCCAAAAATGAAAAGGCTGAAACAAGTACACTTTTGGCAAAGCTTATCTCAATGAGGTATGTAGGAAAAAGAGATATAAGAGAGTACATTATGGAAATGTCTCACATTACTTCAAAATTGAAAGCACTTAAGTTGGAATTATCTAAAGACATATTGGTGCATCTAGTTTTGATATCTCTTCCGGCACAATATAGTTAATTCAAGGTGAGCTATAACTGTCAAAAGGAGACATGGTCTCTTAATAAGCTTATCTCACATTGTGTCTAAGAAGAGGAAAAGTTGAAGCATGATAAGGCAGAAAGTGCTCACTTAGCCACAACATCTAAGGACAAAAGGAACAAAAGAAAGAAGACTAAGGAAGTTGTGGTTCCGAAAACACAAAAGAAACAGCAAAAGGATGGAAATCCAAAAGGCTGTTTCTTCTGTGATGCTGAAGGTCATGTAAAGAAGCACCAACTATCACGCATGGCATGCAAAGAAAGGCATGCTTCTTATTTTGGTTTGTTTTGAGGTTAATTTGACTTTGGTACTTAGACACACATGGTGGTTAGATTCTAGTGCAACAACTCACATCAGTGTGTCTATGCAGGGTTGCTTGAGTTGCCGAAAACCAAGTGATGGTGAAAGATACATCAATGTAGGTGACGGCAAGTCGGTAAAATTCGAAGCAATAGGGACTTTTAGATTATTGTTAAGAACTGGATTTTATTTGGATTTAGTTGAGACTTTCGTTATACTGTCTTTTAGATGGAATTTGATTTCTATTTCTGCTTTGGACAAATCTGTTTATTGTTGTTCATTTGAAAATGGAATATTTAGTCTTTTTCTAAATTCAAATTTAGTTGGTACCGGTTCTTTATCAGGTTACAGTAATCTATATATGCTTGACACTATTGCTTCATTTAATGAAGCTCTGTATGTGGGTACATGAAGTTTAAAGCGTAAATTAACTGGAGAGAATTCTGCCTTGTTGTGGCACAAGAGATTGGGTCACATCTCCGAAGGAGAATTGAGAGACTTATGTCAAACAGAATTCTCGATCTCCTTGATTTTTTAGATTTTGCTAATTATGTTAATTGCATTGGGGAAACAAAAAATGTCAGGAGATTGGGTGCCAATAGGGCTTCAGATGTCTTAGAACTTATCCATACGGATATTTGTGGGCCATTCCCTATGGCATCTTGGAATGGTCAACCATATTTTATAACGTTTATAAATGACTTTTCGCGATATGGCTACCTTTATCTCATCTATAACAAATCACAGTCTTTGGACGAGTTCAAAAAGTTTAAGGCTAAAGTTAAGAACCAACTTAACAAAAGGATTAAAAGTGTCAGATCTAACCATGGTGGTGATTACTACGGTAGATATGATGGATCAGGTGAACAACGTCTAGGACTATTTGCTAAATTCTTAGAGGAATGCAGTATCGTCCCACAATACACTATGCTAGGTTCGCCTAGCATGAATAGTGTTGCTGAAAGATGAAACATAACGCTCAAGGATATTATGAAGAGTCTGATTAGTCATTCTATCTTGCCAGAATCACTCTGGGGAGAAGCACTAAAGACTGCAGCATATATACTCAATAGAGTTCCAACTAAAGCAACTGATAAGACCCCTTATGAACTTTGGACAGGCAAGAAGCCTAGTTTAAAGCACTTACACATTTGTGGATGTCTGGTTGAGGCAAGGCCTTATAGGCTAAATGAAAAGAATCTGGACTCAAGGACTATCAGTTGTTACTTTATTGGATATTCTGAAAGATCCAGGGGTTACAAGTTTTATGATCCCACTACTAAGGAAAATTTTTAAGATAGGAAATGCCCGATATTTTGAGGATGTTGAGTTTGAGGGGGGAGAAAAGATTAAGGACTTTGTTCTTGAGGAGGAACATGTTGAAATTCCTCTAATTGCTATTGACAATAATCAGGGTCAGTTTCCATTCCTAACATTGTTCAAGGAGCAATTCTGGATCAAGATAATGTCATGGAAACACCTCTCCGAGTTCAACAACTTGTTCTAGAAGAACAAACTCTACAACTTCAAGAACCTATGCCATTAAGGAGATCCACTAGAGAGAGGAGAAATGCAATTCCAGATGATTATGTTGTATTTCTTTAAGAAAATGAAGTTGACATTGGTATGGTGGAAGATAATCCAATCAACTTCCGTCAAGCCATGGAAAGTTCTAACTCTCAAAAGTGGATTGATTCCATGAATGAAGAGATAAAGTCTATGAAGGACAATGATGTTTGGGACCTTGTACCATTGCCTAGGTGTGAAACATATTGGTTGCAAATGGATATTTAAGACTAAGAAAGATTCAAAAGGCAATGTAAAAAGGTACAAGGCTCGTCTTGTTGCGAAGGGCTTTACACAGAATGAAGGCATTGATTATAAAGAGACTTTCTCTCCGGTTTCTTTGAAAGACTCTTTCAGGATAATAATGGAATTAGTGACACATTTTGATCATGAGTTACATCAGATGGATGTTAAAATAGTGTTTCTCAATGGTGACATTGATGAGACGATTTATATGGTGCAACCAGAAAACTTTGTGTCAGGAGATGAAAAGCAAATAGTTTGTAAACTAAAGAAATTCATCTATAGACTCAAGCAAGCATCTCTTCAATGGTATTACAAATTTCACCAAGTTGTCATCTCATTCGACTTTGAGATGAACTTGGCTGATGATTTTATATACCATAATTTCAGTGGGAGTAAGTACAATTTTCTAGTTTTATATGTCGATGACATATTGCTTGCCACTAATGATATAAGCTTATTGCATGATACCAAGATATTTCTGTCAAAGAAATTTGAAATGAAAGATCTTGGTGATGCCTCTTTTGTTTTAGGGATTCAGATACATCGGTAACGCTCTCGAGGTATTATTAAATTGTCACAAAAGAGCTATATCGAAAAGGTTCTTAAAAGGTTTAGCATGCAGGATTGTAAACCAGGTGATGCCCCTGTGTCTAAGGGAGATAAGTTCAGTTTAAGTCAATGCCCCAAAAATGACTTACTTTGAAGCTAAGGAAATATAGAAGATTCCTTATGCTTCGGCCGTAGGAAGTCTAATGTATGCTCAGGTTTGTACGCGTTCGGATATTGCGTACATTGTTGGAATGCTAGAGAGATATTTAAGTGACCTGGGATTGGATCACTGGAATGCAGCCAAATGGGTCATGTGGTACTTGTAGAGAACAAAAGATTATATGCTCACATACAGAAAATCGTACAAGCTGGAGATCATTGGTTATTCTAATTCTGATTTTGTTGAATGCCAAGATAGTAGGAGATCCACTTCGGGCTATATATACCTGCTTACTGGAGGAGCTATTTCCTGGAAGAGTGCTAAGCAGACACTTATAGCTTCTTCCACTATGGCAGCGGAGTTTACTGCGCATTGTGGACTCTATTGAAAGACCATTTAAGTTATTTTGTGACAATAACTCGGCAGTGATATATTCCAATAACAATAGGAGCTCGACAAAGTTGAAGCACATCGACATCAAGTTCCTAATTGTTAAAGAAAGAGTTCAGAGTGGATAGTTGTCTAAACAGCATGATCAAACTCTATGATTGCGGATCCGTTTACTAAAGGAGTGCCAGCCAAGGTCTTTCATGAGCACATTGCTCATATGGGTGTTGCATCTTTTCAGTATATATAGTTTCAGTGGGAGTTTGTATTGTAGATGTTTTTTAGATTAGACTTTTTTCACTGTCATTTTAGATACAGTTTTGGTTAATTTGTTTGAGATTATTTTCATCTTCAAGATATTTGGTTTATTTTTATCTCTGAACTTATTTGAAATTGATCTAACTAAAACATAAGGTTGGACCAGATGGAAATAAGCATGCGAAGATCATGCTGCTTATAATTTCCATACTACACATCTATGCTTGATCTATGTCATTTGATTATATCAGCATATGTGACCATTGATGGTTCTAGTTACGTTAATTATAACGAAAGACGCTTTGATCCTATATTGGTATAATTGATGGACCGGATTGTCTAGGGATGCATACAGTAATGATAGCAAAATTTTGAGTACTCGTAAGGTTAATACACAATTTTAAGGTAACACATATAGCCCAAGTGGGAGATTATAAGGATTTTTAATTAAAAATGTGGGCTTATATTTGTATAATTGTGTATAAAAGCTATCATATAAAGTTGAGCCCAATTAATTAAATTGGTCTAATATGATTATTGTAGTTTGGGCTTTATGTTTCTATTTTAAGTGTGAGCTTCATATGTGTAAAAACCGGGCTATAATTTTTAGTTTTATGATGTGCTAAACTAGAAATTAGATTAGGATTTTACCCTAATAAAAGTGGTTATGGTCCTCAAATTATTCTTCTTTTCTGATATCTCATCATCAGAGAGAAAACAGAGAGATCAAGGGAAAACTTTGGAGAAAAGACTACGTTCTAATTTGGAAGACAAATCGCAATACTCCAGTGCAGATTTCACACAATGAATTTAGGTATGCTTCCGCTTTTATTTAATTCTTGATGATTTGATATAATGGGATACTATGTTTTTCAAGGAATTAAAATCCTACACAGTTATCTCTTCATATATATGGATTAAAACTAGTTGATACCCATCATTTGAACAGAAGTTCTTGTTTACTTAAAATCGACAGCTGACTTTCACTGGAAATCAACCTTCAACAACACAATTAGGTCAAGAATCGTATTACTGGGGACCAATTTAGTAAAGCTTTTGCTTGGCAATGCTTATCTCTGTGTACCGACGGGCAATCTGTGCAAGCAAGACTAGTGACATGGATTACACGTCTGTGTCTTCATTTTGGAACATTATCTCAAAACATTCTATTGGTTCTCCTCTGTAATGGAGGATTGATGTCCTGACCTTTGTTTATACAAATTACAACCGTTAAGACTAGCTGGTAAATCAATTTCAAGAGAATTTCCATCCCATGTTAATATGGAGAGATCGGTATTGACTATGCTTTGTAAATTGGGTCTTTGAGGCATAAAAGGAAGAATTTGCTTGTTTATACAAGGTTGAAATTGGGTGGGCACGGTTTGTTGTTGTGCTCTGTGTCATGGAAGTTGTCCACAGCATCGAAGCCGAAAGAGAGTCAAATTAAAGTAATTGCTTGACGAGATGCCTTTTGTGATTCTATCTAATTCTCTCCACGGTTACTATTCATTATATCGTTTAACTAGATAAAATATTCACAACCTAGCATTAGCAAACTAACTTTACCAACACAATAACAAAGCTTGTTCATTATATTCCAAACTTCCCCAGAAACTTTATTGGAGTCGAGAAGAGAACCATACGGAAACAGAGCAAACATTTAATCAAGCCTTGGAGTTAATTTACCGTTACTTCTTGTTACGTTGTTGGTGACACGCGGAGACGAAATTGGAGGACAAGTCGGAGTAAAGGGAGACGACTTTGTTGATGTTGCCATTGATTTCTTGAATCAAGGAAACGTTTTTCACTATGTTCTCTGGAACCTTAGACTCGTGATTCTCGTTCACTTGTTGAATCAATGCTCTGTTCCTGTCCAAGACCGATTGCACCTCATCAAAGCTGTTGTTGAAAGTGGCCCAAGCCTCTCCATCTCCCTCGTGGTTGGGGCATTTGTAACGGCGCTTCCTGTTGCAGGTGTCTTCCATGCTCGATCTGGCGGCTGAGAACGAATACCAGCGTGGTCATATATACCGATCACATCAATTTTCCCCCAAATCCATAATATTTATATATCGGGAGAGAGACAGAGGGCAGCGGAGTCAACGCGATGTTACGAGGAGCGTGGAAATAAATATTGGGAAAGGATAGACAAATGTCTTTGCGTTGAGATGCTTCAATGAGGTAAAAGGGCAATGATTTTGCCACGACGACAAAAAGCGCACGAAGAATCGGATATTTTTAAGCCAAAATATCTTGCCACCAAAAAGTATTTAGATTAGGCCACCTAGAAAATAAAATACAACAATTGCTTCTATTATCTAAGAATTTTTTAAAAAAATTAAAAATTAAATCTCATATAACTAAGTGATACTAATATGATAATTCAACTTAATTCTTAAAATTAATCACATTCGATTTTAATTAATAATTTAAGATAATTATAACGAATTATGAATTTAGGTACTTAATTATTTCAATTGAAATTTAAAAATTATGTTAACTTATTATATAAATAACATTTAATTAATAC
>JANZXR010000007.1:15575450-15650473 GCA_027575705.1 Erythroxylum echinodendron
GAGCAATCAAGGCTAAGGCGACACATTCCCGCCACATAGTGAAGAATTTCTTCAAACAGATAGTCCAAATCAACCATTATGTATATGCTTCAAATTCTTTATCAATTTTTGCACATAACAACTATTTTCATAGATAGTACATGCAATGAAGATAAGCATTCAAAAATCTAATCCCACTCAATCTCCCTGTGAAACGTCCAATCAGAGGTATTGAGTGCTATTTTTCCATTAACGACAACAAGATAAGAAGGCGAGTCCTCTTGAGTATCTGGTTTGCATTCATTTCCAGTGCAAGGGTGGACCCCATTCAGCTTATTTTAGCAGCTTCACAATCTCCTCCTCCACAGCTGATAAATGGATCCTATGAAGCAAAAGGCAATTAATTACAACTTATTTTGAAAATGATAACCTTAATTAGATCAGGTACTTGTTCGTTGCTCAATATGCTTAATAATAGAGGATAAAGTGATAAGATCTCATCTTGACTAATTATTTGATATTATCTTCTTTGTTTTGAAATTATTTTTATGTTTAAATGTTAAAATTAATGTTTGTTTTGTTTTAAGAAAAAAATTAAAGATTGCATTAAATTGAGACTCTATTGATGATAATGAAAATTTTAAGATAAAGCGAGAGATTGATGCGGTGGATAAGGCTGATCACTTGAAGAGTTCGAATTGGATTGAAAGACTTCACCTTATCCTTATTATAAAGGAGTTTGATTTTGAATTCGCTTTAGATAGACATCTTTACAAGTTAGTTAGATTAAGATTAGATTAGAAAATCCTATAAAAAGAACGTTCCTCACAATAGAAAAAAGGTTCTCTCTTCTTACGTTTTTAGCAATTCTTTAGTCTTTCTTCTATTTTTGTTAGTGGAGAAAAAACCATGTGTGGCTAAACTGATCGTTCTAATTCAAGCGGATTCAATACTCTGATTGTAACCATGTGAGATTTTGTGTTTCAAACTTTTATTCACGTTTTAATTTAAGTATTTCTTGTTTTGAGTTCCTATATTTTATGAATAATTGATATTCGATTAATCTGAGAATTTAATTTAATATTGATTATTCTATCGCTATCTAGGAATTCAGTGATCCATAGTTGTCATGAAGAATTAGAACAAGTAACAAATAGGTTATTTATGAATTTTCATATTTAACTTGTGATAAACAAGAAAATTAAATTGAATAGTTGCAGTTATCTCGATTATTTAATTTAGAGTTTAGTCTTTTACACGGAGCTTATTGCTATCATTTATTTGATATGGAGTGTTATCTCACCTAGTCAATAAATGATAAGTTTTGGTTTGGATGCTGAGTTTGAACCAATTAATTTAGGAAAATTTGAGACTCATTACGACTATCCTAATATGTTTCAGACTAACTACTTGAATCGTGAAAATATTCTTTTTAGACTAATGATCAATGTTACAATTAGATGAGATCTTTCCCTTGAATTGGAGTTTGGTAATCTTGACTTTTTCAATTTTATATTCTATTGATTTAATTTGGTTTTGTCTCATTTTCAATTAATCATTTATTTAATCAAAAAACCCCATTTAATTTTATTGCTTGAAATTAAGAAACTAGTGTTTAATTTTCAAGGGATTCGACCTGGTTCTACGACTACTACAAAATTTTAGAGAATCAAAATTATTTTGGGGGCTTCGATAACTTGAGCAAAATTTGGCGCCGTTGTTGAGGAGCTATTTCAAGTTTCTTAGTTTCTTTGCATTTTTATTTTTACAGTTACTACTAACCTTTTGTCTTGTATGACTTATGCTTTTATATAGGTAAATTGCACTATAATCCAAAAATTCAGAAGACATTGTGTCATTTGAGAAAAGAGACTAAGTAAAGAAGCGATCATTCACCTCCAAAAGTGAAAGTTGAAATAGATCTAACAATTGGTGAAGACTCTAATTTTCAAGAAGCGAACAAAAAGATGGCAAATCTTAACCCTAGAATGTTGCGAGAGTTAGCTGCATCGAATTTGAATCAACAACCTTTATGCATTCAATTTCTAAATGTTGAGGTAGATTTTGAATTGAAACCTTGTTTGATTCACTTACTGCCTATTTTTCCCGGTCTTGCAAGTGAAGATTTGTATAAACACCTGAAAGAATTTCCTGTTGTTTGCTCTGGAGTGAAGCCACAAGAGGTGACAGAAGAATAAATTAATCTGAAGGCCTTTTCGTTCTCTTTGAAAGATAAGGCAAAAGATTAGCTATATTATCTTCCACTGGCTCAGTAACAATATGGAACGAGATGAAAAGAATGTTTCTAGAGAAGTTCTTTCCTACATCAAGAGTAGAGAATATCAGAAAGGAGATATGTGGGATAAGACAAATTACAGGAGAAACATATATGAAAATTAGGAAAGGTTTAACGAGCTATGTGCTAGCTGTTGACATCATCCAATTCCTGATCAACTTCTAATTCAACACTTTTGTGAAGGACTATTGCCAATGGATCTACGTATGGTCGATGTAGCTAGTGGAGGAGCTATGTTAAACAAAACACTTGAGGCATCTAAACAGTTAATATCAGTTATCACTGAAAATTCTCAACATTTTGGGATAAGGATGGATGTAACTATAAAACGTGTGAATAAGATAAGTAACACGCACTTTGAGGATAAAATATTTGATTTAACCACTCTAGTTAGTCAAATGGATATAGGTTAATTGCAATCGGCAAGAGTGTGCGAAATATTCTCAACGAAATAGGGGGCTTTCTTGGTCAACTTCAAAGAAAGTATGACCCTTATTCCAATTACTAAAATCCAGGATGGAGGAATCATCCAAACTTTAGCTACGAAAATCAAGGGGGCCAACAACGATATCAACCTTACAATTTTAATAAACAACCTTAAACTCCTACATATGCTAAACCTTAACCTTCAAATTAAGGTATATCTTTAGATGAAATTGTTAAAGCACTCGCTAATAATACTTAATAATTTCAACAGGAAACAAGGGCAAGCCTTCAAAACTTGGGAAATCAGATCACTTAATTAGTCATCTCTGTAAGTAAATTGGAAATCCAAGAATCAGGAAAATTACCTTCCTAAATGGTAGTGAATCCTAAGGAGAATGTGAGTGCAATGACTTTAAGAAGTGGTAAGGGATTCAATCTAGAGCTTCTTTATCAATGGAGGAAGAAAAGCACGATGATGGAGAAAAGAAGAACTTCCAACTCAAGAATCAACAAAGGTAAAACAGTGTTTCATCTCCATCAATATCAATTAATACACGTTTACCTCCTTTCCCTAGCAGGTTGGCTAAACCAAAAGATGATGACTATGAAAGAGAAATCTTAGAAACTTTAAAAAAGGTGGAAATCAATATTCTACTTTTAGAAGCCATCAAGCAAGTAATGAAATATGTGAAATTCTTAAAGGAGTTGTGCATAAATAAAAGGAAGCTGAAAGACAAGGAAAAAATAATTTTGGGTAAGAATGTATCAGCTATGATAAATAGGAAATTATCGGAAAATGCAAAGATCCAGGTATGTTTACACTTCTGTGTGTTATTGGTAATAGAAAAATTGAGCAAGCCATAATAGACTTAGGTGCACCTATTAATGTTATGCCATACTCAATTTATCGAGCTTTAAATCTGAATTCTTTGCAAGAACTAATATGATTATCCAACTAGTTGATCGTTTGTATGTGTGTCCTATTGGAGTTATTGAGGATGTTTTAGCCCAAGTTAATAGTTTGGTATTTCCAGTGGATTTTACATCTTAAAAATAGACAGAGATAGTGTGGAACATTCAGCTTCAACTCTATTAGGTTGGTCATTTATGAAGACAGCTAAGACAAAAATTGATGTGGATGAGGGTACTCTTTTTGTAGAGTTTGATGGAGAGATAGTAAAGTTCAATATTTTTGAAGCAATAAAATACCCTAATGATCTTCAATATGTCTATCATATGGATAATGTGGATTCATTTGTGCAAGATATGTTTAATATTGAAGATGAGTTAAAGTTTAAGGTTAAATTAGAAGTGAACCAGTAAATTTATGAAACTTGTAAAGTTGCATAATCGTTATCAGCAATTGAAGTAAAATCGAAAATTTTGAATGCTGAACTTATTATAAATCACAAGAAAATGCTAGCTTCTATTTTGCTGGCTCTGAAGATTGAATTAAAGGCCCTATCTGAGCACCTTAAATACATCTACTTAGGTGATGGAGGGTCATTACCAACAATCATTTCAAAAAGGATGAATGAAGGGTAATAGGAAAAATTGGTGACACTACTTAAAGAATACATAACTGCAATTGGCTAGACTTTAACAGACATAAAAGGAATCAGCCCAACGATTTGCATGCATAGGATTCTTTTAGATGAGAATGCTAAACCAAAATGGAAACCCTAAAGAAGACTTAATCCAACAATGAAGGATATGGTAATGAAAGAAATTTTAAAACTTTTGGCTGTAGGAATAATTTATCCAATCTCGGATAGCGAATGGGTAAGTCCAGTGCATGTTGTGCCCAAGAAAAATTGAATGATAGTGATACGAAACCATAATGATGAATTGGTACCAATGAGGGTACAAAATGGGTGGAAAATCATGGATTAAATATTAGAAATACTTGCTACTAGAAAGGACCATTTTCCGTTACCCTTTATAGATTAAATGTTAGAAAGACTTGCTGGTAAATCATGTCTTTGCTTTTTAGATGATTTTTTAGGTTACTATTAAATAGCAATTGCTTAAGAGGATTAACAAAAGACTACATTTACGTGTCCTTTCGGAATGTATGCTTTTCGGCGAATACCATTCAGTCTCTGTAATGCTCTAGGTACATTCCAAGGATACATGATGAGTATATTTTCTTAGTATATTGAGAATTGCATTGAAGTATTCATGGATGATTTCGCTTTTTAAATCATTTATCTAAGGTTCTTAAATGATTCATTGAGACAAATTTGGTCTTAAATTATGAAAAATGCCATTTTATGGTTGATCAAGGCATTATTTTAGGACATGTGATTTCATCCAGGGGCATAGAAGTTGATAAAGCTAAAGTGGATTTACTCGTGAACTTACCTTACCTTACAAATGTTAGGGAAGTTCGACCTTTTATTGGACATCCAGGATTTTACCATAGGTTCATTAAATATTTTTCTAAGATTGTAATACCTTTATCAAAGTTTCTACAAAAAGATGTTCCATTTAAATTTGAGAAGGACTACAAGGAAGCTTTTGACAGACTTAAGGCACTACTAACAAGTATGCCTATTATTCAGCCACCAAATTAGGACCTTTCGTTCGAGATCATATGCAATGCTAACATCTATGCAGTGGGAGCTGTTTTAGGCCAAAGGATTGAGAAAAGAAGTCATGTTATCTTCTATGCTTTTGGGACATTAGATTCTGTGCAGTGCAATTATTCTACTGAGAAGGAGCTTTTAGCAATTATTTTTGCTTTAGATAAATTTAGATGTTATTTGCTTGGCTCCAAAGTTATTGTTTATTCTGATCATACAACATTGAAATATCTTTTATCAAAGAAGCAATCCAAACCAAGGCTAATACTATGGATTCTGCAACTTCAAGAGTTTGATTTGACAATAAAGGATCGACAAGGTGTGAAAAATTTAGTAGCAAATCACTTGAGCAGGTTAGTAAGAGATGAAGATATTTTACCTATTTTCAAAACTTTTTTTTTGATGAGCAATTGCTCCAAACGAAAGGTATGGTTTCATGGTACGCTGACTTAGTAAATTATTTAGTTACTGAAACTTTACCTTATTACATTAGTAAGTGCCTGTTTGGATGAGCTTATATCAGTAGAGTTTTTGTCAGTAGAGCTTTTTTTAGAAGAACTTTTCTAAGAAGCTAGTTGACTGTTTGACTGTCATTTAAAAAGAAAGACCTTCATACAGTAGACTTTTTGGCAAAATAAAAATAAAAAGCATTTTTAATTTTAACTATATTTTATTTTGTAATAAAAATTATTTATGCATATAAATATTATTTAAAATATATTAAACAATATGCAAAGTACAATATATTAATTATTATATAATTTTAAACCATATGAAACATAAATGAAAATATATCTAACCAAATATTTTGCATAGATTATAATATAAGTAAAACTAATATAAAAATAAATATTAAAACATATTAAAAAATCAAATAATATTACATAAATCTCAAAATAAACGTAAAGATATGTTTGTGGGTATTGTGGGAATTATGTGTAAAACATAAGGGTAAAAGGGACTAAAAAATAGGCTCATTAATTGATTTGAGAAATCTATCTGAAAAAGTGTTTTTTTAGAAGCTTCAAATTTCAGTTTCTTAAAAAGTTGTCTTTTAACTACCAAAAAAGCTATATCTACTAAAAAAGTGCTTTTTTATTTTACAGCCAAACACTGATTTTTCTTTAAAAAAAGCTTTTACGGTGAAAAAAAGTGCTTATTCACCCTCCAAAAGCTCAACCAAATAGGTAGTAAGTCTAGGAAGGAAAAGATAAGAAATGAGGCAAATATTATGTGTGGGATGAACCATTTTTATTGATTTTCTGCTCTGATCAAATTATCAGGCGTTACGTGCCAGAAAATGAACAAAAATCTATCTTAGCTTTTTGTCACAAATATGCATGTGGAGGCCACTTTGGCCTCAAAAGAACTGATAGAAAAGTTTTGGATAGTGGATTATATTGGGAGACTTTATTTAAAGATTCTTATGTGTTCTGTAAAAGTTATGACAGATGTCAAAAGATAAGTATGTTATCTCATCGAAATGAAATGCCTCAAACCCCAATTCTTATAGTTTTATTTGATGTATGAGGTATCGAGTTTATGGGGCCTTTCCCTTCATCTTATGGATTTTTTTTACATACTTTTGGATGTTGATTAAGTTTCCAAATAGATGGTAGCAAAATTCACCAGAATTGACGATTATGCAACTGTTGTAAGGTTTATAAAAATTATCATTTGTAATACATTTGGAATTTCACATGCTATCATTAGTGATCAAGGAAGTCATTTTTGCAATAAAGTTGTGGCAACATTATTTAGAAAGTATAGAGGGCATCATCAAGTAACCACCACTTACCATCCACAAATGAATGGACAAGCAGAAGTATCAAATAGAGAGTTGAAATCTATCTTAGAAAAGACTGTGGACCCTAGTTGAAAGGATTGGAGTAACGACTGGATGATGCTTTTTAGGCATACTGTACAGCTTACAAGACACTGATAGGAATGTATCCTTATTAATTGGTTTTTGGTAAAGCTTGCCATTTATCGGTGGAAATTGAACACAAAGCCTATTGGGCATTGCAATGTTGGAACATGGATTTAGAGAAAGAAGGAGAGGAAAGGAAATTGCAACTATCAGAGCTAGAGGAAATAAGGTTGGATGCTTACAAAAATTTAAAAATTTACAAAGAGAAAACCAAGTTATTCCACGATAATATGATCTGGAGGAAATAATTTAAGGTGGGACAAAAAGTGTTATCGTATAATTCTCAATTAAAGCTCATGCCAGGTAAGTTACACTCTAGATGGCTTGGTCCATTTGTTATTCCTAATATCTTTTCTCATAGTGCAATGGAAATAAAAAGTTTAGAGACCGAAAAGATTTTTAAGGTTAATGGATATAGACTGAAACTATTCTATGAGTAGATGACGGTTTTCTATGAGGAGATGACGGTTTTTAGTATGGTGAACATTGATTTGGAACTTCCATCATATGAAGAAGTTTGAGAAAAACCAGCCCCGTCGAGCATAACGATGTTAAACAATTACGCTTTTCGGGAGGCAACCCAAAATATGATAGTTTTATTTTATTTTGTATCAGTGTTCTGGAATGAGGGTCTTAAAATTCCAGACTACTAACCTCAGCTTATGAGATTTAGTGTTCTGGAATTCCAGGTTACTAAATCTCATAAGGTATTTTTTTAATTTTTTATTTTCTTACCTTATGCGATTTATTATTCTGGATTGATGCTCTAATATTTAAAAAAATAAAAATAAAGAAATAAAAACCATATTTATTTATTTATTTAATTTTTTAAAAAAACTAACCTATTAGTTCTTCTTTGCAGGACACCATCTGTTTCTACTCAATGCTCTCCTCCTAGTGCCACAGCCTCACTAGCAAGGGCCCCTACCCACGTATCTCTCTTCCACTCATGCAGCAATCTCCTATAGTCACCCCACTCACGTTGCCCTCACCTCTCTATTGCACCAACAGTCACTCTCCACTTATGTAGCCTCACACAAGCCCCTACCAACCCAGTTCTGTTCCACTCACTGTTCCACGCCACAACACACACCACTACACCTCTCTCCACTCACACGACAATGTAGACGTCCTCCCACACACAAAACATCATGCAACCTTGCATCCCTCAACAACTCTTCAGCCTCACCAGCTTTCCACACACACACAAAACCCAGCAACCCTCATACACCACACAACCCATCATTAATTTTTTTCCACCCACCACCCAATTATTTATTTTATTTTAAGTTATTTTATTGTTTTTAATTATTTTTATTCTTACTTACTTTTAGTTTAATTTCAATTATTATTCAGTTGTTGTTAATATTTTTTTCAAGTAATTTTTTTATCTTGTTTAGTGTAATGCGACGTTCTAAGGCTACTACCAAGACCGTAGCAAAAGGAAACTCACCGATGAATGTTAAATTTACGGAAAGCTCTAACGTTGGTAACAAAAGGAAGCGTACGTGGATTATGAAAAATACTTCTGTTCTACCACCTGTTGAGTTGGATTTACAAGGGTGTCTCACTTTCAACACCAAAGAGTGAAGACAACGATATGCTGTTATTAAAATTTGACATATTGTTACGGGTAACTATGTACACTACCATTCCTTAGAAGAATTGGATCTTAAGAAAAAATTTGACAATCTGCTTATTGATATGACTTAGAAGCATTTTGAATTTATTAGTTGTCCTATTTTGTTGAATTAACCAGGGAGTTCTACACTACTTTTAAATTTACTTTAAGAATTCCTAATGTGATTCAATACAGATTAATGAGAGTTCAATTCAAACAAATTGTCACTGAGTTCAATTTAACCTTAGGGTTAATAGATGAAGATTATGCTAATTCGACTCTTTATAAAGAATCTATCCTGGACTACGTGAGTTCAACTCAGCATGGAAAACAATTTCTTTTGATCATTTTCATTATATTCCTAATCAATCTAAGGGTAGTGATCTCAATAAAATAGAGTGGATTTATATGTAACGTTTCTTATCCTTTAGTTATTCCAGCCGAAAGGCTACTGCATATACATATACTAAGACTGAATTATTCTTTCTTTGGTGTATCGTGAATAAAGTGCATGTCATTTTAGGTCCTTGATTGGTGATGCAATTTAACACTGTTTTATCTTTAAACAAACATTATGTCTCGTTTCTCTTATCACTCATTTGGCTATTGATTTGAATTTGTCTGATATGACTGACACCGATATGCATATAACCTATGAGATGGAATCTTTAAATAGAATTTGTTTAAGTAGGATGGGTTCCATTGAAAAACAACAGAGAGCATGTCAAGATCGCACTGAGAGACGTTCATCATCAAGACAACAAGAGCATAATACCATTCGCCCAACTTTATATCTTCTAGCTCCATAGATCCGACAGGATTATTATTCTAGACTGGATAGATTGGAATGCAAAATTTAAAAATGGAGAAAATTTTGGATGTTCTACTTCAATTCATGGGGTTTGTACCTCCATGCCCTCCGACACCATGATCCACACCCTTTCTAATGCTCACATCTCAGAGGAGTCCTCTATTCTTTATTTTCTCTGAGTATCTTTATTGAATTGTGAGTATCTTACGCATACATTAGGGACAATGTATGATTTAGGTGAGGGGGAGTGAATGTTTATATTATGATGAAGTTTGTGATTTTGTTTGGACTCATGATATGTTGATTCGTATATTAATTATTCCTCTTAATAGCTTTATAATTTTCTAATTGTTGCTCATGAATAATTCTTAAGTTAGGATAAATTTTTGGTTTAAGATCTAATGCATGAGAGAGATAAGCATGATTAGTGCTTTCATTGAATTATTTCAAGTATCTCATTGATTTTGTTGAATGAAAGTGTGCAAGTTTGTTGCAAATTTTGACACCTATGTGAGCTTTGAGCCTAAGAGCATTCATCACACACGTGCTCATATATATCTTTTTGTTGCGTGTTATCAAACATAACTTGTCTATGCTAGAACTTGCTTTTGAATACGTGTTGAGATCACATTTTTGATGAATTTGTATATAAATATGATAAGGGCATTTATGATAACCATTTTTGACCTAAACAACCCTACCTTAATTTTTATCCCTAGAAAAACAATTTGAGCCTTAACCTTTCCATCTTGCATAATAACCTTATTATAAGCCACATTTAACCTTTTTGTTGTTGATATCCTTAATAATTTTGAGCCCTTAAATTGGAAGAATTGTATTGAGCTTATTTGCATAAGATTTTGAGTCTTTCCATGAAAAATTAATTAGATGATTCAAGTTACATTGTTTTGATTTTTTATAGAATGGAGGAGAAGTAAACAAAAAACAAAAAAACAAAAAAATCTACTCATTGATATTTTTTTAGAAAAAAGAGAAAAAGAAAAAAAGGAAAAAAAGAAAACAAAATAAAAAGTGATTGAAAGAGATATTATTTGAATAAAGTGAGTTTTGATTTAAGTTGGTACTTGTGTGGATAAGTTTGTATGATTCCCTTCAATTTATTTAGTCAAAAAGTTCATACTTACCTAAGCCACATTACAACCCTTATTAAGTCCCTTTGATTTATATATTAGGTTCATTTTGTTTAGTGGTGGAGATATGATTCTTGAGCAAGCTTATGGAAATAACTTGCTACGTTTTGATTTGAGAGTTTAATGAACCCTAGACACTTGAAACGTATAGAGTGAAATCCTTGTGAGGTTGTCAAGTCTTGTTTATTTGACTTTGATGGAATTGATGAGATGCTATGTTTTACCACTATTTCCAGTAAGTGCTTATTCTCTCTATTGTTATTTTATCTTAACCCTTAAATGTGAATCAGCTTTTGGATATTTCTGGATAACATGAAAGAAGATAGAGGTTGTTATGAAGATGATTATTATATTGAATTGATGTATGCTTGAAGACAAGCACGAGTCTGGTGTAGGAGAATTTGATAAGATCTCATCTTGACTAATTATTTGATATTGTCTAATTTGTTTTGAATTTATTTTTGTGCTTAAATGTTAAAACTAATGTTTGTTTTGTTTTATGAGATAAAAATTAGAGATTGCATCAAATTGGGACTCTATTGATGATAATGACAAATTTTGGATAAAGTGAAGAGATTGATGCAGTGGATAAGGCTAATCACTTCAGAAGTTGGAATTCGACTTCTTATCATGAAGGAGTTTGATTTTGAATTCGATTTGGATAGACATCTTTACAAGTTAGAGTTAGATTAGGATTAGATTATAAAACCCTATAAAAGGGATGTTTCTCACAATAGAAAAATGGTTCTCTCTTACATTTTTAGTAATTCTTTAGTCTTTCTTCTATTTTTGTTATTGGAGCAAAAGCCATGTGTGGCTAAACTCATCGTTCTGATTCAAGGGGATTCAATACTCTGATTATAACCTCGGGAGGTTTTATGTTTCAAACTTTTATTTACGTTTTAATTCAAGTATTTCTTGTTTTAAGTTCCCATATTTCATGAATGATTTATATTCAATTAGTCTGACAATTTAATTTAATATTGATTATTCTATTACTATCTATGAATTCAGTGATCCGTAATTGTCATGAAGGATTGGTATAAGTATCAAATAGGTTATTTATGAATTTTCACATTTAAATTATGATAAACAAGAAAACTAAATTAAATAGTTACAGTTATCTCAATTATTTAATTTAGGGTTTAATCTTATTCACGGAGTTTATTGCTATCATTTATTTGATATAGAATGCTATCACAGCCATTCAACAGATGATAAGTTTTGGTTTGGATGCTGGGTTTGAACCAATTAATTTAGGAAAATTTGAAACTTATTATGGCTATCTTAATATGTTTCAGATTAACTGCTTAAATCATAAAAATATTCTTTTTAAACCAATGATCAATGTTATAATTAGATAAGATCTTTCCCTTGAATCAGAGTTTGGTAATCTTGACTTTCTAAAATCTAAATTCAGTTGATTTAATTTGTTTTCGCCTTATTTTTAGTTAATTAGTAATGAAAAACCCCATTTAATTTTATTGCTTGAAATTGAGAAACTAGTGGTCAGCTCTTTAGGGATTCAACCTAGTTCTACGACTACTACAAAAGTTTGGAGAATCGGAACTATTTTGGGGGCTTCAACAACCCGACCATAAAGACAAATTTCAAGCAATTGAATTAAAGAAAGTAATTAAAAGATAAATTTCAAGCAAATTAAAACAAAGAAAGTTTTGATTCAAAGCCTCATGAAACACTCCAGTATATAAACTTGGTGAAACTCCTTTGCTCTTTCAATGTGGGACACCAAATAAAGAAAGAGAGAGATGCTCCAATTTTTGGAACAACACCAGCATATACAAGCTTATAAATATTTTGGGCTAACTCATTGAAAACCCCACTATTTTTGGAGGCAAAAAGAAGAAAGAAAAACAGACAATTCTTTATTTAAGGTAGCACCAAAAGAAAGAATATAGGGAAGAGTTACGTTACTACACACCATGTATTTGAATGAATGCTTGCCTCATCGATACAGGGACAACTTAGGAAAAAAATGGTATGTTGTATCTAAAAGATTCTAATTTCCAAAATAGATTCATTAAGTAGATATAATGTAGGCAAAAACATTGATTGGCATTTAGCAACCAAAAAAGAACAAATCGTCTGCTAAATCCTTACGGACCAAATTGCTTAGTTAAAATTGGTTAGATTGATACATAAGAAATCGAGAAAGACCTTAAGGGGAATTGCAATCCTTCGCATAATCTCAATATATTCAGGAAGTGGTACATGAGGGCATCGTTGTCACCAAAGTAAATTATTACGAAGATAGCTGTATAGTATCATCCTATGCTCTTAATACTAGTTTATGTCCTATAACCAATATATTTGTTATATTTTAGTAAAAAAAAATAAATTAAATTTATTCTTTATTTTATACATATTTAGATGTATATATATGTGATAATTATATATTGTAAATTATGATGAAATTATAATTAATAGATTCATATTCTATTTTTGTATTATCCCTAAATTGTTTCTAGTCATTGTTTTATTAAGATTACACATTAGTATTACGTAAAAAGACTACTAAACATTATGTTTTTTTTTTACTTATGAATGAAGTAAGTGATCTCATATATTAAAGTATACAGATACTTAAACAAATGTGTGGGGCTTGTTAGAGAACATGTTCACTGAGTTGACCTCGTAAGAGAAATTCATTTGGATCACTACTTATATGTCTATGGAAATTCTCATTGTGATGATTGTATAAGTGATCTTTTGACTTAAGATCTCCAAAGTTATCTTGTATAGGGATTATTATATTTTGAGACTACTTATGACCTATTCTAATCATGGATAGTTCAACCGGTAGTCATTGGATGTAATATGAATTATATAGAGGTAGTTGAGTGATCAAGATATGATCCATCACTTTAAACTAATTAGGGAGAATGCTGCATTGTTCTCGACTAGTATTGATTTGAAAAATGCTTGATTAAGGTGGAATGACATTTTGTAAATAGTTTTCAATTTTATTAATTGAATCAATAGTTAATGGTGGAAAACTAATATGATTGAACTCAAAATAAAGTAGTCATTAATCTCACACTCTTTGTCTAATCGGAACATTATTTGATGAAATGATTAAATTATATGGAAAAATTATGCACCAAAAGGTTAATCAATACTACGTTGACATTCTTAAATATTTAGGTAATCATGATATGTTACTAGGTGTCAATCTTGATCTGTAGTTATTAATTGTTTGATTAGAGAAATAAAGATAAAATTAAAGGAGTTTAATTTATCTAATCCTAAATATAATTTAAGGTTATAATCTATTGCTAACATATTTGAAAACTTAATGGGTCACATATAAAGAACAGGTTGAAAAAAACAAAGATATTTTAGTCAAGCTAGACTTGATTGTAAAGTTTGAAAAACTTTATGATTAAATATGAGATATTTAATCAATAAAGATCAATATGAGATATTGGATTCTATTTGGGTATAATTAGTATTTAAATTTAATTGAAATTAGGATTAAATTTTAATTAAATTACTAAAATATCCAAACCTTATTATAAATAAGAATATGCTCTATTGGAGCTAATAGTTCTTATCTAACCCTTTTTGTAATAATTGTACGATTCTCCCAACTATTTCTATGGATATCATTAGAGGCCAGACACTTGTGCGACTGCAATAGTTGAGATGAACTAGTCTCGGAAACAATTCGAAGAATACTATATTAAATTAATTATTTTTCTTAATATGATTAAGATTAATAATTAGATTGGTTCCTAATTAATTTTAGAAATATAGTTTCTAAAATTAGAATTAATTAGTTTCAATTAGATTGAAATTAATTAATTAGACTCCTTAAAATTAAGAAAATATTTTTTAAATAATTAAGAAAAATGTTTCTTAATTAAATTTATTTATTTCAATTTGATTGAAATGAACTAATTTATTGATTTTATTTGTTTAGAGAATTATTATTCTATTTATTTAGAAATTGTTTCTTTATTTATAGATAATAAGTTTATTGATTTATTGGAAAAGATATTTTTTCTTGATTAAAATTTGAAAAATGTTTTCATTTATTAATTAAGAAAAATGAGATTTCTTTAATATTTTTGACAATATTTTTTTAATTTATTAAGGAAAGATTTTGTAATTAATTAAGAAAAGAATCTCTAAATAAATAATATAAATGACTTTATTAATTAAATTTAAAAGTGTTTTATTTAATTTTGAAATTAGTTTCCTTTTAATATTCAAAAAATAGATTTCTAATTCAGGAAAAAAAATTTCTAATTCGATTAGAGTTTTCTAATTGGATTAGAACATGTTACTTATATAATTTTGAAAAAGGATTTTTTCTAAATTATAATAAGTAAAAATCATAATTTATTGAAAATTATTTTCAATTAAAATGTATTAAAGGAGTCAAGATAATTAAAAATAATTTCCAATTAGATTTGAAAATTGTTTTCAAATAAAATTAAATTTCTATTTGGAATAGGAATTTAGTTTATTTACGAATAAATGAGTTTAATCTAATTTAATATTTCCAAAGAGTTGGAAATATTACTTTAAAGTATAAAGATCAATAACTAGAATCAAACAAAACTTGATGTTTTATGCATATAATTTGATTATAAGTTGCATGTTTGAGATATTGTGCGTATTGAATTGTATGTTTTATATTTATGATATTTTACATGCAATTTTTTGTTTGATTAGACGAACAAAATTAAATCCTTAGTTAAAAAATGTTAAGTATATGTTTTGAACGTAATTGTTGCCTTGCATTGTTATAAGATTAAACTAGAGTTCTATTTATTGTTAGGTTTGTTGAGCAAACTCAAGGCCACTTTAACCTAAATATATTTAGTCTTATGACAATGGGTCCTACTTAACTAAATTTATGTGATTGGGTTGAGCAAACTCATGATCTCATTAATTTAAAGGTAAGGTTGGGAATAACATATAAGATATGTTTTGGTAAGAGTTATCACCTAACGAATCTAGTAGTAACATGAGATGTGATTTATAAAGTTATACCTATCTAATTTAAGTTTAGTTGATTTGTTGAGTAAACTCAAGATCAACTAAAATTGAAGGGGATCCTAATCCACTAGATATATTAGAGTAATTTTTTGGAACAGTAGTGAAGGTTATTATTTCGAATAAAATAGTGGGAGTAACTAAATACATTATTAAAGTACTAATTTTATTTGGTAGTCATGGTATATAATTAATCACTTGCTTTTCTTACATTTTTATTTTGTTATAAGTGGAATTTACCTTGTTCAGTATAGTTGATACTAAATTAGTCAACCAAATTTCTCAGACATAGGTTATGTTTGAGAAGGGTTCTGAAAGTTAGATAGAAAAGTTATATGTTTATTATGAAAATTTGCTATAATCCCTATTAAGGATTTGGTAACAAAGTTTTAGAGTTGAGTTAAAATCATATGGATAACAAAATGTATTGACATCTTGAGTTAACTAATGTCTTATAAACTTTGATGACAACATGTAAAATTTATGTCAACATCATGATAGTAAGATGCAAGAGGTTGCATAGAGTATAGCTGAAAGGTATAGAATCTTAATGAAATTGTTTCATTCAATTTACTCTACTAAAAGCTTAAACATAGACATCAACTAATAACTTTACTATAGTATGATAATATTTTTCATAAGAAGAAAATGATTACATGATTTTTCTTTCCTATATATAATATGATAAAGATCATATAAATTTCTAGTTCATACTTATGAATATTTGATACTGAATACATATTTAACATTACTATGATGTTTTAAGCATGATAAGAAACAGATTGTTAAGTGAAAGTATTTGATCCATATTTATACAAATAATTCGTATGTTTTAGAAGAAATGAGACTTATGATTAATAGAAGTGGCAAGAATACAAAATTAGATAACTAAGACTATCCTTTTATGTTATGTTGGTTAAATCAATATCATAAGAATCATAAACTTTCATACTGGGATGTATGTATCCTTTTGATTATGAATCATATGAAACTTGTGAAACATATTAAGTTGAAGAAAAACCAAGTCAACCGTAAGTGAAAGGATGATGATGATATTGAATTGTTAAATTTATACATGTGATGTATTGGATGGAATAACAATTCATAAAAGGATGATACCTATATTTCAATAAATTACTACTAACTTTATGTGATATAGTCATATGTATTAAATGAAATAATGTTTTAAAATTTTGAATGGTTCAAATTGTTTAAATCTATGTAGAAATTAAGCATTGAGAATGTTGAAGCACTTCGATAAGATTGTTGTGGTGAGTTTTAAATTTTTAGTTATCTATAGGGAATGAGATTATATGGTAAATACCTTCACGATAAAATTTCATAAGAGTATGGATTTATGTAAGGAGAAAAATACAATATAAGATATTGTATGATGCAGTATTATTCCTTCTATAGTTATGCCTAATATAATGACTTACCTCTAGTAGTTCCAATTAAATCATTTATCAAGATTTAATATTAGATATGAAATGCTAAGTCTTTGAAAGAGTTAAATTTAATGATTTAAGGATGTGATGCTTGATTAATGCATACATTATCCATTAAGTTTAGAACTAAAATTGATAATAAAAAGGTTATGAAATATCCAAAAGGTTGGATATAATCTTACAAATCTATTAAATAAAATATTTATTTCAATGTATATTTATAGGAGAATGTTTCTCAAAATAAGTAGTGGAAGTACGATAAAATTTGAAAAGTTCAAATATCACGACAATACATCTAATTGGAACTAGTGTCTTTGTTGATACATTTGACTTAAAGTTAAAATGATACGAAACATTGAAAAATTCACTTTTATGATAAACTTAAATAGTTTGTTTTTGGAAATGATTGATAATTTATCATGTCTACAAGAAGGTTGATGGGGAGTATATAGAGACATATTGCTCATAGAGAATAATAATTCATATTTTCAATTGTTTAAAATATACTTGTCCGAGAACAACTCTTATTGGATATGAAAAGGTAACAATTTAATTTTGAAAATTAGATCTATAGAGTTAGATTGAAATTTGTTTGCCTATTATAATTCCAAATTCCAAGATAATGTACTAAAGGTGTTTAGTATTTGAGATATCTGATAGTTATGAAGTATTAAATATATCCATTATTCTATGTATGTGTTGATATTTGAGCTTAAAGTTATATGGATATTAGCTTTATAAATAAATCATTTTTAAGTTTTATTTTACTTAGAACTATATCATTTTAAGATAAGAAATGTTCCGGTGTAGCAATGGTTACTAATCAAGTCATAATAAATTTTTCATTTAGTGGAAATGATTAATTGAATTAGTAAATTCTTTAATCAACTTTTTATAGTTCCTTGCATTGTTCAAAATAGTAACGTACTGTGAAACATTAGAGCTATTAGACATGTAAAAGAAGATAAGGTCTCATCAAAGATCCAAGGATGTATTTAAGCAAAAATTTAATTATATTGATAATTAAGATGAAAGTTGTAAGATTTAAGCACTTGCTTACTATAGAGAATCTTGCAAAATTCTCTCATTAAGCCACAATCCCAATATTAGCACGATCATTATAGTGATATGGTATAAGATATTTAAACGATTAGCTTAGTACAAGTAGGAGATTGTTAGTTTATGCCCTATAACTAATCAGTTGGTTGTAGTTTAGTGACAAAATATTTTAAAGGCATTCTTTATCTTATAGATATTTATGTGTATATGATAAAATCTATGGGATAATTATACATTGAAAATAAAATTATGATAAGATCATAATTATGAGATTCATTTTGCATTTATTTATTATACCTAAATTGTTCCTAATCATTATTCTATTAAAATTAGACATTAATAGAATGTAAAAAGACTAGCACACGTTATATTTTTCCTTATGAAGGAAGTAGTGGATCTTATAAACTAAAGTATGGAGATACTTAAATGAACATGTGGGTGCTTTTTAGAGAACAAGTAGTATCCCATTTTCCCCATGCTAAGGTTAGAACCCTAGAATACTATACATGAGAGATATTATTGAGAAATTAGGAAATGCATTTCCTACTTATGCATAATGTTAGCATATGCATATGTGAAAGTTGATTTCCTGTACACATTGCAATGATTGTTCATACACTCATTTGATATATTCTGAGATATAAATAATTTTTAAACGATTACAATCTGAATAGTGAGTATTTTGTCTTAAATTGATTTGGTGAGTACATTTATTGATTTTGAATTTTTGGTGAAAATTTGGGAAATTTCTAAAATTTTAGGTATTTTTAGACTATGAAAAATGCCGAGTGGCATGAAAAATTAATAAATAGTGGTAGAAATAAGTGTCAAATGGCAGTAGAAATAATTGGCAAATGGTATTAAAATTTAGTGAGAATTGACATTGAAAATTGGGTGACAATTGAATTAGAAATAGGGAGACAAATGGACTAGTAGTTAAAAGAGCCTAGTGGAGACCATAAAGAGGTGACATATGGCAAGTGACAAGTTTCAAGCCACTTGCCACACACCTCACTCTCGATGTTCAACTAATTGAAAGACCTTTCACCATCATTTTTGTTCCATGCTTTCTCTTCTTCTTCATTTTCTTTCTCCATTCACGACTCTCACTTCTCACCCTCTCAACATTGAACCTTGCTCTCATCTTTTACTTGCTAATTCCATTTTTCGTTGTCTTCTTCATTTTATTGATAAAAAACCAAACTTATCCTCCTTGAAAGATTGATGATCGTTTAAATCTTGGAAACTATGGTTAAGTGTTTTTTTGAAGAGCTTGGAGTTAAACAAGTAAGTATATCATGGTTCTTTATAGATTGCTTAAATATAAATGTTTTTGATGATAGTAAGAGATAGTTTATGAGTTAATAGAGTTGTATATACGTACTGAAATGAGAATGAAGAAATGAGAATATCGATGTCTTGTTTTTGTGTATATGATGAGTAATAATTCATAAGTTGTTGTAGAGATGTTTTTGAGATAAAATGATCTTTATAATGGAGTTGAATGTGTGCAAAAGTTTGATGAATGTATGTATACATTGATGTTTTGTTTTGGTGTTTATGATCAACCATAGATTATGATTTGTTTATGAAGGATATTGAGTTGAAATGGAGGTGAGAATGAAGAGTAAATGATGAGGAATTAAGCTAGGAATGATGAACTTAGCATAAGATGTTTTGGATGTAAGTTATAGGAGTTAAAAATCTGAAAAATTGGAAGAGAATGGCTGGGATTTTCAGATTTGCATAGCCCAGGATCATGGGAATGCATCCATGATTATGGGAATGCAAGAAAGTATTGGAAATGTTTTGTGAACATAACCCAAGATTGTGGGAAGTCATCCAAGATCATAGGAAGGGCCATTTACATGAATTCTTGTCTTTTAGGTGATGATTGAAACAACAAATGGTTAGTTACTTTCCTATAATGCATTTAGGCTTGTATTAAGCTTGAAATGAACTTAAATTGATGATGGATTAAGTGATTAAATGAGTGATATGTTTAGGGTGATAATTGAAGTTATAAATTAAAAATGCATTGTTGATATCAATGATTATGAAATCTAGACATTTAGAGTCATTATAGGAATGAAAGTGATCTTATGAATGCTAATGAGATTAAAAGGAGATGAATGATGTGTATTAAGTAAAGATAAATGAGAAATTGGATATTATGTGATCTTATAATGCTAAGATAACCTTAGTGAATGATCGAGTGATGAACTTAGAATAATCTTGTATAATTGAGGTGTAAACCTAAGTACAAATTAGACATATATGAATTTTAAAGTATGAATGATCATGAGAAGTAAATTAAGGAAATATAACTGGAATAGTCAAATTGAGCATGCATTATACATAACATATATACATATGTGTATGATCGAGTATTAATGTGATTGCGCAAATTAGTAATGTGTAAATGTGTATGTGTTACAAGATATAGAAGTGCAAATAGGTCGACCACATCCAGACATTACCAAGACTTCAAGGCAATAGCTATCTGGAGCATACTATGAGTAACCTAGATGTTCTCGCTAAGATTTGTCTATCTTTTCTTAAATGTCAATTATTGAATTATTATTGATGTGAATGTATTAATTCTAGAAATTGATAGTCTGAGGAGTTTGATGCATGAGAATCACACTGGAAGTGCTGATTGTATGTGAATCTGACAAAAATAAGTGTACTCAACATAATTCTTGAAAGTGAATGTGTACTTAACAAAATGTGAAAGTGAATGTGTAAATGAATAAAAGTAACTAATTGAATATATGAGATTTGATGCATTTCATACATGATATGCATAATCAGGTAAAGGCAATTGTGACCGAAGTTGCTAATAAAAAAGAGCTTAAAGGTCAGAATGTGGTAAGAGCCTCAGGCTCACTATTTAAAATAAGCCCGGTATCTCCAATAGATACGGGACAATTATTAACGAGGCCGATATCTATAACAGATACGGGACAGTTAAAAAGACACTCGGTCATAACAAAGTAATAATTGAATGTAATCACCTGTGCATTGCATATATATTTCATATGTATGTTTTAAATGATTGAAAAGAAATTGTTTGAATTGTTTTGAATGAGAAATATGAATTAAGTGAACAAAATGGTATTTGATGCAATATGATGATTAGTGAAGTAATGTGCCTTATGTGATGATGTGAATTGTTTATGAACTGGTTATGTTATGTGATGTGAGTGATCTCATCGATGATGGCTTGCTCATTGAGTTCTCAAAAGTCATCAAAATTATAACATGACTTTTCAAGTACGAGAGAGGAGACGTAACTTCTAAGATTAGTTAGAAGAAGTAGAGTACTACTTTTAGAATTGAGAAATGATTCAAAGTTCGGTTAGTTGAGATTGAAGAGTTAGATAGAGTTTTCATAAAAATTCCTCTTTCAAGTAAAATGTGTAAAAGAGTAGTAGACTCTTATAGTTTTGATGTTGTATATATATATATATATAGATTGTGTAGTGCAATACTACAATGTATATTATGTTTTATGAAATGAAATGAGGAATTGAATTTTAGATATCGTGTTATTTGCGTTTTAAATTATGATGCCATGATATAATTGAATATGACTGCTTTAGAACATTGCTTCGACCGGGCATGTGCTCGAACATCTGATGGTCGTACGGTTATATGTCAGATGGGAGTAGGTGCTACAGGTTTTGGTATCAGAGCATGATTTAGCATCCATAGGGACAGATATAAGCATATAGATATGATATATAGTGAAAAACTTGGATAGTAATCGCTATTATTGTCTATTATAGGTCATTCGCCATAGGTGCTCAAGTTGGACAATCAGCTGACTTAGAATCTGTAGGGGACAATATGGAGTCTTTTGTAGCTCGACCTAAGTGAATGCCTATGAGAAATCCTGATAGAAAGGAAAGGAGGTATGATAACCTGTGAAAATAAGGGCTGTGGACTTCTACGGAAGTACAGACCCTGTAGAGGTTGAAGGATGGCTACAGAAAACAGAGAGAGCCTTTGATCAGATAGACTACGAGTCTAATGAGAAGTTCGAATATGTAGTCTCATTACTACAAGGTCCAACATACCAATGGTGGAAGACTGTTCCAGGCAGTACCACCAGACTTTGTGGTTTAAAGTGGGAGGACTTTCTGAAAGTCTTCAAGGAGAATTACATGCCGAAGATCTATCTGGATAGAAAGATGAAAGAGTTTTTGGATATGAAGCACGAAAGACTTATAGTAGTTGAGATAAAGTTTAATAAATTGATGGGGTATGCTACTGCCTTGATTCCTGTTAGGGAAGACAAGTGTAGGAGATTTGAAGAAGGATTGAATATAGAGATTAAGACGAGGTTGGTAGTTACAAATCTTAGCAGTTTTTTGAATTGAGAATTCCGTCGATCTGAATAGAACAACTATTGAGAGATGGTCAAGGGGAATATAGACAAGAGCCTAGTATAAAGAGACCTAGTGAATTTTAGGTTGGTTTTGGCAGAAGGTTTAACAAATGCCAGATCTTTTTAACCATCGGCTAAATCAAGACAGTCAAATTCAAATAGAGGCATAGTTTTGTGCAATCTGGTAGTGGAAGAGGTATAGTATCGGGACAACTACCTAATTGTGAACATTGTAGGAAGAAGCATAGTGGAGAGTTTTGGGAAGTTAACAGGAGCTTGTCTTCGATGTGGCTCCTACGAATATCAGATCAGAGACTAACCTGTAGTTTACGGGGTACAATCAGGAGTGAGAGGAGGAACATTGACTGAGACAACTATCTAACATATCCGAGTTAGTGGATTTAGACAGAGAGGCCATAGTAGAGGCAAAGTGAGTTTAGAGAGTCCTATTGTTAGGATTGAGGTGCAGTGCAACCAACCGCAGTTTCAGGCTAGAGTCTATGCGATGACCAGACAAGAGGCTTACAACTCCCCAGATGCCGTTGCAGGTGTGTTGTGTATCTTTACTTTTGAAGCTTTTGTATTGCTAGATTTGATATCTATACATTCTTTTATCACACCACATCTAGCATCTAAATTGCATTGTGATAGAGAATTGTTGAACTTTCGTTTAGAGGTGAGTACACTGATAGGTAGTACTATAATAATTAGTGAAGTCTGTAAAAGGTATTTGATTCAAATTGATTAAGCAGAGTTAGAAGTAGATTTGATTGTATTGCGGTTAAGGGAGATAGATATTATTCTAGGCATGGATTGGCTCACTGCTCATAGGGCTATTATTCTAGGCATGGATGGGCTCGCTGCTCATAGGGCTATCATGAACTACTATACTAAGGAGGTAATACTAGAATCTCCTAATTAGTCGAGAGCAGTATTTTGAGGTGTTAGTCTAGTAGTGCCAGCCAGATTAATTTCATTCATGAGTGCACTGAGATTGATCAGAGGTGGATGCGAGACTTATTTGACCCATGTAGTGGATACTCGAACTGAGTAGACCATGCAGGATATTCCTGTTGTTAAAGAATTTCTAGATATTTTTCCCTTCGAGTTATCTAGTTTACCCCTAGATAGGAAAATGGAGTTTACGAATTGCTTAACTCTAGGTGCTACTCCTATATCTATTCCTCCATATAGGAAGATACCTGTGAAACTTAAAGAACTCAAGGCTTAGTTATAAGAGGTGTTGGAAAAGGGTTTCATCAGACCTAGTGTATCACCATAGGGAGCTCCAATTTTGTTTATGAAGAAAAAAGATGGGACTTTGATACTGTGTATCAAGTATAGGCAATTGAATCAGGTAACGGTGAAGAATAAGTACCCGTTGCCTAGAATTGATGACTTACTTGTTCAATTGCAGGTAGCTAAGGTGTTCATTAAGTTAGACTTGAGATCTGGGTACTATCAGTTGAAGATAGAAGAGGTTGATGTACTAAAATTTGCATTTAGGAGCAGATATGGGCACTTTGAATTTTTAGTAATGCCGTTTGGGTTAACTAATGCCCTAATTGCTTTTATGGCTTTGATGAATAAGGTATTTCATCCCTACCTAGATCATTTTGTAATTATGTTCATAGGTGACATTTTGGTGTATCCGAAAAGTAGAGAAGAGCATGCTGAGCATTTGAGGCTGATCTTATAGATTATGAGGAAAAAATGGTTGTATGCAAATTTCAGTAAATGTGAATTTTGGCTTGATCAAGTAGTATTTTTAGGTCACATAGTGTCTGGACAAGGCATTTAGGTAAACCCAAAGAAGATAGATCTAGTGATGAATTGGGAAGCTCCAAGGAATGTGTAAGAGATTCAGAGTTTCCTTAGATTAGCCGAGTATTACTGGAAGTTTGTCGAGGGGTTTTCACTAATCTCACCTCCTTTGAGAAAACTTCTGAGAAAGAATGTGCCTTTTAGATGGAATGATGAATATCGTAGAAGTTTTGAGGAACTAAAGCATTAGTTAACTATAGCAATGATGTTGACTATTCAATCTGGATTTGGAGGTTATATGGTGTATAGTGATGCTTTGCATCAAAGATTAGGATGTGTAGTGATGCAGTATAGCAAAGTGATAGCATATGCATCAAGAAAATTAAGGTCTTATGAGAATAATTATCTAGTACATGATTTAGTGCTTGTTGCAGTGGTTTTTTCTCTAAAGATATGGAGACACTATCTGATTGGAGAGACATTCCAGATATATACTGATCATAAGAGTTTAAAGTATCTATCGAGTCAAAAAGAGTTGAATATGAGACAAAGGAGATGGATAGAATTGCTAAAATATTATGACTACACAATTGAGTATCATCCAGGAAAAGCAAATGTGGTAGCTGATTCTTTAAGTAGAAAATTAGGTAGCAGTGTAGCTTAAATGTAGATATCGAGGTTACCAAGCTTAGTTCAATTGAGAGCATTAAATGTTGAATTGAATTTAGATCAAAACGAGGTATTAATAGCTACATCGAAGCTGAGACCAATATTACATGAAAAAATTAAAAAAGTTCAGAGTAAAGATCCTGAAATGGTGAAGCTTAATGAGAAGTTGAAGGTGAACCTAAATTCTAAGTTTGAATTGAGAGATGGGATATTGTGGTTGAAAAAGAAACTATGTGTACCCAATATTAATGATTCGAGGAAAGAGATTCTAGAGGAATCACATATAGCCGCTTATGTTATGCATCCTAGTACTACCAAGATGTATAAAACGTTGAAGCACCATTTCTGAAGGTCAGGGATGAAGAAGCATGTGGTTGACTATATGGCTAAGTATTTAACTTACCGACATATTAAGGCTGAGCATCAGGCTCCAGTTGGTAAGTTTCAGTCACTACCAATACTAGAGTGAAAATAGGAACGAATTATGATGAATTTTATTATGGGATTGCCAAAGACTCCAAGGCAACATAATGTTATATAGGTTGTGGTGGACCGATTTACAAAGTCGGCCCATTTCTTACTAGTAAGAGAGAGTATCTTGCTAGATTAGTTGGCTTGAAGATATGTGAATAAGGTAGTTAGACTAAATAGGGTTTCCGTGCCCATTGTATCGAATAGGGATTCCAGATTTACTTCGAGCTTATGGAAAAGCTTACAGACAACTATGGGTACGAAGTTAAACTTCAGTACTACATTTCATCCTGAAATAGACGGACAGAGTGAGAGGACAATTAAGAATGTTGAGGATATGCTCAAAGCATGTGTATTATAGTTTCAAGGAGCATGAGATCAGTATATAGTTCTGATTGAGTTTGCATATAATAACCATTATCACTGTATTATTACTATGGCTTCGTATGAGGTGTTATATGGAAGAAAGTGTCATTCACCTCTGCATTGAGATGAAGAGGGTCTTATGATGGTAGAAGGCCCAGAACTAATCCAAGATACAATGGATAAAGTGAAACTGATCTGTAGTCGAATTAAAGCAGCTCAAGATAGACAAAAGAGTTATATGGATTAACACCAAAGGGATATGGAATATCAAGTAGGAGATAGAATATTTATGAGAGTATCACCTTGACGAGGAGTGTTGAGGTTCGATAAAAAGGGTAAGCTTAGCCCTAGATATATTGGTCCTTAAGAGATCATTGAGAAAATTGGACCATTGGCATACAAATTAGCTTTATCGATTGAGATGTCTCAGATACACAATATGATACATTTAAGTATGCTTAGAAGATATTGATTAGATCCGATGCATGTGTTATCGACATATGAGGTTGAAGTTATGAGTAAACTGAGTTATATTAAGGAATCAGTAAAGATAGTGGAATATCAGAATAAACAGTTAAGAAACTAAGTAATTCCATTGGTGAAAGTCCTATGGAAGAATCACTTGAATGAAGAAGCTACATGGGAAATGCACATATGGAACAATATCCCCATTTATTTGAACAACCAGGTAAGAATTTCGAGGACAAAATTTCTTAAGGGGAAGAATTATAGTATAATGTTTTTTTCATGCTAAGGGTTAGAACCCCAGAATACTGTACATGAGAGATATTATAGAGAAATTAGGAAATGTATTTCATGCTCATGTATAACATTAGCGTACACATACGTGAAATTGATTTTTCTGTACACATTACAATGATTGTTCATGCAATCTTTTAACATATTTCGGGATATAAATAATTTTTAAATGATTATGATGTGAAAAATGAATATTTTGTCTCGAAAATTAATTTGGTGAGTATAATTATTGATTTACAGTTTTTAGTGAAAATTTGGAAAATTTTGAAAATTTGGGTATTTTTGGATTAAGAAAAATGCCGAGTGGCATGACAATTGATAAATGGTAGTAGAAATAAGTGTCAAATGGTAGTAAAAATAATTGGAAAATGGTATTAGAATTTATTGAGAATTGACATTGAAAATTATGTGATAATTGGATTAGAAATTAGGAGACAAATGGACTAGTAGTTAAAAGAGCCTAATAGAGACCACAAGGAGGTGACATATGGAAATTGACAAGTGTCAAGCCACTTGCCACACACCTCACTCTCAATGTTCACCTAATTGAAAGACCATCTCATGGTCTTTCATCGTCATTTTCATTTCATGCTTTCTCTTCTTCTTCATTTTCTTTCTCCATTCACGACACTCTCTTTTCACCCTCTCAACGTTGAATGCTACTTCCATTTTTCCTTGTCTTCTTCATTTTATTAATAAAAAACCCAACTTATCCTCCTTGAAAGATTGATGATAGTAAGAGATATATTTATAAGTTAATAGAGTTGTATATACATGCTAAAATGTGAATGAAGAAATGAGAATATTGATGTCTTGTTTTTGTGTAAATGATGAGTAATAATTCATAAGTTGTTGTAGAGATATTTTTTAGATAGAATGATCTTTATAATGGAGTTGAATGTGTGCAAAAATTTGATGAATGTATGTATACATTGATGTTCTGCTTTTGTGTTTATGATCAAACATAGATTATGATTTGTTTATAAATGACATTAAGTTGAAATGGTGGTGAGAATGAAGAGTAAATGATGAGGAATTAAGCTAGGAATGATGAACTAAGCATAAGATGCTTTAGATGTAACTTATAAGAGAGTTATAGAGAGAAAAAGGCTTTCAAAATTTCACTCTAAGTGTAATAATCAACGGATCACCAATCTTTATTTCACAGAAGATCTTATACTTCTCTCCAAGGCTGATCAAACTTCTATTATTGCTCTTATGAAAGCTTTGAGAATCTTTAGCAAACTTTCTAGTTTGGAAATCATTTCTTCAAAGTGTTTTCTATCTTTCCAAATCTGCTTTAGGCAAAGAATCTATTATCAATTATGTTACTGGTTTCAGATTGCATCTATTTCCAATCCTTTATCTACGCATTCCTATTTCAAACTTTAATCTTTCTTTTAGAGATTTCAATATTCTAATTGATAGAATTAATAGCAAAATCTCCTTATGGATTTTAAGGAGATTTTTAAAGCTCTCTCCACTATTAGGACAGCTCAATTTGTTTCATTTGTACCAAATTCAATTAATTTTTTTTTAGGATGCACATTTAACTATCCCCATGAAAATTATTAAGTCCATAGGTTTGTTATGCAATGGATTTCTATAGAGTGGGAATAAGGAAACTTTAGAGCTAAAATGCAATAGAAAGAGGTTTGTTTGCCAAAAGACAAAGGAGGGCTTGGGATAATCTCTCTTAAGTTAATGAATACTATTATATTGTCTAAAAGAATTTGAAGATTAATGATAAACAAGCAATCCCTTTTGTGTAAATGGATTCATCACATTTACATAAAGTGCAGAAGCATATGAAGGCTAACAATTATATCATCCTCAACCTCAAACTTGAAAGTTATTTTAAGAAATAGAGATTTATTGAAGAATGATTTTGTTACGCTTATTAGAGATAGAAGATAAACAAACTTTTGGTTTGATAATTAGCTATCTTTGTAGCCCTTTATTCAACTTGTAAAAAGTAAAAATATTTAAACCACTTATTGGTCTAAGGGTGATAGTTATAAAAGCATTAGTTGATACAAGGATTTTCATATAGAATGTAATTTCTACATCTCTTTGTGAAGAGATTTCTCAAACTAGTAGGGGAAGATAGTATCATTAGGAAACACACCAAAAATGGAAAATTTACCAATCAATCATGTAGAAAGGTCTTTCAGAATTGTTATAGCATAATACCTTGGACTAAGGTGGTATGGTTCAAGCATCTACATCCTAGAGCATCTTTTACATTATAGTTAGCTATGAAGGATAAATTTCCAATTTTTGGTAAGCTGAAGAACTTCCTTAACATTCCTAACTGGTGCATTCTCTATTAGAGTGCTGAGGAAAGCAATGATCATCTATTTTTTCCATGTGAATTTGTGAGTACTAGCTAGAGATCAATATTACACAGATGTTACGTCTAGAATGCTCCAGAAGATTGGAAGTATATTAAGGAGTAGGGTGGTGAGGTTAAGTATTCTAATACAACAATCAAATGGTGCTTCTACCTAGCTTTCTCCTTTCTTGCTAAAGTCATTTGGAATGAGAGGAATGTTTGCATATTTCAAAATAGAAGTCCAACCAAGGAACAATTCAACAATAGACTCATTCTATATATTAGAAGCTACTTTAGCTTATGCATGTCTAAATTTTAAAATGATGATTATCATACTAGAATGTGGAATGTTTGATTTTTAGTCATCCCAATGTCTAAGAAAGTTGAACCTAGAATTCCCATATAGTTGTTACATTATCTAGCATACTTATGTATAACTCCTTGTTAACTCTTGATTACCTTTAATGGCTTAATTCATTACCATTTTATAAAAAATAAAGAATAATTACATCAAAAAATCATGCAGTAAGAATAATATAGATCTATGACTATATAAGAATTATAACAAAATCTCGTGTCGATGAACACAAGCAAGTAGAAATGAACTTGAGACAAAAACAATTTAGTCAAAAATTTTATCTTTATATTGCATATATATAATTTAATATATACATCAAATACAAGTGAAATTAAGAGAAAAGAGAAGATTAAAAACATGGAACTTCATTTAATGGAACATCTACTAAAATCATATTGAACCTAGTTTTCATTTGAAACAAAATCCTCATCATTAAAAGGAGTCTTATCATCACCATTATTCAAATTCATTATACCAAATGACATATCAATAATTTTTTCATCCAAGATTGTCTTTCAAGTCACTCTCCTATATGAAATTTGGTTCCTTAAAATCTCAATTTGCTAAAAGATCTATATGGTCAGAGAAAATTATATCTATAGAACTAATTGTTCTAGTAAGAGTCCTATTAAAAATAAAATTAAATTATTAAGAAGTTACAAGAAATTATATTCAATTTAATAATGATAATAACAAAATTTTCTCGAAGTGTTAATTTGTAAAAAAAAAGATAGATCAATTCATTTAATTTTTTACGTTCCAATCTATTTCTTTTCTTGGAATGAATGAATTCAAATGTTCTTTAATTCCTTTCACACTTAGTTGCACTCATATGTTTACTCATAATTTAAATTAAAAACTTTTACAATTTAGGAAGATCACCTTTAAATTAATCTCATCAAGTAAGTGTAAGATAACAAAAGTAACCTTATAAACAAAATAAAGTATGATTAATTTCAAACAAGTAATAAAAGTAAAGAAAAATATATACCTAGCTTAAGTTTGTCTCTTTGATGAAATGCAATAGACATCCTAAATCACTACATGCATCCTTGAATACCTTTATTTATGGGCTTAAATGATCTTGCATCATCTTATGAATAACAATTGTTGTGATAGCTAATAGATTCTCCTATTAACTTCAACATTCATTGTAAATTTTAGTCTAAAATAGACACTAAGGTTCAGAAACTCTCCAACAGCTAACAACAGAGAGCAACGTTACCTTTCCCATGTTTTATTGTTGATTGTAAGATAAGTTGTAAACAAAGAACATACAGTTTTTAAATTGGCCTTGATTGCTTCTTTCGCTATCTCTATGGCATAACAAAAATAACTTATTATTTCCTTCTCATCACTATCATTAAGAAAAAGTACTCTCACCAAGGGCTCACAAACTTGAATGAAAAATTTACATTACGACCAAAATTCATGATCTTTAAATGTGATTATAGAAAAATCCATTCCAACATTAGACCTAGTATATTGAGATGCAACCTATTTATCAGATGTAAACATTTGTCTTAACTCCCTCTTCATTACAACAAATCTCGAAAGTGATAAGAAATTAGTTACAAATCTTGTAATGATAAGACAATATAAATTTTTATTATTGGCCAAACCCTTTCTCATTAAATTAGAGCTTATGCAAGATTAAAGATGATTTTTACATTTTTTCATCAATGATATGAAAGTATCTAGGATCTTTTATATTTTCTAACATCATGTCAATGCAATGTGTAGCATAAGGAATCTAATAAAATAGTTATACTTGATTTATAACCTTTAGCTAGTTGCTTTATAAGCAGAATCATTTTTAATGATGAAATGAACAATGTTTTTAGGCCTAAATTCATTCATAACTTCATCAAATATCTTAAACAAACTATCAAAATTTCTAATAAGGCCATATTTATCAATAAACTTCAAAAAATTTGTCCAATTAGCATTACAAATCAAAAAATTAATAATAGGTTAATGCGTTCTATTTGTCGAACTACCACACATGATTGAACACCTATAAGTTGACAAAGTCATTTTTCTTTCATCCAAATAACTTTTTATTTTAGAAATAGAGCTATTTTAAAAATTAGCTATATAGTCATCAATTGAAGGAGTTTTATATCCTAGACCCTAAGAGGCAATAACATCCACTATAGGCCAGTAATAATAAGACTAAGCAACATTGAATGATACATTTGTATCATACCACCTTCTAGCCATTGCCATATCCATATTATGAGCTACTTATTTAGATTATAAGGTACTATGAATTAAAGGTTGAGCTTTAAGAGTTGTTCATGATCTACAAAAATTAGACACATGTCTTCTTCTCTTTCTCACTTTAAGTGTATTAATCCTTTCTTGTTGGGTAAGAATACCACCTTCAACATTTCCAATATCATCCTGAACACTGTAAAAATAACTTACACTACCAATTTCGTAGTTCAGTCTTTTTTTCTTTCTAATACTAATACTCTTTAAGCAAAGTTTTCATTTGTCATTTCACGTCATGACTAACTTTCTTACAAGGCTCCACATCACCTTTGATTATAACTAAATGCTTCTTTAATCTTGTGATTCCACTACCTTTCAAATATTTATTATAATACAACAAATAGTATAGTTCTTTATACCAAAACCAATCTTAGTATGAGCCTAAGTTAAATCATCGAATCTTCCTAAACTTGTAGTGGCTCAATTATTAGAAGTACTTGAACTTTCATCTATTTATTTATAAAAATAAATGCAACTAAATTAAGTAAAGTAAACTAAGTAAACAACACATGCAAAATGACCAATAAACAAACATAACTCATTAAGTGAATAATCAAATTATCACATCCTAAACATGTATCATATAGTCACTTTAAGCCAAAAGTAATGATCAGGTTAGTTTTCTTCATCAATTTTGGGAATTGAGAATTATAGAGGAAGAAAGTAAGTGGAGCAATGGTTTCTTCTACTTTTTTTTTCTAGAAATGGTATAGAGAGGGCTTGTATTTAGTTGCTTGGAGGTGTATATTAATCAAAATAAAGTTAGCTATCCATGACATCACTACAAAATAAAACATACAACCAAGGGTTATAAACTACTTAAGAAGTCATCTTGAAGAGGAATAGACTATGGCTTTCTAAAGAAATATATTATTATCTATTCTAAGCTCGATCAAATTTCTAACATTTGGTATCGCTTAAGAACAAAAATTATGAAAAATATGAGTTGGTAATTTATGATCTGCATGAAAGAAAAATAGCTAAGTAATCAGTATCATATGATAACTCCCTTTAATGTATATATGTTGGTAAACCTTGACAAATAATAAGTACCAATACAAAATCATCAACAAATTTCTTAATCTAAGTGAAATAAAGTATTATATGGTAACTAATCTTTAATGCCAAATTCCTCCATTCTATGAGAGATCTCAGCTTGAATAACTTTTAAAAGATGAAAAAAATACATTATTAAAAGTATCTTATAAAATTCTAAAACTTTTTCAATACTTAAGTTTAATTAAATATGTTTATAAACTCTCAGGAGATAAAAATAAGCTAAATATTCAAATAAATTCACTAATTAAAAGAATGAAAATTTTTGATTAAATTGAAAATTTTGATAATAAAAGTTTTCTAGATTATTGTACTAAAGTAAAATAAAGAGCTAAATGAATTTAAGTGAAAAAAAGCTAAATTAAATTATTGGACTAGAAGTATAAATATTACACAAAAAATGAAAATCACAGTAAACGATTACAATATCACACACACAAAAAATCTAGTTTTATGTCTGCATCTACATAATACATAATCAGATACAAAAAGCTAGCATTCTATAATCAGCAAGAAAAACATAGGGAGGAAAAGCATTAACGGGGAATAAACATCACGGTGGTAAAAGAGAGGAGGATAGATTCGGAGTGCAAGCTGGTGATAGGAAATCTAGAGGTTAAAGCTGCAAAGGCATGGTAGACGTACAGAGGAGAGGAGAGTTGAGATTGAATTGAAGATTTGGAGTGGAATAAACGCCCAAGAGTAATAGATGACATTTTAAGGTTTAGGTTACACTTTACCTTTTATTAATTTTAGTCCTTAAAATTTTGGAAAATTGTACTTAGTCTTGATATTAAACCGATTTTCTAAGTGTCAGTCGATACTAGCTGGTACCCACCAAAAAGTTCAATATGCAGACTAATACGAAATTGGCATATATCATATCATTTGTGGGTATCAAATACTCTGTGCACATAACCCTATGCCAACCCTATTCCAGATGATCCCATCCACACAAATATATGGGACTCAAAGAAATGTATGTATGAGATCGTCTGGAATAGGGCTGGTATAGGGTTATGGGCACAAAGGATCTTGTTCCCCATTTGTGGTTCGTACAATACAGTACTTATTTTTTTGGTTAGGGATCATTATATCCTATCCTAATATAGTTGTATTTTTATGTATTATGATGATACTTTCTTTTATACACACACACACACACACACACATTGATGATCATCGTGTTATTTTAGTCATCCAATTTATCGTGTTTTTTTATAATGTAGGTGAAAGTCTTAAGATTTGTATCAATCTTAAAAATTTGTATAGTTATTTTCCATATATAGAGATTGACTTTAGCCCTATATCTCCATGACACATTTAGATATTTTGAAAAATTCATAGATTATAGGACATCAGGGAATATAAGTGTTTAATCCTATACAAGGTTTATCTAACGAAATTTATCGTCCGGTAAGAGAAAACAATTTTTTATTGGAGTTTAGTATAAAGTTAAGTTCGAGATTTACAAAAAATAATGATACATTTCAAATCATACTGATATTATTGTAATTTGTCACACTCCATTTTCATTCATGTTAGTAAGGTATCAGATTTCACATATGATACATGCATTGATATCTTTGGGCATCCAAAATCTTAAGGGGCCGATGATGGACCTTCATTATCTTTGGAGTAAATGTTTTACACTAATCGACCATTACTTTGATTTTTTAACCTCCTTTATTGTTTTCTACTTTTATTATAACTGTTGATAATTAATATTTGTTCATTATGGACAATGCTAAAATTTTAAATTCCTTTTTAAAAATTTATTAATTATAGATTTTGTAAAAGATTAAGGATAAGAATATCAAATTTACTCTAAATTAAAGATAATGAAAAAACCTAATTAAGGATTTAGTTAAATGGGCTCAAATTTAGTAAGAAAATGGGTCCTTTTTTATATAAGTTGGTTATTTATTAAGCCTATGATGGGAAAGTCTTTTAAAGTTACTACAAAAGAAGTGCTAAGATCTTGCATTGCTTAATTGCTTATATCTCATATTGCTTATTTAAGTCAGTTTGTGAATATTTAATTTTTTAATTCAATAAAAAATTTAACATTAATAAAGGTAAATAAGATAGTAATAGCATAATGATATACATATTTTGTTAAAAATCATCAAAATTTGTAACAATTTATTCATTGGTTTATTCAAACTGATCAATGTCTTGCATAAGTTGATCAGCCACTTATTTATCAAAAAATAGATAACAAAATAGATAATTTTGTCATCATCTCCATTTACACAAGTAATTGACACTAAAATTGATGTTATATATAATATCCTCACGTGCACTTAGCCTCTAAAATTTGAGATGGTTATACTTATGAAAACTTCTAACCATTAAGGGAAAACTCAACTAAACCACAAAACAAAGAGAAAAAAGCAGGACTAGATCTCCCCATACTAGCCATGGAGAATCATTTAGAACATATAATCATCAGCCTTCAAAACAGAAGAGGTCATTTTCTCTCCCAAACTTTAAGGATCTTGTAACTAAACACGTAGGAAGTTTGGTTAGTTTTACAATTAAAGAAAAGGACTTGATCACTAACTGAGCCCGCTAGGATATGATGAGCCATTGACATGCATCAAAATGAATATATTTTAACAATCCAAATCGTATCCAAATATTAATAGATAAATATTTGGTGTTTTGCTTTGGGATGGGACAATTGTGATACAGGGGAACATCTAGATGGAGGCTCAACTTGTTGAACACAGCACACCTTTGCATCTCTCTTTCTCTCTCTTACATGATCAGAGGAACCATAATGAAGGATGAATCTCATGTTTCTCTATTGAATAACTCAATTCCTTTCCTCATCATAGTTTTAATGCACTTTGAAACAAAAATTTATCGATGGCTCACAGAAGTAGCAAGTATAACCCAGTGTTCTATGCTTCTTAAGTGACATCTAAATAGTTCATCTTTTTCAAAAACTCTTAGTGTAAGGTTTACGATTAACTATTTTGATGGTAACTGTATAATATTTCAAAATTCAAATTGGATTTATTTCCTTGTATAATTAACGGTCTAATTCTCAAAAGGAAATAAAATCATAAGAAATACATTTTTTTTCTTACAGGAACCTTCATTATGAACTTACCTTATTAGAAATGGTTTATTTGAAAGGATCCTACTAATTATGAAGGTCGTATCTTAGCCCCGTGATTACTAGAGGATTTTTGGCAAAAATGAAATCAAATTTATTCAGATTTAAATCCATCCAGTTGATTAAGATGTAAGTGAAACAACGACTAGTTGAATAAATTAACTATTTAATAAAGAGCAATAACACTTATAAATAAACACACTTATACTTTTGAAACATTTGAGCAACATCTATATTCTTGAGAGTCATATCATTCTTATTGTGCCTTAAAAAGTGAAATCACTCTATCAAGAGAGAAATTGTTATTTTATTTTTCTATCAGCTTTCGAAAGCTTGTTATACATTTCGAGAAAGGTTGGAGAACCTTGAAAAATATGTACTCCTGAGCTTGGAAAGGCTCGTCAAATTTAATACTTAGACTTTTATAGTGAAACACTCTAGTTGGATACTTGGGGACTGGATGTAGGCTTGGGTTGTAAGCCAAACCGGTATAAATAAACTACGTCCTTTTTCTCTCTCTCTTATTATATTTTATATTTTTGCATTATATTGTGTATGTGATCATTTCAGCAAGAGACTCCTTGATTTTTATAATAGGTCCCTTCTGTTTTCAACTTGTTGACGTTTCCTTTCAGTTTTAACAGGCGCCTTCTATTTTTTTAGATTGTTTTAACAAGATTCATCATTCAATAGGCTGCTTTCGTTTAAATAGGGTCCTATTCCAAAAAAGGCCCCTATCGCCTAATAGGCTCTTGTCACTTAAAAGATTGTATCCTATGACATGCTCCTATTGTTTTTATTCGTTAACTAAGATCTATTTATTATATGAATTGAAAGAACTTGTAAAATTTTTATAAGCCACATATAATTCACCATCCTTTTGCATGTGTTTGCTTTATCATTTAGTATAAGAGAGAGGTTTCATATTTTTGTATTGTATAACACGTGATAGATCATGGTAAGCACCTTGGGAAGTTTTGAAGGACAATCTGTCTTAAAATCTCCTTACTTCAATGGAAACAATTACTCATACAGGAAAGAGAGAATGACCATATATCTCTAATCTGTAGATATCGAAGTATGGCAAGCAATTAGAGTTGGAGCTACAATTCCCACTGCTGATAACATAGAAGTATGGATTGATGCTGATAGGAGATATGCATAACTAAATGATAATGCAAAACATCACCTGATATTGCATTGTCTCCAGAAGAATATGAAAAGGCATCCTACTGCACTACAGGAAAAGAAATGTGGGACAAACTACAAGTCACGTTTGAAGGAACAAATGAGGTAAAAAAGCATAAAATAGGTCTTTTAGTGCATCAATATGAAACTATTGGTATGAAATAGGAAGAGACCATAAACGAATTATTTAGACACTTCAACAACATCATCACGACCTTACAAAACTTAGGAAAGATATATCCCAATGACAAGCTCATAACGAAGATTCTTAGTTCATTACCAAAGGAATAGAGACTTAAGATGATAGCTCTAGAAACAACAAAGGATATACACACTATTTCACTCGATTGGCTATGAGGAAATCTAATGATCCATGAAATCAAGCTTAGGCGAGATGAGGATCCTCCTATAGAAAAGGAATGACACTGAAAGCAACTCACGAATGAAACTGTGATGAAAGTGACACTGAGTTGTAAATAGATGGAGATCATGAGTTCGACTTTATCATCAGAAAATATGTCCGCTTCTATGAAGAGAAGTTGATGAAGAATAGAGAAGGAAAAAAAAGTTGGAAACAAAAGATTAAGGAAACAAAAAAGCTGGAAACAATAGATTCCTATCAAAAGGTAGCAGTAATAATAATAATTCATAAAACAATTAAATCATATGCTATCATTGCAAGAAACCTAGACACACAAGACCAGAATGTCCTCTTCTTTAAAAGAATAAGTCAAAGAACAAAAAATACAGAAAGCAACCAATTACTGCAACCTGGTCAGATGAGGATTTTGAAAACTTTGAAGAAGAAGAACCAGAAGAAGTCAACAATATTTGCTTCATAATTGAATCAAGAGATGATGAGATATGTTTCAAAAATGGAGAGAAGGGAGAATCAACAAATAGTTGATAGTGGCTGTTTGAGACACATAATAGGTGAAATATCACACTTCAACTACATTGAAAGAAAAAATAGAGGTAATGTTGTCTTTTTAGACAAAAATAAAAGAAAGGTCACCGAAAATGGTAAAATTGGTGATTCTAACTCTACCTTTACCTCTATTGATAATGTTCTCTTTATTGATGGTTTATATGACAAAGGTTACAAAGTCATTTTCTATGCATTTCATTGTGAATTTTTTGATATTCATAATGACAATATTGTGTTTGTTGGTTATAGAAATCCGAATATATATTATGCTCAACTAGAAGATATATCCTCACAAAGTGTTAAGTATTTTGTCTCTCTAGAAAATGATTCGTTTATCTGGCACAAAAGATTTGGGCATGCCAACATGAGCATTGTATTAACACTATTTAAAAACGAGTTAGTAAGATGACTATTAACCTTAAAGTTTGAAAACAATCAAGTTTGTAAGGCTTGTTTAAAAGGTAAACAAATCATAAGCAACTTTCCTCATTAAAATATTGTGTCTACTAGCTAACCATTTGAACTTGTGCACATGGATTTATTTGATCCCACTAGGACTCAAAGTTTTGGTAGTAAACATTATAATTTTGTTCTAGTGGATGATTACTCCAGATTTACATGTGTTTATTTCTTATCAAATAAAGACGATACTTTTGAAGTGTTTGAGAAGTTTTGCAGAAAATTCAAATAGAAAAAGGATACTACATCACTTCAATTCAGAGTGATCATGGAGGAGAGTTTGATAATGGAAATTTTGAAGAATTCTGTGACAATAATGGTATAACTTAGTACTTCTCTTGTCTAAGGACGCCTCAACAAAATGAAGTTGTAGAGAGAAAGAATAGAACTTTGGTTGATATAGCTAGGACCATGTTGTGTGAAAGTGGACTACCTCATAGATACGGGGCAGAAGTAGTATCGATGACATGTTATGTACTTATCAGATGTCTTATAAGACCTATTCTGGAAAAAAAACCCCATGAGCTATGGAAAGGAAGAAGACCAAATATTGCTTACTTTTGAGCATTCAACTGCAAATGTTTCATTATGAAAAATGGAAAAGACAACCTTTGAAAGTTCGATGTGAGTTCAGATGAAGCTATTTTCTTAGGCTATAGTACCACTAGTAAAGGATTCAAAGTTTACAATAAAAGTTCAAAGAAGATAGAAGAATCGCTGCTTGTGGTATTTGATGAAGCAATACCTTTGACAACAACAACTGACTCAGATGGTGAAGAGCATCCTTTATGTAACATCCCGTTATCCTATATTAAGGGTTAGAACCATATAATACTATACATGAGAGATTATTGAGAAGTTAAAAAGTGCATTTCATACTCATGCATAATATAGCATACACACACATACGAATATTAATTTTTGCACACATTAAAATCATTGCATATGCATTCATTGACATTATTCAGGTGTAATTGATTTATAAATGTGATTTTTTACATAAATTGGGGTTTATATGTATTGAAAATTGAATTGGTGTGTGTAAGTATTGATTTAGGATTTTTGGTGAAATTGGGAAATTTTTAGAATTTTGGGTATTTTTAGACTAAGAAAAATGTCAAGTGGTAAAACAATTGATAAATAAAATTAGGATTTATTGACAAGTGTCATTAAATATTGTTAAGATAAGCCATGTCTTAACCCATGAAACTTTTAACTTCTTGGAAGACCATTTAATTGTTTTCTATCTTGCGTTTTCTTCTTCTCTTCGTAATCTTCCTCATCTCCTTCATTCTCCTTCATCATCAACGTTAAAGGTTTTCCTCACCTTTCATTTGCTACTCTCACCTCGTTGTCTTCCACATTTGACACAAGAAAACCTAAGCTATTATACCTTTAAGATGATGCTCGTGTAAGAGAAGAAATCTAGGGCTAAGTGATATCTTGAAGATATTGAAGCTAAATCAATTAAGTAGCATGTTAATCCTCATGGTTTTTTGGAATATGAAACAAACATGGTGATTAATTGATATTAAACGATTATGAGAACAGTGGGCATTATACATGATGCATGGATGAAGATGTAAATAGGGTTATGCCTTGCTTTTGGTATTATGATGAGTGATAATTTATGAGTTGTGATATAGATGATTTTGAGATGATTAAAAATGAAAAAGGTACTTGAAAGGGTGTTGAAAGTTGAAAAATGGAGAGATGTGATCATGTTCTACCTTTTAGCATGATAATGAAAGTTAAGAAGTGATGAATGAATTTATGTGTTTGTGTCCTTGTTTTAAGAATATGAAAAACATGAAAACAGGCTTTTTTGTGGATGAACTTGATTAAGAACTTAAGGTATAAGAAATGGTGTTGGAGTAATATTCTTGAAATGAGAATTACGTATAATAATGAAGGATTGATGAAATGATTTGTTTTTGTACGATTTATGACCTTGTGTGACTTGTTTTCTGAATGTTTTACTTGAGTTATTGAGGTAGTAGTGAAGAGGGTATGGATTAGAAATGATGAATTATAAAAATGAATTGTTTGAGACTTTGTGAATGAGATATGTTATGGAAAAAGGATAGGATTTCATGAACGATGAGATTTAGTTGAAAATGATAAATCAAATGAGTAGAAGTGTGAGAGTTAATCAATTGGTAGTGTAATTAGTATGAAATGATGTTGCATTAGAGAAGGTGAAATTTGGAAATTTAGGAGTAGAATTGATGTAAGTATATATGTTAAATTTGTGTGAATGAAGGAAAAAATACAGGGCAAGGTCGTGGCTTTCACCTTGCGATTGTGGCCTGAAAAAATGAGCTTCTATCACAATCATATCATGACTTGGCCAGAAAAAGTTTCTTTCAAGATCGTGGCAGGAGCATAACGATTGTGGCCAACTCCAAAAGTTTCTGTCACGATCGTGGTAGGGACACCACGATCATGGCCAGACCTATGGAGAAAAAGAGTTGTCTTTTGAGTGAAGTATGAACCAATCAATGCTAGGGTGCTTCTGTATGAGGTATTTAGGCTTAAATAAGATTTTGAATGAACCTATTAGATGATGAATGATGTTATTAAAGTGAGTAAAGTGTATTAGATATTAAAAAATGATTGAAAGGTGTTAGTTAATTATGAGATGTGAATTAAGGAAATGTACCCGAGATTTGGCATTGAGCATGCATTGTACATAACACATATACATATGTGCATCAATGAGTACTTATATGATTGTACAAAGTGGTAATGTGGTAAATGTATATGTTTTCTTGATATAGAGGAGCAATTAAAGCAATTACATCCAGACATTACCGACACCTCGAGGTAATAAGCTATCTAGAGCAAACTATGAGTAACCTAAGATGGTCTCACTTTAATTATTTGTTTGTTAAACTATGTATTGAATTATTATGTGATGTGTATGTACTGATTCCAAACATTGAATGTCTGAGGTGTTTGATGCATGAATAATATATTAGAAGTGCTCATTGAATGTGAATTTGATTGAATAAGTGATTCTCGACTTAAATGTTAAATACCAGACTAAGGTCCAATGAAAAATGTGAATGAGATTGTGATAATGAATATGAATGTGTAAGACAGACATAATTAATTGACTGAATACATATGAAGCATGTCATTTCATGAATTCATGATAACATAAAGGCAGTTGTGACCGAAGTCGCTAGTGAAAAAAGAGTTTAAAGCTTAGAATGTGGTAAGAGCCTCTGGTCACTATATAAAATGAGACCTGTATCCCTAACGAATAAGGGACAGTATTAACAAGCCCAGTATCCACAATGGATATGAAAAACTGAAAAAGGCACTCGGTCACAGCAAAGAAATAAATGAATGTGAGTCTCATGAACATTACGTATATACATGATATGTATGATTTGAATGATCGCAATGTATTGTTGAATTGTGTTGAATGAAAAATGTGAAAATTGTGAACAAAGTTCTTTTTGATGCCACATGATGATAGATGAAATGACGTGAACTAAGTGATTGTATGAATTGTTGTGTTATGTGATATGAGTGAACCATCGAGGATAGTTAACTCACTGAGTTTACAAACTCACCAAAATTGCAACGTTGACTTTTCAGGTAAGAGAGAGGTGACTTAGATACTAATACATTCTAGAAGAAGCTTAGTACTACTTTTGGGATAGAAGAAATGACTTAAAGGTCTATCAGCTAGACTGAAGGATTTAGATACATTTTTTTGTTTAACTCCTCATTATGTAGCATGTTTTGACATTGTACATATATGGATGATGATGTAATGATATAATGTACATATTGTTTATTAAATGAAATGAGGAATTTGGGTTTTAGTCATTGTGATTTTTATGTTTTTAATTTATAATTCCATGAGATAAGTGAAAGTGATATAGTTAACACACCGTTTTTGTCGGGCATACGCTCGAATGTCTGATAGGAGTACAGGCACATGTCGGATGGGAGTGGGGTGCTACACTTTGATTCCTAAAAATACATCAGAGAATTAAACTACTTCTATAATACTTTCATAATCTTAAAATTAAGAAGGCCCCTCTGAAGCTAGAACAGAGCAAGTTTCTTCATCTCAGCAGGAGCCTATACAATAAAAAACATCGAGAGAATGGAGGGATCTTGATACACATCAATATATTCTTGAAGATACCTCTGAAAGTTTAAGAACAAGATCATCGTTTAAGAACAACTTTATTACTCTCATCTCATAATTAAAACCAAATTCTGTTGAAGAAGCTCTTACTGATGACAACTGGGTCTAAACTATAAAAGACGAGCTAAGTTAGTTTGTCAAGAACAAAGTATCGAATCTAGTGCCTCGTCCACAAAACAAGTCAATTATTAGAACTCGTTAGGTATTTTGAAACAAACTTGACGAAAAAGGTAAGGTGGTAAGAAACAAATCTAGACTTGTAGCTCAAGGTTACAATCAATAGGAAGGTATTAATTTTGATGAAATTTATGCACCTGTTGCTAAATTGGAATTGATTAGAATTTTATTTGCCTTTGCATGCTATAGAAACTTCAAGTTATTCCAAATGGATGTTAGAAATGCATTCTTAAATGGTTACATTAACGACGAAGTATTTGTTAAGCAACCCCCAAGTTTTGAAGATGAAAAACATCTGGATTACATAATGAAGTTATCCAAAGATTTGTATGGTTTAAAGCAAGCTCCTCGAGTATGGTATGAAAAGTTAAGTAATTTTCTTCTTGAGAAGAACCTTGAAAGAGGAAAGGTTGATAAAACCTTATTTATTAAGAGAAAAGAGAATGATTTACTTATAGTGCAAATATATATTGATGACATAATATTTAGTGCCACTAATCCATCCTTCTGTGAAGAATTCTCAGCATTAATGTAGGGGAGTTTGAAACGAGCATGATGGAAGAATTATCATTCTTTCTCGGATTACAAATCAGACAAACAAAAAAAGAAATCTTTATTAGCCAAGACAAATACACAAGGTAACTCATCAAGAAAGATCATTTTAAGAATGCCAAACCGATGGGTACTCCAATGTACAATGGAACTAAACTTGATAGAGAGGAGAAAGGCAAAGTTTTGTATGAGAAAAAATATAGAGGAATGATTAGATCATTACTATATCTTACAAGCTCAAGACCAGATATTATGTTTAGTGTGTGTTTGTTCCCACGCTTTCAATCAAATCCAAAAGAAAGCCATCTTCAAGAAGTCAACAAAATCTTTCAATATCTCCACGGAACTATGAATTTTGGACTATGGTATCCAAAAACTGATTCATTTGACATAGTGAGCTATTGTGATGCATATTGGGCAGGTGATAAAAGTCGATTGAAAAAGCACAAGCGGTCACTAGCAATTTCTTGAAGGATGTCTAATATCTTAGTCTTGTAAGAAGCAAAATTGCATAATGCTCTCGACGACTAAAGCTGAATATATAGCAGCTGCCAACTGTTATGCTCAAATCTTATGGATGAAGCATCAACTATAGGTTTTTTCTCCAAACTTTTTTCATATTCCTATATCATGTGATAATACGAGTGCGATAAATCTTTTTAAAAATCTTGTTCATCACTCTAGGGCTAAGCATATAGAAGTCAAACATCATTTTCTTAGAGATCATGTTTTAGAAGGAACCATTGACCTTTTGCATATTAATACTGAGAATCAAGTAGTTGACATTTGCATCAAGTCACTCTCTAAACGTCTATTTTGTGTGTTAAGGAAAGAGCTTAGTATGTGCAAACTCTCTGATATTATTTCTGCATAAATACTCTTTATTACTTGTCTTTGCATTTCATTTAACAGGCTCCTTCTATTCTGATTCCTTAGAAACTCTCTTTTGGTTTGGTAAGCCTCTTAAAGTTTAGAAGGCCCCTTAATTTTAGAAGGCACCTCTCGATTTAATAGAGAAAGATTACATATATATAAAAAGGTAATTTCCTTTCTTTTGACGTTTCAACATGCGCGAAGTTTTGATAAGTAGCTGTATGGATCTGTCAAAAGATACGCAAACGATCACACTTCCTCCCTATTCTCTATTATTTTTTATAATGACAAAGGGGAAGAGTTTATGTGGATATATTCTTGCATATATGATGATATATTTCTCAATGCTGCCTATATATGTGATTGATTCTGCTATTAAACTCATGAAGAATTTGTGATATATAAACGATATATTTTTGCATAAATGATGATATATTTCTCAATGTATATTTCTTAATGTTGCCTCGATTATATATATGATTGATTCTACAGTTGAACTTGTGAAAATCTGTGATGTATAAAAGATAGGTTCCTTTCTTAAGAGATAGACTCCTAAATGTCTAAACATATAAAAGTCACAAGTATCTTTCGAAATCATCTATTATCTCTTTGAATTTTGAAAAATATATCTATTATTTCTTGTCATCATCAAAAATGGGGAGATTGTTAGCTGAAGGTTTATGATTAACGATTTTGATGATAATTGTATAATATTTCAAAGTTCAAATTAGATTTATTTCCTTGTATAATTAACAGTATAATTCTCGAAAGGAAATAAAATCATAAGAAATATGTTTTCTTTCTTACAGGAATCTTCATTATGATCTTACTTTACTATAAATAGTTTATCTGAAAGGATCCAACTAATTATAAAGGTTGCATATTAGCCCCGTGATTACTGGAAGATTTTTGGAAAAAATGACATCGAAGTTATTTAGATTTAAATCCATCCAGTTGACTAAAGATGCAAGTGAAGCAACATTTAGTTGAAGAAATTGACTATTAAGGAAGAGCAACAACACTTATAAATGAGCATACTTAGACTTTTGAAATATTTGAGCAGCATCTATATTGTTAAGAGTCGTATCATTCTTATTGTCCCTTAGAAAGTGAAATCACTCTGTCAAGAGAGAAATTGTTATTTTATTTTTTGATGAGTGTTTAGAAGATTGTTATACACTTCGAGTGAGGAAAGTTAGAGAATTTTGAAAAATATGTACTCGTGAGCTTGGAGAGGCTCGTCAAATTTTTGAATTTTTATAGTGAAACACTCAAGTTGGATACTTAGGGACCGGACGTAGGCTTGGGTTGTAAACTGAACTAGTATAAATTGATTGCGTCCTTCTTCTCTCTCTCATTATCTTTTATATTTCCGTATTATATAATGTGTGTGTTCATTTCAACAAGAGGCTCCTTCACTTTTATAATAGGTCCCTTATTTTTTCAACTTTCTGACGATTCCTTTCAGTTTTAATAGACGCCTTCTTTTTTTTAAATTATTTTAACATGATTCATCATTCAGTATACTCGTTTCATTTAAGAAAATCCTATTCCACAAAAGACTCCTATCACCTAATAGGCTCCTGTTGTTTAAAAGAATTTATCCTCTCACAAGCTCCTACTATATTTTTTCATTAACTAGGATCTGCATACTATACGAATTGAAAGAACTTGTAAAATTTTTATAAGTCACACACAGTTCACCCTCTCTTGCGTGTGTTTGCTTTATCACAAACATGTTTTAAATGAAGTTCAAATCCATAGTTTTATGTGATACTAAGCATACTAATATTAGTGCCTCCTTTAGTATTTGATATACAAGTCTATGAAAGAAATATTACTGGGAACTACCTCTTGAAATCAAAACAATACCCATATGATTAGATATATGAGAATTTCAAATATAAGAAATATATGTAGCAGGATGCTTTGCAATATTGGTTCTTATCCATTCTTTGATATCCCATGTTAATGTTTGGTGCAGTATGCCTGTTGCTGTTCTTATATGAACTTCACCGGCAACTTCACATGGTGGATAAATTTTGTTAGGTTTTTTTCAAGTATGCATTTAAGGGCATTTGTGCTGTTAATTATGACCATATTCAAACTATAATGTTGAAAATGATATTTTAAGTATGTAAGTTTAGTTTCATTTGCATTTGAATGTGTTCATTCATATTATCCTTTACTGACCAGGGTTTCTGCGATTTATTTAGATTTAGATAGGGCTATGCATTTGTTTTCCAAATAGAGAATAATCACGCTCTTATTCAACAACTTTAGTATCCTTCTCGATGAACTGTTTGGTCTTACGTTCTTATCTAATGATATAGAATAGTTAGCAATTTTTTTCATCATTTTGCTATTGGTTTTATTTTGGATTGAAAGCACTGCAGATCTTGAAGTAGTGGAAACTAATACAATTTGAGAAGTATCATCTTTTCTTTCTAAATTTGCATGATTAGTGTTGATGCTTCTAGGTGTTTGGCAGTCTCTTAAACATAGGGTTAGTTCCATCATTTGCCCCACAAGTTAGTTTTCTTCTTTCTACGATTATCATGTTAGTTAATGGTTTAATCATTTAATAATTTTTTTGTGTTTCATACATACAACAATGATATATAGCCTAAGTAGAATCATTGTTTTGGTTGTTTGGTGGTCAGTCTCAGGAAATACCAGGGGTGTACTATTTTGGTGGAAAGGAACTTTGAACACTTAGCACTTTCTTAGAACACAAAAACTTGTTTATGCAATCTTTTCCAGTAGTTTGAACTTCCTTGCTAAGAAATATCAAGTTTAAGAATGAAACTTCATCATTTGACTAAAGGAGAGTTCTTTGTGAGGTTGATACAAAAACTCTTCTCCTTGAGATTAAGTACATGTGATTTCTATCAGATGCACAATAATATATGGGAATAAAATATGAAATAGAGTCAAAAAATTTCGAGACCAATCCCTAACTAGAATTTCAATTTGTTAGTTTAGATGTGTATACTTAGTGCAATTCCTGCAGCACTTAGAGAAGTTATTCTTGACTATTATTTGATAATAAACCTAACTATATCCTTAAAAAGTATTAGATTAATGATAAGTACTTATTCTTAAGATAAGTTCTTATAAATTAGATATAAGAGATGGAGTTAAAATCTTTTCCTACATTGGGCAATATTAATCAAACATTTGATAATGTTGATCACATTTTTTCGTATTTTCTTGAATAAGTTAGAAAGGGACTTGAGATCGTATTGTCCTCCTAAAAAATCGACTTGTCCTTGAGGAAAAAAGATAGAAATTGACCAATAAGGTCATAATTCTCTCAAGTAGTCTTTTTAAGTTGTCCATCTTTCCAATGAACTAATAACTCCAAAGTAAGAAAACCTGCTTTGTTAACCCACCTATGAGACAATATTTTGGCAAAAGAAAGATTAATCTCCCATTTAGATGTAATTGGTAAGGAAGCTAGTGGGTAAGTTGGTATTTGTCCCAAAGCTAGACGTAGTAGTGACCATAGAAAATGGGATGCATTGTAGAAGGTGAACATTCCAATTCATAGGCGATTGGTCCAACACGTCTGAGTAACTTTGTAAGGGCCAAAAAATGTAGGAAAAAGTTTCTTATACCATCATTTAGCAAGTGAACATTGATGATAGTTGAATTCTTTAAAAAATAGTCATTGACATTGAAACTTAGCTCTATTTGTTTGGAATCAACTTGTGCTTTTGTATGTGTCTAACCTTTCAAGAGATTTGCTCTTAAGAGTTTGAACATGTCATTATGAAAAATAAGTTATTCTTCTAGCTCAATAAGTTGTGTTTCTTTTGGAGCAAATGGATGGAGTGGTGGAGGATCTTGGTCATAGACAATCTTGAAAGGTGTAGTCCCCATGAAGTGTGAAAGCCAATATTAAAAGAGTATTTAGCACAAAGGAGAAATGTAGTCCATTTCGTAGATTGTACATTGGCAAAGCAATATAAGTAGGCTTCTAAACATTGGTTCACCACCTTTAGATTGAGGATGATAAGAAGTTCCCATTTTCAAGTGATTTTTCCTCAATTTGAAAATTTCCTATAAAAAATTGTTGAAGAAAATGACATCTTTATCTAAGAGGATAGAACTTACAATGTCATGGAGGTGGACAATCTCCCCGCAAAAAAAATTAGTAATCTTTTTCATAGTAAATGGATGACATAAAGTAATAAAATGGATGTATTTACTAAAGAAATCTACTTCCACAGAAATATAATAAAAAATTTTAAAATTAGGAAGGCTAACGATGAAGTCTAGGGATATATCTTCCTATATCCTCTTTAGTATAGGTGGAGGTTGTAAGAGACTAGCAGGAGTCAGGGCTTGGTACTTGTTCTATTGATATGCTAAATAATTTTGAACGTAATTGCTGATATCTTGCTTCATTTATGGATAAAAAAGTTGGAAGATAACCTTTCAAGAGTCTTTAAATATCTACCATGCCCATAGATAGAGTCGAAGAGATCCAGATATAAGTTTCTACCTCAAAGATATATTGTCTGGAATTATCAAATGATTCTAGTAATATAAGTTCTGGTCATCCACCTGCAAGCCTAGATAAGGAATGGTCTTTGGAGAGTCCCTCCATAATTTTGCTGGTGTAAGGATCCATTTGGAGAGCTTCTTAGAAATTCATAAAGTCTAAGGAGATCAGGAGAGTCAAAACTAGAAAACCGACATATTGTGGAGATCAAGAAAGTGCATAAGCCCTTTATTTTCTTTTTCAGTCTTATAAATAACGAAAAAAATTAAATGATAATATCTTTATAGGGAGCGCTTTTTCATTATTAATAATACACTGATCCAATAAGAATTTAAGGCTAAGATGATTGATCTTGAAGAAGAAATGTTACCTAAAAGGTAATGTTTCCATTTTTGTAAAGAGCAAGTAATTCTTGATCATATGTGGATTTTAAATGATTAGAAGAAGAAAATCCCTTATTAAAATAAGCCACGAGATGATTGTTCTAAAGAAGTATAACTCTTATTCCTTCATTTGTTCCTTCATTTGAGGCATCACATTTTATTGTAAATGGCTGAATAAAATCTGAGAGACACAATACAAGAACTGAATTCAAAATATTTTTAACTTGTTAGAAATCCTTGTCAATTATTGATGACCACTTAAATGCATTTTTTTTATAAGATCAATTAATGGTTAACCAATAATTCCATAATTCAGCACAAATCTATTATAGTACCTTGTTAACCCCAAAAATTCTAGTAATTCCTTCACTTTAATTCGAACAAGACAATCTTAGATAGCTTAAATTTTGTCTTATTCTACTTAAACACCTTTAATAGATACCATATAACCCAAAAAGTATATTTTGGTCTAGTCAAATAAGCACTTGGAATGCTTAGAAAAAAATTAATTATCACAAAGAAGCTTGAGAGCAATCCATAAGTGTTTTAAGTATTGGTCAACTGATGGCTTGTAAAACAAAATGTCATCGAAGAATAATAAAATAAATCTTCTTAGATTTGGTCTTAAATCCTTTATGGTAACTTGGAAAGTTGGTGGAGCATTGATAAAACCAAATAGCATTATTATGAACTCATAATGGAAAAAGAGAGTACGAAAGATATTAGGCATTAAAAAAAAGGCAGCATCATGTAACTCATCAATATTAGGTATTAGGTATTTTTCAGGTTTGGTAATCTGGTTTAGTGCTAAGTATTATCTTTTTTCTTAGCTAAAAGAATGGGACTAACTAAAAGGCTAGGGTTAGGGTACATAAAACCTTAACAAAGCAAATTTGATATTTGATTTTCAATTTCAGGTTTTTAAAAATATAGATATCGATAAGGCCTAATGTTTGGGGATTTGAAATTTGGGATTGTTAGATATAAAACAACCTTTAATTATAGACCCAAGATCAACCATGAATTTATATTAATGAAGAAAATGAGGACAATTACATGTTTTGCTATCCATTGCACAATGAACAAACTACTAAACGACTTGAACAAGCTTTTGAAACTTTCAATCAACTTTTATTAAAGTTGTATATCTTTATATTATTAACATCTTTCAGCACCTTTCTTAACGTGAAGGCCTCTTAATAGGTCAAATATATTAAACATCTAGGAACTTACTTAAGCAAACAGCAGGAGACTTTAGCAGCTATTTATAGTAACCTTATTAGGCCTCCCCATCATAGGCCTAATAAATAAATAGCCCACATTGATTAAGGCCCATTTTCCTCATTGGACTTCAGCTTATTTAACTAGATTATTTATTGAGCTTCTTTATTATCTTTATTTTATATCAAATTTGATTTTCTTAACCTCAATTTTATAAAAAAACACACAATTAATAATTGTCCAATTAAAAAATCACTAACATTCTCCCCTTGGACAAATATTAATTGCAATAGTTGTTACAATAATAAAAACAGTAGAAGTGGTTAAGAAAATTAATGTAAAATATTTGATCCAAAGATAATGAAAGTTTATCATTCGGTCCCGTACAACTTTCGATACCAAAAATATTAAATGCATGTTTCATATGCCACATAAAATCCAATACAATTACAAATATCTAATACCTCACTACCATGAATGAGAAAGCGAAGTGTGGAAAACTACAATGATACCTGTATGATCTGAAATGTATCATTGTTATATTTGTCCATCTCAATTTCTCTAAACTTTATGGAAAACTGCATTAGATTTGTTTTCTCTCACTAAATGATAAACCCCATTAGATAAAACCTAGACAAGATTGAATACTTATATCCCCCTATGTCTCATCAAGTCCATGGATTTATGTATATATCTTTGTATGTGTCTTAAAGATATAGGCTCAAGATAAATCTATATATATATATATATGCTTAATGACCTTTAAAATGCTTAAGATTAACATAGATCTTAAGACTTTCACCTGCATTATGACAATGTACAATAAATTATATAACTAAGAACCAAATGATGATCATCAATATATAAAAATATAATGTCATAATACATTAAATATGTACAAATGAATTAAGAGCAAATACAATGATCCTTAACTAACAGTGTCTAAGGACTTTAGTAAACCCATACTATACATATGTAGGGATGGAAACTAGGCCCGAGCCAAGTCCGACTTGCCCCAGCTGGCCCAAAGTCAACAAGGTAGGTCAACCAGAGCCTAGCCATGCCTTGGGGGACCAAATTTTTTATAAAATTTGAAATTGGACTTGGGGTTAGGCTCAGGCTTAAGCTACTAAGGCTCGACTGGCTCAACCTAAGGCCCGATTCTTATAAATAAAACAATGTAATTTTGATAAACATGACATTGTTTTGCATTTTTAATTTTAAAAAATTTTAAGCGGATTCTAGCTCTAACTCAAGTCGGGCTACCTTAAGTCCATTTTAGGTTTGTTACCTCAGCCCGACACATTGTCATCTCTATACACTTATCTCTCAAAAATAACCGAGTGAAGTCCTTAGTCAAAGGATTAACAAGAATGTACTCAGTCTCTAAATGCTCCACCACAATATCACCTTTCTATATCAATTCCTTTGTGGTCAAATATTTAACCTCTAATTGCTTAAACCTTGTGATGTTCTCATTGCTTTTATCAAATAATACAGTAGAAAGATTATCACAATATAGCCAAATGAGTCAAGCAATTAAATCAACCAATAATAACTTAGAAATCAAGTTCCTAAGCCAAATTGCCTATAAAGCAGCTCTATAGCATGCCATAAACTCTACATGCATAGTAGAGGAAGGTATAAGTGCCAGCTTGACACTCTTTCATGATACTGCATTATTTGCTAACATAAATATGTATCGTGAAGTGGACTTCCTACCAACTAAACACATAGTAAAATTAGAATCCGTATAATCTATAAGTTCTAGGCTATTAACTTTCCTAAATGTGAACAAATAATCCATAGTTCCATTAGATATCTTAAAACTTGTTTGACTATATCCTAGGGGTTTATTACTGGGTTAGCCAGATAAATATCCTGTAATATCCTAGTTTGATAATTGTACTGTATAATATGTTGTACATGCATTTTATAAAGTATGCTCTATTGATGGTGTACTAGAATAATTTAAGTGCTTAAATGTAGTATTAAGGTTATAATGAAGATTATAGATCGATCATAGATGGTTTTGGATTCGACTGAAAATTTCTTAAAAATTTCTAAAATCTACAAAAAGTTATGGAATGAGTTCAAACGAGCTTTAAAAACCCTGAAATTTGCTTTAAAGATTTACGTGAAACTTTTGAATGGAATTCGGATGATTTCAGTGAATAGTATTTTTATATGAATATTGAATCGGGGTGAATAGTATTTTCACTTGAATAGTGATTTCCCAATCCTAAAAAATTGAAAGAAACCCAAAATAGGTATTAGAGTTTAATGATATTTAAATGGATCGAAATTAAGTCCGATCGGATCAATTTTGGGAGTTTCCGAAAGTTTAGGGTTAAAATGCTCCTTTTCGAAAATAATGGGTATTAATGGTTTTAAACCCATTTTAATTGTTTAAAAGCATCCAATAAATTAATATTGACCCTAATTAGAGTATTTCATAGTCAATTTGATGGTAAGATAGTTACGGAATATTTTTGAAATTTAATTCAGTTAGTTGATGAATTAAATTCAATAAAGGGAACTTTGGTGTTTTTACATGTCATTAAGGGTAATTTGGTATTTTTACAAGAGATGAGTGGATTAATGAGTCATTAAAAGAGGACCAATTGGAGAGTGACATGCGTAGTGCACTAAAGGGTATAAAAGGGCCAAAAGTAAGGCAATTTGCTTTATTCTTTCAACATAAAAGTGAGACACCAAGCAAAAGGGAGAAAAGAAGAGAGAGAGGACATTCATCCAAGGAGGGAGAAGAAGAGTGCAGCTACCATTTTTCATAATTTTGGAGCATAAATTGAAGAGATCTTGATCAAGTGGAGGTACTCATCAAATACCCAAGACATTGGAAGATAAATTGGTAAGTTTTCCTAACCTAAATTTCTAGTTTTGGAACTTTTGAGTGGGATATATATTCATGTAAGATAAATGATTATTTTTGAAATGGAGTAGATAATAAGTTTGGAAGCAGAATATGACAAGAGAAAGAGTTATGTTTAGTGAAATTTTGTTTTTAGTTCTTGGTTCACTTGAACCTGCCTTATTGTTTTGACCATAACTTGGCCTAAAGACCTCCAAATTAGGTGATTTTAATTTATTATGAAACATAAGACATAGTACTAAAAATATCTAGAAGAGACATAGATCTAATTCTAGCTGAATGATATTGAAATTGGAGATTGAGTATGGTAACCTGATATTGTCCCTGTGTTGAAGTAGCTTTTGATATTTGGTACATGTTTCATGTTTTAGAAGTTGAAATGGAATGTTTTTTGATGCTATAGAAACTAGAGACATAGGATAAAAAATTTCTAGGGACTTTAAAACCTAATTTGAACGTTTGGCATGTGAAAATTAAGGAACAAGTGGAGGCATGGATTTTAGACATGGGTCATAACTGTGGCTCATCATGCATGATTATAATATGGTGAATTAAATTAGGTTAGACTATGTTTTGAATAAATTGGTAAGTCAAGAATGGGTAAAATATGGTATTTAAGTGACTTTTGAAGTTAGATTTGGAAATAGAGAACAATAGGTTAGCTCACAGAAACAACCAGAAATACGATTAACGTATATGTTACGCAATTAAATACTAAACTTGAATTTGGTTAAATCGAATTATAGTTTTAACGTCTTATTTCCTATTTTGGAAATAAATTCCTAAGCAAAATACGTTTTGTGTAGGTAAAGTAGAGGCACAGAACTCATGAGTATGTTTGGCGATAAGTTTGCAAAACTGTGAGTGTATTTTATTTTTTTTATATGACTAAATTCTTTGCAAAAGAATTGATGACATGTGAGTGTTCTTTCAATTAATTTTACGCAACTGGTTTCTATTTATGGAGACTAGCAAGTTGTGATTGTACTTTAAATTGAGTTTATTCAAATGGTTTTTGTTCGATCATGAAATGAATATTTATCCTGAGTTTTATGCAGATGATATTTTACAAGTGAATATTACTAGCTTAAATGTATGCTTTGAGACAATATATGAGTTTTAATTTCAAAGTTAAATTTTATATGAATTGGAGTTACATGAAATAATTCAATTATGAATCCTCCCATACTTGATTTAGAAAATAAGAGGAGTCGTAAATGTGAGAGTTGCTTTTGCCTATGGTACACCACTAGGCTTTATACATGGTATTATACTAGTATATTTATGACAGTTAACCTATTACAGGTAAGCGGTGTAAAACCAACTCCATGAATAGTAGTTAACTAGTCACAGGTAAGTAATGTAGAACTAACTCTATGACTTATTACGGGTAAGCAATGGAGAACCAGCTCCATAACTACCGATATATAGTGAGTAACCTGTTGCGGGTAAGCGATATAGAACTAGCTCCATAACAAGTGCTTAATCGATAGTGGGTAAGTGATATAAAACCAGCTGCGTGACTTTAGGCCTAGTGTACCGTATGGTAAAGAAAATAATGATGGGCTACGTTGAGTAAGAAAAGTCATGAAATAGTAATGATGCCACTATTTATTTTTAAAAGTAATTTGAAAGGCACGGTATGGTATCCATTATAATGGTTGACTTATTTTCAGTATGAAAGTTTTCAGAAAACTTATTGCCACCATATTTACTGATTAAGGAAAAAGGAAAAAAGAAAATGGAATCTTTTATATGATGGGTTAATTTTGAAAAAGCATTTCAAAATAGTATTTCAAAAAATTGAAATTGTATTTTACGAAATGTTATTTAAGTACCAATTGTTATGATGCACGAATGAATTGTTATGACAAGTATTTTACTACGAGCTTTACTACTGTATGGGAATATTTCAGTTATGATGTTATGAAAAGTTTAAATTTTTAGTAAACTAATTAACACTCACTGAGCTCATTTAGCTCACCATTATTTTGATGTTTTTAAGCAAACCAACCCAGGTATGCGTACAAGTGTTACAGTAATTGGAACTCCATCGTAAGATTAGTTGTATCTCTGATGTTGTTGTGCTTATCTTATCTTTAGTATGTATATGTTTGCTTGAAATTGGGTTAGTTGCTTGTACATATGTTGTAAAGTATTTTAGAAAGAGTTTTAAAATGTGATCTTGTAAACACCTTTGGGATTGTAAATCTCTTTTTCTTAGTGAACTACGAGGGCTTTGATCCTTAATGATGCTTTTAAAATGTTGAGAATTGTATATTGGTGATTGCTTGTAATGTGGACCTAAGGTGCCATTCCAAAAGTTGAGATGATATATGAAATATCATAAATGTTTTAAAATGTGTTATGTAGGTTTTTGAAATTTTTAGGAAGGTCAAAATACAGTCGTTGATGATTGGGAAAAAAATCCCACTATTTTTGCGCTTTTAACCTTAAAGTATAAAAACTTTTTAATAGTTGAATAGCTTGGCTTTGCTGGAAATCTTCAGTTGAGCTAGATATCAATTGAAGGGCTATCTTGGGGTCGCCAAGAAGGCTCCACTCGAGTTTCAAAATGAGAATTTCGAGATGAGTCCTTTCATATCTAGCAGTCCAACAACAAATGTAATTTTCGATTTAGTGCACCTGAATATACATCAAGCTACCAACTATACTAAAATAATGTACATTCTTTATAGCCTTTCTTTTTGTATCATATTTTGGACATTGTGGCAAAGATAATCTCTCACCATAAGAGATAGGTGATGTAACAAGGTGTTACAATCAGTCGTATTAAATTTTTGCAGCACTCGCTAAATTTATGTCCTCTACAAGAGACTCAACAAGTGTTGAGAATTATCCCGATGAATTTAAATACCTAGGACAAAATTTGTCTTACCAAGGTCCATCATGTGAAAATGTTCGACCAAAATCTACTTAATCTCATTCAGTATGGTCAAGTCATTTAATGCTGGCAAGATATCATCTATATATAAAAGTACAAAGATAACCTTACTCCCCCTAACCTTGTAATATAAACATCTTTCAACTTTATTTTTCACAAATCCAAATTAGATAACAATCTTATGAAACTTTAGGTACCATTGTTTGGAGACTTGTTTTAAACCATATATGGATTTTCTCAGGTTATAAACCATGTTAGCTTTGTCTTGATTCTGAAATCCTTTATGTTGTTCCATATAGACCCTTTCACAAAAGTCTCCACTCAGGAAGGCAGTTTTGATATCCATATGGTGTAATTCCATATTATAATGAGTCACTATTGTTATAATCATTTTAAATGCATCCTTAAAGGATGCAGTAGATAAGAAAACATTAAAGTTAATCCCTTCTCTCTAAGTGAACCCTTAAGTAATCAACAAGGTTTAAATTGATCAACTTTACCCTGAGAGTCTTTTGGTATTGTAAATCCATTTACAACTGACAGGTTTTGTAGCTATAAGGTAAATCCATAAGCTCCCGTACCTTATTATGCTTCATAGATTGCATCTTACCATAAATCTGCAAGAGGTCTAGAAACAGCTTCTATAAATGTAACTAGATCTATTACATATGGAATATTATAATCTTCTTCATCTAGATAGACTGGGTAGTGAAATGAGACAGCAGGTCTTCTCACTCTAATGGATCTTCTTGATTGAATTGGTTCAATATGCTCTTGTACCTTAAGAACCTCAATTTTTACATGTATGGGTTCGTATCCCTGTACTGTATAGTACTAAAATCTTGATCTACTAGTTTTGACTATATAAGTGATGGATATGAAATAATTATAGTATCCACCCTTCTATCATTTGACAGGTGAGAATGACCACCCTCATCAAAATAATATAAACCATCCTCATTATAGAGATTATGCTCTAGAAACTTAGTTGTTTTTAATTCCACTATTCTATATCCTCCACCTCTACAGTAAAATCTATATCCCTTAGACTGGTCAGGGATATCTAACAAAATTACTAGTGGAACAAGAATCTAACTTATCTTCATAAGGATTATATAAATATACCTTAGCATGGCAGCCCTGTACACGAAGATGAGTGAGGCTAGACTTCCATCCCTTCAAGATTTCAAAAGATGATTTTGAAATTGACTTGTTTGGGACTTTATTAAGTTTATATAAGGCAGACTTTATAGCTTTACCCAAAAGGTAATTAGGTAAATTATTTATGCTTTGCATTAACCTCATCATGTTTTAACCACACCATTTTGCTCTGATTACCGAGCATAGTAAATTGAGCTACTATTTTGCATAATTCTAAATATTTGGCAATTAAACCTTTTTCTTATCCTAAAATCTCATGTTTGCCATAATATTCACCCACAATTAGATCTAACAATCTTAATTGACCTTCTCAATTGGCTCTTAAATTTATATTTAAAGATCTTGAATTTCTTAAGAACTTCAGACTTTTCTTTAAGCCAGAACACATATCCATAACAAGAATAGTGATATTTAAATGGCAAGAAATATCTTGAATTACACAATTTAAATTTATAAGGTTCACATATGTTCGTATGTATGAGTTCTAATAAGTTAGAAATATGATTTGACGCATTTTTCTTTATTTTGTTCAACTTACTCTTGCAACAGTCAACACGCATTTCCTGATCATCATAATCTATAGTTAAGAGAATGTTATCCTTAATCAATCTTTCAGTTCTATCTTTAGATTTTGTGCCGCATCATGTGTGACTTCTCTTTTATTAGGTTTCTCTTTCTAGTGATTTTTTTGACAATATATGAAGAAGCATATATAACATCAAGGGCAAGACACACTTATATAAGCTATATGACAAGAAGGCAATACTAATATGTTTTGCATTGAAAGATAACTTTACAACAGAATTTTCAATTACAAAACTATCACCTTCTTTAACCAAAATAGATTCAAAGATCAAAATTCGCCCTAAAAACAATATATAAAAAGTGACATTTAATACAAGCTTGAACCTTATATTAAGCTTCAAATAAACATCTCCTATAAAGAATACATCAACTTCTTCGTTATTGATCACCATCAGTTTTTCCTCCTCCCTTATTAGCCCGGAGCTTCGGGGTATTTTAAATAAAAATAATTATATATAAAATTAATATCAAAATAAAAAGAATTTAATTCCTTGATGGGAGCAAAAACAAATACACAAACAATTAAAATAAATAGCCTAGAATAAATTTGACATGAAAAAAATTAAAAGAAGTTGTGAAGGGACCCTTTTTAATATAAACAAATAATAATAAAATAAAATAATATAATGATAAGTCGAAAATGGGGAGTAAAACAATTAAATCAACTTATGAATTAATGAATAAAAAGAAGAAAAGGAAGAAGCAATTGTCACGAGCGTAAGAAAAATTTCTCATGACTGTGACAGATATCAACAAAAGGGAGATGTGATCATGCTTATGTACGATCATGACTTTCCTATTAAAACACAGAAGTCTCAATCATGCTTCGCGACAAATGGTGAACAGTAGCGATTTTAAAGGGATTGTAACGATCGTGCTTGACTTTTTAGCCGAACACACCAACTTTAAAACATCATAACTTTCTACTCCAAAGTCCAAAAATTACAAACTTTATGTTATTGGAAAGATAAGAGAAAGATCTACAACTTTTGTAAAGACAATTTTTTCAAATTCTACCTAGATTAATATAGTTTATTCCTCAAAATTTCAGATCACATTTTATCCCTTTTTCTTCCTTTTCTTTCTACTGTCAATATATATATAACTGCTAACAATAATAAAAGACCCGAATTTAACAATTAAAAATATACATACAAAATTCCCAACTCATACAATTTCCTCAAAAAAATATATCCAAAGGTCTTCCAACATCCAATAATTTTATTACCAACCCAATACCATCTTAACAAAAGAGAAATCCTGAACATATACAAAGAGAATTTCTGCAACTTCTGCTATCAACTCTCAACAAAACAGAGTTGGTGCACAACTTCATATTACATATCAGAAGCCACATCTGTAGCATAATACAAAAATTACAATCTCAATGCTCATGCATGATACGCTTCTAAGTACCAAAAGTTTCTGAATTAACTAGTTACAAAAGTCTGAAATTCTTGGAGTTGCCAAGTTTTGCAAAGGTTCAGTGATCCACTTTGACTGTTCCTGAAGAGTCGAAAATTTTGTGGGGTAAGTTAGGCAGCTCAGTGGCTAATATGTTTATAGATTGTAATAACAAACTACAAACACACAATCAAGTATATACATATATATATACATGTTACGTTTTAGACTTAGTAGATCACAGTATCCACATTTCAAACCTTGAGAATTTACATAAACCAGAACACATTATCTCACAAATTAGATCAAATGTTTCATTTAATCATTAGAAAATAACTCTTAATTATGCTCCACATTCAACAAATTAAGATGCAATGCATAAACATAATGGCTCGAGAGAACCCCATGAAATAGAATGGTGAAACCAAAGTTTACAAACATAAACATAATAAGTCCATTTTTTGGAACTCATATGCTACAAGCGGGCAGTCGAGAGAAGGCTTTAGGTCAACGTGCACGTGACAAACAGAATGGTATCTCTCTTACCTACATAAGCAGATTTTCTGATGAATACTTATTTCATAACATATTCATATTTTTCATGCTTCTTGAATTTTCTGTTTTTGCATCAATACTAAAATGCAGTTTCTTTCAAAGTAGACATGATAACAAATTCATAAGACATTTTTCTCACATTTACAATGATTCAAAACAAATATATTTAACATACATACACACAAATATTTTACTCATCATCACAAAACCATAAACATATTACCCACCTATTTACTTGAGATTTCAAGATCAAGCTTATCTTTCCTCTTATTATTGATTTCGACCTTCATGATACCCTTCACACAAACATATTTTCATTTAATCATCATACTCGAATAAAGTTTCCATAAGCTTAAATATCCATGAAAGTGCTTAAACTTAATATGTTCTTGGTTTATCTAACTAGGAGAACGAAGGTCTAGTTAAGGTTCATAAAAAAATATAAAAACATCACTCTCTTGCTCCTCTTCTTTCTCTCTTTATTTCAGCTTTAAAAACCTAGTTTCTTTACTTTCTTCTTCTATCAAAACAAGAAAAGAAGATAGAGGTTACCAAAAACGTAATTGAATCTCCTTCTTCTACTTCTTATCTTCTTCTTTTTTTCTTTCCTTCTTCTCCTTTTCTTTTTCAGTTTCTGCTTCTCTCTTTCTTTCTTATTTTACACGACTCTCTTTCTTTTTCCTAACCTCTCAAATACGTCTCTCCCTTTCTTTTATTTTACACGACTCTCATCCCCTTACTCTAGCTTCTTTTAGGTTCTTCTACGACTTCTCTCTTTCTTAACCTTACGAATACGTCTTTTTCTTTCTTACTATTATTATTTTTTTCTAGCACCTCACTCATACATCCCTTCATTTATTCTTCTCTTATTAATCTAAAATAACTCTAATCTTCCAAACTTACCCTTCAATATTTAATCTAATGCCCTAACTCCTTGACTTAATTCTAACACTTCCATTTAATCCATTCAACTATATGTAATTAAAATAATAATAATATTCATAAACTCCATAATTTTGTAGATTCAAAAAAATTTTATTTTTTTCTCATGACTAAGCGCCAACAAATCCTCATTTAATAATTCTAACTTCCGAGAAAAGTTTAGGGTCTAACATCCCCATTCGACTTTCTCTTTTATATGAATCCCTGTATTATGGATGAAATATGATTAGAGGCTCCACTATCTAGCCGCTAAGAACTTGATGTGTCTATAGTAAGATTAGACTCATATACCATACAAACCATGGAGTTACCTGATAGCTTTTTCCTTTCTTTCCAGGTTTGATATTTTTAGCATTCCAACTTCTTATGTCTCTTCTTCTTACATAAGAAACACCTCAAACTCATACTCTAAACACATCTATAGAACCTATAGCAATACTAGATAGACCAACATCTACATAAGGAGGAAATTTAGGTTTCATAACTTTAAATTTATAGGGCTTTACCTTCACCTTGGTTGCTATTAAGGTTGTATGAGATGTATTCTTCATCTCTTCTTCTTCAGCAACACAACAGGTGATCAGTGCATTTATGTCCTAAGCTTCATCATGAGAATTGTATATGGTAACCAGAATACCAAACTCTAATGATAGTATATTCAGAGCTTAGTGAACTATATAAGTATTAGAAATATAAATATTTAACATCTTTAGCATAGTCTGAAGGTGGACCATCTTAATTATGTACTCTCTTACTCTCCTTCCTCTTGTATATCTCATAGAGTATATTTTCTTTAATAAGGTACCTATTTTTAGCATTAGAAGATACAATATATTTTTATAATACATTATTAAAGAAATCTCTTGCTATGTTCGTTTCTATAAGTCCACTTAACAGATGGTTTGGTGTAGATCTCTTTATGGTCAAATATCACATCCTATTTGACATTTCCCATATTACAAATATTGCTCTCTCAACCTCTGAGCTAATAGATATAAGTGTTGATGGCCTATGCTTAACCATAACCATGTTGATAGTTTCCATCTCTAGCACAAATTCTAAATTTTGCTTCCATTTCTTACGATTGAAACCAGCAAGGGTTTCAATTATGACACTGTTATTATTTATAAAGAAGATGACTGCAAAATTGATAATGCAACGATCAACAATGTATGAAAACTATTTAAAGCTACAAAATAGTATTTGTACATTACATCTTATCACACATATCATGAAACACCTATAGGTGGAATACATAATACGTACAATTAAGACCTTCTCATAAAAGCGATCATAGTATACATCATTAACTTTTATGATTTCTACTACCTGTAGGTGAATAGATTACTTAAGTAATGACTTTCCTCTATTAATGTCTTTATGCACCTTAAAGTTTAATATAATTCCAACACCTGTGAGTAGAATAACCAAACACAAGACTAAGGAAATCCCTATCATGCAAGAAGAACAAATTTAACTACTAACTTGAATGGTCATTATGGTGATTACATTCCCGATAGTATCCAGATGGCTCCATAAGTATAAGGAACACACCTGTACGTTATCATCACACTCTTGGCATAAATATGTGACAACTTAATGTTTATAAATGTATTATAACCTTAATAACCTTATTTGATTTTTATAAATACCAATGTAATACATCCAGAAATTTTTTTTAAAAAATCACTTTGTAAATTCATAGGACCTTAAAAACTTACCCAAAATAACTTAAAGGGATCATTTTATAAATTTTAGAAATTTTGAGTTTTTTTATTGTATCCTGTAGAGTTGACATTAGCACCGCTCGTGCTCTTAGATGGTCTGTGAACAACATTTGTCAGAGCCTTGCATGTCTCTAGATACATCAGATGTGTGTATACCACACGCCATACGCGCATAGAGACGAACACATACGTTGAGTACGCGTAGGTGCACCAACCACTTCTAGCATATGTTTTCCACACGCTAGAGACACATCCAACGCTTGGCTTCTACATGCTGCAATTGTCTAACGCATGTGTATCAGATGTAATAGATGCTGAATGTGTCCCAAAAGTAGCGTCGTTCTTCTTCATATGTTTCTATCTCCTGTCATAAAAAAAAGGTGATTTTTGACGACATTTTTTTGTCTAGTTCTGACAAGATTTTACCGAAAATCACCCAAAGTTCATTTTGGATCCATTTTTTCACATAATGTTTATTCAAAATCAATTCAAACAACAAAATATGTAATTTATATAATTAAAAATAGATTATTTTCTCCTATTTTTTATGAAAAAATTTGACAATCTTCGTTCAAATTCACATAATCATAGAATCACTTTGATACTACACATTAGTCATAACGTAAACTTAATTATGACCCAGGAACAGCTACAAACTTGTATTAACAAAAAAAATATGAAAAATACCTGTTTTGCTAGCCATTGCACAATAAACAAGCTGTTGAACTATTTTAACAATCTCTTGAAATTTTCTATCAACCATTATAAAAGTTGTATATCCTTTTATCGTTAAAGTCTTTATGAGTCTTTCTTAATGCGTGCACCTCTTAAGGGTAGAGAAACTAAACATCTACGAAATTACTTAAGTAGGCAGTAGGAAATTTTATCAAATATTTATAGTAACCTTATCGAGTCTTCTCATTACAGGCTTAATAAATAATCGGTCCAAACTGATTAGGACCTATTTTTTCACTAAACTTCAACTCATTTAAGCAGATCTTTTATTGAGCTTCTTTATTATCTTTGATCTTGATCAAATTTGATTTTTTAACCTTAATTTTATAGAAACCTCGTAATTAATAATTGTTTAATTAAAAAATCACTAGAATGAGTGTGTGATCGGAAGGGTGTGATCGAATTAGGTTCTTGAAAAATAGAATTAAATTCCTGAAACTTGAATTTCAGGATTCCGAATAAGGAATACCTAACAGTAATTCTCCTTTTCCAGATATTGGAATGTCGTGATAGTTGAATCCCATGTGGCTTATATTTTCCGCCATTCAAATCGAAAATGAGAAACATCTCATTGTAGTTAGCTTGAAATGTGTTAAAAGTTGCAAGTCATTGAATACCCAACACAAGATCAGCTCTTTCGATTGAGAAGGGAAAATAATTTTGTATTATCTTCAAACCTGGAAGCTATACGTCAACATTCCGATCAATTTTGTTGCAGAGGATCACGTCCCCTTTGCTAATTTGGACTTCAAAGGAAGGAATAACTACACTGGTAGTTTGAGATCTTCAATGACAGTCTCAACCTCGAAATTGTGAGTTAAGTCATTGTCTATAAGTGTGAGGACCTTTATGTTGCAGAGAATTATTTGGAGCTTTATGGTGTTACCAGTCGACTTTCCTAAAATGACATGGAAGCTAATTTTAGCAAGGTCAACTTGTGCATCGTCGTCGAGGTTATCTTCTTGGCTAGTGTCATCTTCATTTCCTGCTTCTTGTTTCCACCTGTGAGCTCCTAGAGAGGAAAAAACACTTGCTTTGCATCGATAATCAAGAACAAATTTCTCATTACAACGGAAGCATAAACCTTTTGCAGTTTGATTTTGATGTGTGACATCCTATGAGCAACCTACATTTGAGTGAGCAGCCGAGTAGGGTGGTCTATGGAAGGGTGCGTATGACTATCGAGGAGAAGTTTCCTGCATAATAGCCTTCGCATGGAAGAAGAGTAAGAGGGGGTAAGTGGAAGTATTGAGCAATTAAGAACTGGACTAATTAGGTCTCTTGTTTATGTGGTTAGGGCCTTATTTAGACTTAAATTTCATGGCCGATCTAATGATTTTATGAACAGTGTGTGGCTTGTAAATCCGTTTATGTATTGTGCAATCCACACTCAAGCCATGGAGAAAAACGCCCATCAAGCAGTGATTTTACCAGTTTCACTCTTGTCGATCGTTTTGCAAACTCTTGGACGGTATTTCTAAACTTTCTCGTATTGACGAGGATTCGTCTGAATTCTGAAACTTGACTGAACTATAATTTTCTTGTAACGCCTCAAAGAGTTTATGTCAATTGACAAGAGTTCATTAATTGTTAAGCCATGAAATTAAATCTAATGCGTCTCCTTAAGGTACGTACCGGTGATATTGACCTTAATTTCTTCTTGTGTTTAGTGGTAGTGAAAAAAGTTTTCCACTTTGAGGATCCAACCATGAGGTTTTCCACCCTCAAATTTCAGAAATTCCATCTTCGTGCGTGTGTGGAAAGTCGGACTATGTCACCACCATGCACTATCAGCGTCTTCTTCTTCGACTTCTAACTAATTAGATCGTCGTAATTCACAAAAGCTCGAGGGTAACTCCTTTTTAAAAAAATAAAAATGTATTAAAAAATGAGGAAATACAAATAAGAGTTTAGAGAGTTAACAAATTAAGCATAGGGAGAGCGAGATCCTCCCTATAGATAAAGCAAACGACACTGTGTAGGAACAACAGCGAAACGACTCCGTAGTATGGTCAAAACAAAACGACTAAGTAATGCTCCTTTAGGGTAAAGTCGTTTTTCCTATCTGTATTTAGTTTCAGAAGCTACCAAACTAGGGTATTCATCACAAGATTCTCTCTAACTCTCTCTACTGCTAAAAGCTTCCGAGGTAAAGTTTATATCTTGTGTTTGTTTCTTCCTCGATTTCTAGATCATTGGAGTCTCTAATTCAGGTTGATGATCATCCTTGTCACTTCTTCTTCAGTCTTGTTGCTTGTGTGTCGGTACCGGCGTTGTGACAAAGAGTTCAATCCCATCAGGTAAAGTTAGATCTGATCTTCTTCTTCTTTTGAGTATGGATCTTACATAAAGAGCAAATTCTGAATGTATTTCTTTTCCTTGATGGTTTTCCTTCCAGTATGCCACCATAAGTTTTCGAGGGTAAGCATGCGATGGAGTCCGCTCCTTCCAAAGTTTGTCTTAGTTGTGTCTGGTGATTAGCAGGTACGGTCTTCTTTCTTGCTTTACTTTGCCACGTAGCTTTTTAATATTTGATTCTCCATGATACTGCTAGATTAAGTCAAAGTGCTTCTGATCTAGTGGAGCAGAGGATTTTCTTTCTAATTCCACTAATTAGAGATTTAAGAACCTCAGTCCTTGTGCGTGTTTTTAGCTGAAATCTCCTATTGTTTCTCTCTCACCATATCTCCTTAATGGAGGAGGCTAATGATATAATATATATATATATGCTCATTATATTTAGGAGTATGGGTCAGCTTCTAAAGCCACTCAATGGCTTCTGTGAAGGTTGTACCCGCATTAGGAATAAAGTTTATTACCTTAACTTGCTCTCATATGAACTGTGAGAAGGGAAATTTGAAGAAGAGATATTCCCTTATCTCTAACTCTCCATCATATAGAACACAGTCTGCATTGATCGACAAGAAGTGAAGTCGATCTGTAGTACTTATTCTGTTTAGTATCATTAGCCATAGTATGATAAAGTAACTAGGCATGAGAGATTTGTGCCACACAATAAGAACCGAAGTCTATCCTGGACTGTTGTGATTCTGCCATTACCTAAATTTTATAGTGTTGAATGTGTTAGGGGGCAGATTGAGACATTAGAAGTAATCCTCTCTTTGTAGATTTGGTTGATAGTTAGGTGTTGGATATTGAAGCTCAGTTGGAATGTTCCATTGACTTCCTTATAGGATAGATTGTACCTTTGCATTGATAGGAACATCATGCCATAGTGGAAGTGCCTGAGGTTGCCTAATTAAGGAACCATAACCTGTCCAATTGTCAAACCAGAAATGAGCCTTCTCTCTATTCCCCACCTTGCAGGAGACTATTGGTTGAAGCATAAGTCTAAACTTCAATAACTAGGTGGCTCTGATAAGGATGGTTTAATAGAAATAGACTAGATATTAGCTCTTTTTAGAATATAGCTATTTAGCCATCAGATCTAGATAGATTTCTTTTCTATGAGAATATTATAAAGATTCTTAATTAGGGCTGCCTTATTGAATGTTGCAATAGAAATCACTTCCCTCCCTCTTTCTTTGACAGACTTCTTGTCATTTCACTTTAGCATAGTGACTATCTGAATTTAAGTTTCCCCATAGGAATCTTCTGAAGAGTTTCTCAATGGATTTAATAACCATTTTAGCAAGTGAAATATTAAAGGACCAATATATGTGTAGGGAATTTAGTACAGCTTTGATGAGTTGTAACCTCCCCCCGAAAGAAAGCACCCTATAGGACCACATTCCTATTCTCCTCTGAATCTTCTCAATCAAAGTTAAACATTTTGAAAATTGAATTCTTTTGGTAGTAATGGGAAGTCCCACGTACGTCATGGGAGTAGGTTTTCTGCTCATGCCTGTTATTTGGGAGATTTAGCTCTCCATTAAGTTGGCTTCTACAGCTAAGACAAACTAGCTTTTGTTAAAATTAATCTCCAAACCTGATTGGTCTCCAAAGGTAGACAAGGTTGACATGAGTAGCTCAATAGATTTGCCATGTGCCTTAAAGAATAGCAGTAAATCATCCGCAAAACATAAGTTAATCAACCCTATCTTCTTGCATTTAGAGTGAAATTTGAAAGACTTACTATTTTTTCACTTTCTGTTGGATTAGTCGACTGAGGACTTCCATACAGATAATGAAAAGATATGGTGATATAGGGTTCTCCTGTCTTAAGCCCCGTGAACTCATGAAAACATCTGTTAGAGTACCATTAACTAAAACGGAGTAAGTAGGAGTAGTTATACACGCCTTAACCTAATTGACAAACTCCTCAGGAAACCCCAATAATCTAAGAGTCTGTAAGATAAACTCCTATTCAACATTATAAAAAGCTTTCTTGAAATCTACTTTGAGTAAACAATTCGGTGGACTATTTTCCCTTTGGTACCTTCAACTTTTGAACTAGGGAAAAATTATCACCAATTCTCTTGCCTTCTAAGAAAGCACTATGATTATCATATATCAATAATTCCAACACCACCTTCAGCCTATTTGCTAGGATTTTAGAATTTTAGAAATAATCTTGTAGAGAAAATTGGTACATGCAATATTCCTATAGTCATCCAAAGTAGATGTACAAGAGGTTTTAGTAATCAAGCACATGTGGGTTTTATTGATCTCTTTCAGTAGAATTCCCCTAGAGAAAAATTCCAAAATTGCTCTTTTAACCTTAGGACCTGTATCTTGCCATGTCCATTGGAAAAAGTGTCCATTAAAACCATCTCGACTAGGGGATTTATTCGGATGCATCTTAAACATACTTCTTCTATTTCTCTTTCTTCCACTGGTGTGATTAGAGCTGCAGCTTATTCCGAAGAGCTTTTGGTGAATAAAGGAATCAATAAAGATAGAATTAGAACAAGCACGAGAGGATCCATAAAAGTTACTGAAGAACCTCTTAGCTTCCTTAAGAAGGTCCTCTTAATTTGTAATTACCTCCCCATTTTCTAACTTTAAGAAGCAGATTCTGTTCCTGTTCCTTCTAGTTAAGACTGTATTGAAGAAGAATTTTGAGCATCTTTCACCATCTTTTAGACAATTAACTTTGAATCTTTACTCCATTAAGTTTTCATGGTCCTTAGCTTTAGATAGATACAACATTAGTAGGGATTTTTCAGTATTCAATAGGCTGGGATTGGTTGGATCCAAGTCAAGTTTCTGCTGGAATTGAGGGTAACTCCTTTGCCTTGCCCGTATCAGATGCCATGGGAATGGATTCAATTAGCGAAACATCACTGGCATTAGTCATCAGTTCCACCACCTCTGCTACTAGTGCATCCACAGCTTTAGGTTGTGATGAGATGAAAACGAGTTATATTGCTATGGGGTCAACATTTGGGTGATAGGGGTCGTGGGATGGTGTTTTAGGAATTTGGAGGAGGGTTGGAGCAGTTTGGTGATGGAGGTCATAAGGTGGAAGAACGTGTAAAGACCATTCTGTATCGAGCTGCTTTAATATCATAGATGTAATCTAAATCTATCTTAATTTAAAAACTTTATCATGTAAAATTTAAACACATAATCGCAGGATCTTAGAATCTAATAATTTTCACAATAACATAAGCTTACCTTGATCCATTGTATATCTGATACTTTCTGAACAGGTAATCTCCAATAATCTTCAAGATATTCTTAGATTTTTTTTTCTCTCTTGGCCTTTGTTTTGTTATTTTCCATATGTTATCTGATGGAGAGATATGTGAAAAACTTAATAGGTAGAGAGAGAGGAAGTAGTTATCAGTTTAAAGTTCAAACAACACCTCTTTTCATTATCCTTATTTTATGTTCCATCAAAGTAAATATATCACATTATTTATTTTCATTAAACCTAATATATCTTATTCAAATAACTAATGGGATTTAATATACTTAAATGATTAAACCAAAATATATGGGCCACATGATGAAATTATCTAACAATCTCCCACTTGGCTCATATAACTTAATCATGATAATAAAACATAATATGCATATAATAAAACTTAAATCCCCTTTATTTTTCTTTAGGTGCAACATTAATCATAATTAAGTAAGAAAACGAGAAAGGATCATAGTAGTTATACGTTTGTTAATGTGACATACTTCCTTCTATGCATCACAAAACTAGTTCATAACTTAATATGATCTATTATGAGATATATCTTAATGGTTCAACAATAATGTCTTTGTAAAGACAAATCTTATTAAAATTCACATAACCATTCATGGATATATACTAACAATAAATAACAGGATACAATATTAGAAACAATATATATAAAAGAGCTCAAAGTATCGAATACTTAAAATACATAAATAATAACATGTTGTTCAATCATGGTTCCGAACGATGCCCATTCTTTCGACATGTTCATTAAATTTCTTTGGTGGCAATCCTTTTGTTAATAGATCTGTTATCATAAGATAGTGTTAATATGTTCGATTGACACTCTTTGTTTATGAACTTCTTCTTTAATAGTAAAGTATTTGATTTCCATATGTTTAGTACCCTTTAAATACTTGTCCTTTTTTGAAAAGAAGACTACTGTAGAATTATCACAATAAATTTTCAATGGCTTGGCAATATTGTCGACAATTCCAAGTCCTGAAATAAAGTTTCGCAGTTATAAACCATGAATCGTGGCTTCAAAACATGCCACAGACTCAGCTTCCATAATGGATGCAGCAATGATATATTGCTTCGCACTCGAGATTACTCCTCCAACTAGAAGAAGCAGATAGCCAAATGTTGATTTTCTCATGTCAACACATCTAGCATAGTCTGAATCTGAATATCCAATCACTTCCAGATGATCGGATCTTCTATAAGTGAGCGTATGATCTTTTGTTCCTTGTAAGTATCTTAAAACTTTCTTTGCATCTTTCCAATATTCCAATCCAGGATGAATCTGGTATCTGCCTAGCATTCCAATAGCAAAACTGATGTCTAGCCTAGTACAGATTTGAGCATACGTTAAACTCCCAACGATAGATGCATAAGGAATTCTTTTCATTTCTGTGCGTTCCAATTTATTAATTGGGTTTTGCTTAAGACTAAATTTGTCTCCTTTTTTAATTGGAACAACACTTGCGAAGTATTTGTCCATATTGAATCTCTCTAAAATCTTTTTAATATATGGTTTCTGAGACAGCCCTAACATTCCTTGTGATCAGTCACAGAATATCTCAATTCTTATCACATATGATGCCTCGCCCATATCTTTCATTTTGAATTTTTTAGAGAGAAACGTCTTAGTTTCATGTAACAATCCAAGATCATTAGTAGCTAGTAAGATATCATCAACATATAGGACTAGAAATATAAATTTGCTCCCACTAATCTTCAGAGATATACACCGATCAACAGTATTTTCTTAAAAACCTAAAGAAGTAATGGTATCATTAAATTTGAGATACCATTGTCAGAAGGCTTGTTTTTGTCCACATGTTGATTTCTTAAGTTTACACACAACGTTTTGTTTTCCTTCAACTAGGAAACCCTCAGATTGATCCATATAGATTTCTTCTTTTAAATTCCCATTCAGAAAGGTAGTTCTCACATCCATCTGATGGAGCTCTAAATCGTAATAAGCTACCATTTCCATAATAATTATAAATGAATCCTTTTTAGAAACAGGAGAAAATTTCTCATTATAATCAACGTCATTCTTTTAAGTATAACCTTTGGTGACAAGTATAGCTTTATATCTCTCAATATTGCCATTAGAGTCACGCTTAGTCTTAAAGATCCATTTACCTCTGACTCTTTTACAACCTTGTGGTAATTCAACAAGATCCCAAATTTGATTGTCATCCATAGATTTTATCTCTTCTTTCATGGCATCTAACCATTTATTAGAATTTTCACTTTCAATGGCTTATGAAAACGAAACTGGATCATTATCAATACCTAAATCACCTTCTACTTCTTGTAAATAAACCATATAATCATTCGAAATTACTAATCTCTTTTGTCTTTGAGATCTTCTTAATGCAACTTCATGTGGCTCATTTACAACAGGTTCATTAACGGTGACTTCATTATTTGGAGCTTGGTCATGCATTTGTGATTCTTGATCATGCATTTGTTGTTCTTGTAAGTTGTTAAAATTTTCAACAATTCTAGGAACAAACACTTGAGAAGAAGTTATAGGTAAGAAAACTTGTGCTCTAACTTCTTGAATATTCACTTTTCATGACTCTGAGCTCCCACTAATTTCTCTATTTTGATAAATCTAGCACTTCTAGTTTCAACAATTCTTGTACTATGATTAGGACAAAAAAATATATAGCCTTTAGATTTTTCGCGATAACCAATGAAAAAACCACTGGTTGTTCTTGAATCCAATTTCCGTTCATGTGGATCGTATATCCGTACTTCTACCGGACAACCCCCAAATATGTAGGTGTCTTAAACTAGATTTCCTTCCTGTCCATAATTAAAAGGTGTCTTCGGAATTGCTTTACTAGGAATTCTATTTAATAGATACATGGCAGTTTTTAATGCATACATACACAATGACGATGGTATAGAATAATGAATCATCATACTCCTAACCATATCCATTAAGGTACGATTGCGCCTTTCTGCTACACCATTTTGTTGTGGTGTACTTGGCATTGTGTAATGTGTACATATACTACACTTTTCAAGAAATTTAGCAAATGGGCTAAGACATTGTCCACTTTCACTATATCTTCCATAATATTCACCACCTCTATCAGATCGAAAATTTTTCACTTTTTATCTAATTGTCTTTCTACCTCATTGGTAAATAATTCTAAAGCATTTATTGACTGAGATTTTTCATGAAGCAAATAAATATATCTATAATGTAAAAAATCATCAATGAAAATGATGAAAACTTTTCTCAACTAAATAATGGAACATCAAAAGGCCCACATATATTAGTGTGTATAATTTCAAGGAGTTGTGCACTTCTTGTGGCTTCTTTCTTAATTGTGATTTTTGTATGTTTTCCATTAATACAATTCACACAAATTCCAAAATCAGTAAAATCTAGTTCTAGAAGAATTTCATTGTTTACTAATCTAGTCATTCTATCTTTCGATATATGACTTAAATGTTTATGCCACAAGTAAGCTCAAGTTTCATTTATAAAACTTCTTTTAGTACTAACATTATGATGCAAAGACAACAGGGTTTCAATAAAAAGGTTATGAAGCTTTAATTTATACAAACCATCACAGAGTATACCAGAACCAATAAGGCAATTATGTTTGAACAAACTAAAACGTCCATTACCAAATTTGAAGTAATATCCAACAATATCATGTTTTGATAAAGAAACTAAGTTTCAAGAAATTGTAGGAACATAAAGGGTTTCAAAAAGATCTAAATGATGTCCTGTGTCTAAAATCAAGTAGTAAGTTCCGATGGCTTCAACTGTAGCTTTGACTCAATTTCCCATGAAGACAAATCTTTCATTTGGGTTTATGGTTTGGATCGTAAGGAATCTTTGCACCTATTAGTAACATGAGTGGTACATCCAAAATCAATCCACCAAGTATTATAAGGAACTTCTGCTAAATTAGATTCGAAGGATACGAAAGCACTAGGCTTACCTTTCCTTTCGAACCATGCCTTACGTTTCACACAGTCATTTTGATAGTGTCCAGTTTTCTTACAAAAATGACATCTATCGTTCCTTGGTTCCTTCTTAGAGATTGCAATTAATGCATTACCCTTATGTAATACATCCTTTCCCTTTCTTTTCTCCTTTTTAAACTTCTTTCTAGCTCTTTGATTACCCACAAGATTAATGGAGTGAATTCTTTATTTCTTAAGCCTTGCTTCCTCTTGAATAAGCATACTTTGCGGTTCATTCACATTCTATTCGTCTTTAATAGTATTGTAACTCATTTGGAATGGACCATATTCAGGAGGTAAGGAATTAATAATAAATTTCACAAGGAAACTTTCACTCACTTCCATTCCTATGGATCTTAATCTTGTTGCTGTATTTATCATTTTAGTAACATGATCATGCATAGTACGAGAACCATCGAACTTTATGGTGGTTAACATACCCATTAACGTTCCAGCAAGAGACTTATCAGCAGAATCAGACTAATAAATATCTTCAACAAGCTTAAGATACTCCTTAGTATTGTTAGTTCTGGGAATTGTAGCCTTAATGTTGCTAGCCACAGTCATTCGCATAAACATTAAACTCAGTCTATTTGATCTTTCCCAACGTTCATGAAAAGATTGTTCTTCAACACTGCTATTATTAGTAAGCGCAATGGGCTTATCAGTTTGGAGTGTTAAGTCAAGACCTAGGATTCCTAGGTTGAACTGAACTTGTTCGCACCATTCATCAAAGTTAAGCCCATTAAACTTTATAATAGACGAAGCTTACGATTGGATAGCAACATAATTGAATGGTGCAAATTTTATATAAGAAATACTCTACATAAATGCTTTGAATCATAATTTAAACACGTAATTAAAATTGAATAACAAATATGTCAAAACATATATTATGGTTTTCCTTTGGGTAAAACAACAATATATTAAACACATAAATTGATGCTTAGTAATATTTACATAATTGATAATCATGCATACTCTGATTAGATATATTAGTTATCTTTGGATATACTAAATATATCAAATAAAGTATATTAATCAATCACAATTATACTCATTGATATAAAATTAACTAATCAACCTTTGGGCGATTATTAAATATTTCAGTATCAATGAATTTTAGTATACCTATTAAATATATCATTATGTCATTGCAATCATAAGCATCACATTATCATAGGTAACTATATATCTATTTTAATTTGATATTTACAAAAACTTTCTAATTTGACCACTTTGATGACTAACAAATCATTCATTATATAAATATCAAATTAAATAAATGATAATAGAAGTCATATTGAATTTAATTCTTGTTCATACGTATAATTACTTTATTACATTAACAATCGTTAATATATGATGCTAAAATCATGCATCAAATTTTACAATTAAAACCTATAACATTTAATGAAACAAAAGGCTTAAGAGAAATCAACGCAATTAATTCATCTAAAGATGTTAATTCATCACGGCAACTAATAAAAGTAGACAAAAAGGTATAATTCATCGCTGCGTTTGGTTACTGTCTCCTAGGTGCAGAGACGAAACAAGACGGAAATTTGGAGACGGAATAGAACAAAAATTAGAGACAGTAAAGTGTTTGGTTGTGATGGACAAAACAAAAAAGACTGTCTCCGTCTCGAGAACAAAAATGTGTTTGGATGCAGTGGACAGAACATAAAAACAGGGTCAATGACAAAAATACCCCTACAATATAATATGCTTTGAAATGTGTAATTGATTAATTAATTTATAATTGTATCAATATTTATTTTAAGTGTATTTGTAATTTTTTGATTACGATGAGATAATTACAATAATTAATTAAATTATTATTATTACTTAATTAATTACATTATATTTAATTAATTAATCTATAACTAATTAAAATATAATTATTCATTAATTAAAATATTGTAATTAATAAATTAATTAAAATATAATTATTAATTAAAATATTATAATTAATTAAGTAATTACAAAATAATTAATTAAATTATGACTATTATTTAATTATATTACATTATATTTAATTAAGATATTATTATTCATTAATTAAAATAATGTAATTAATTAATAATTACAATTTAATTATTAATTAATTAATGCATTTGTACTAAATTAATTAATTATAATATAAT
>JANZXR010000007.1:15650573-15666202 GCA_027575705.1 Erythroxylum echinodendron
ACAAGAAGGAGGCAAATCTTATTCCGAAGGCTAGGGTTCTACATACAATACTCTTTCACTGTGTTCTACCAAGAACAGGATCGAAGAATGTTGTAACAAACATTGATGAACAATGCCTATTCTATCTTCTCAACCATCAGCTAATCAATCTTCCACACCTAATTTTGGGGTATATAATGAAGACAAGGAAGGATTCCAATGCCTTACCATATGGCATGATGTTAACAAGATTCTTTAGAGATTCTAGAATTCTTCTGGACAGAGGAAACAGGGTGAAGATGAATATCAAAAGCATTATAAATGCTTCCACTATATATAGAATGGGATTGAAAAGCTAAGAAAAGGAGGAAACAGTCTCTATAGAGAAAGCAAGGATTGGGGGGAGCACATAGTTAGATGAAGTGGAAATGTTACTCCCATAGAGAGGAAGAAACCTCAACCCTCAGGAAGAATGCTTTCAGAAGAAAAGAGAAATAAATCGTCCAAGGTAGCAGTTAAAGATAAGACGATTTTGCAAAAAGAAGGAAGGCAGGTGCATATACCTGAAAAACAAATGTCGTTGAAAAGAAAATAAGAGACACTTGATGTTGAGAAAATTAAGAAATCCAGAAGATCACCAAGGTTACTTACTCTCCGAAAAAAAGAGCAGAAGAGAGGAAAAGAATTAATTCCTGGTGAAGATTCTAATAAGGTAGGAAAAGCAACTCAGGCAACTAAATCTTTGGTCTTAATCTTGCAACAACAACAACCAAAATCAACAAAAGAGAACAAGATTAAGAGGAAGTTGGAGTTTGAGAAGAAGACACCACAACCACAACAACCTTCTAGACTGGTAGAAGAAAATAAGAAGTTAAAGACCAGTCAGAAAGAGAGTACTTCAACTGTTGTTAAACAGGAGGAAAAATCAGTTGATTCTCTTAGTCCTATCAGAAAAGAGGATTTGAAAATGAAGGTGATAGAAGAAATTGTACCTGCGAGAAGCAGAAGCTTAATCATAATAAGAGAACCTATGTAGAAGATAATCAAGGTACAAGTTGAACCTATCTTGGTCAATAATCGGTCTATAAATCTTTTGAATGATGAAGAGAGAAGATTATATCGGATTCTGAGAAACGAAAAATCAGAACCATATCCTATGAAGATAACAAAGGATCGATATACCATCTACCCAGCTACAAGTAAAACACTGATCAAGATTGTACCTGATGTTCAACCTAGAGCTGTAAACATTGTACGCAAAGTAGAAAAAGGAAAACAGAAGTTGTACCCTGAAGGAAGAATAGGTTATCTTACAGATGAGCAAATACAAGAAGTAGTGAGAAGCATAGATGATGCATGCAATGCAGACCAACTAAGAGGCATCTATGTTTCACACCACATTTCAAAGGCATCAGGAATTCATTGTGGATGCTTCTCCACAGACGCAACTTCTCAGGTAGTTGGAAGGGTGACTAAAGGACGGTTCAGAACTATCATGGTCGGAGGTATTAGTTTCAACTTAGAAACTTTTATGAACCTACTTATCCATCTTAGACCTTTGAGTTCTGTACCATCAATCAAAGATGTCCTTCACCTTCTTTGCAAACCAATACCAAAACTACCAAAACCTGATGACCGTGATCTCCCAGATCAAAAACAACTGTTCAAACCTCCTGTGTTGAAAATCATTGAATTGGATGTTGTACCTTTAGAAACATATGCTGAACCAAACTTCTATCCATCAAGTAAACCTCAACAAGTTCCTACAATTGGGATGGAAGAAGTTAGTCAGTCTCAGAAGTGGAGTCTGGAAGCCTTAGTGATGGAGATGGAAGAAATGCATACTAATATTGATGAATTGAGGGATTCCATTGGTGATCTACATGAGGAAGTAGCTTATCTTCAGGTGACAATAGAACAATACCTCATGTTGATCAGGACTGACATGCAATGAATATTTTCTGAAATCATACAGCATTTGAAAAAATAAACCTTTTTTATTAATAACAAATAGTGGGAGAAACAGAAGATAGGGGGAGAAAAGAAGCTTGAAGACGAAAGAAGAAAAGAAGAAAAATATAAGGGGGAAAAGAACAAAAGTACAGAAGGAAAAGAAGTAGAAGAAGAAGAAAGAAGAAGATAGTATATGTGAATTTTGTTTCAATTCATTATTCATTATCTGAATAAAAATAGTTCATTTACTTTTATTTTTCTATATTATGATTATTTTTTATCATCAAAAAGGGAGAGATTGTTAAGTCAGGAGGAATTTACGATAATTAATTTTGATGACAATCAAATAATAATAATGTTAGAAATAAATGAACTAGTTTGATGAGTGTGTTAAGTGTACATAAGAAGTCAAAACACAGAGAAAACAAAAGACAGAAGAAATAAAAGACAGAAGAAATCGAAGACAGAAGAAGCAAAACACAGAAGAAGTCAGACATAGAAGAAACAAAACACAGAAGAAGTTAGACACAGAAGAAACAAAAGATAGAAGAAGTAGAAGACAGAAGAAACAAAACATAGAAGAAGTTAGACACAGAAGAAAACAAAAATGATACAAAGAAGAATATATGCGAGTACGTCGAGCAGTTAGTTAGTTGGAGTTAGTTACAGAACTCAACTAAATAGAGGTTTTCAAGAATCAAGAAGCAGTTATCAAGAATCAATAAGCAGTTATCAAGATTCAAAGAAGCGATTGGAGACTTAGACTATAAATACTAGTCACAGTCGAAGACTAAACAACTTTTTGGTGAAATCCTTGATTCTACAAACTTTGAGCGTTCATGTGTACACTTAAAAATTCTGTAGTGCAATACTGTAGAGCTAAACTACTATAATAATATATCTAGATATCTTTCTGGTGAGAGAAAGAAAAGGCTAAGAGCCTGGAGAGGCTAAGATAGCTAAAAAAGAATACTTGGTGTACGAGACCTGAAGAGGCTCGAGAATAAAGAAAGAATACTTGTAATTTGTAGAAGTATAGTGAATACTTAGACGAATTCTGAATTCTGGACGTAGCCCACGGTTTACGGTGAACCAGTATAAAATCGTAGTGTCTATCCTCTTTCTCTCTCAAACTTAGTATATTTTGTTCTTAAACAAATATATAGAAGTTACTTGCGATTTATCTCATAACAATTTTTGTGATAGTTTTTTAACAAGTTAGAGAAGTTCTTATCGAGAAAAATTAAAGAATTTGTATTCGAGAAAAGGGAAACACAATTCAACCCCCCTTCTTGTGCATATCATATATTTTCTATACTAACATATGATTTACTTCAAATTCTACATCGTTCTCCATGTAGGTAGTGTCGCCAAATTTTTAAGGCAAACACTACTATTGTAAGCTCCAGATCATGTGTATGATAATTCTATTCATGAGTCTTTAGTTGCCTAGAGGCATAAGCAACTACCTTTCCATTATGCATCAAAACACAACCTAAACCATTTCTAGATGCATCACTAAACATAACATACTCCTTACCAGAAGTAGGCTGGACTAATACAGGAGCTTCAATAAGCATGCTTTTCAGTTGGTCAAAACTATGCTGACATCTATCAAACCATTCATATTTCACTTCTTTCCATAATAGTTTGGCTAAAGGGGATGTTATCATCGAGAAACCCTTCACAAAACAACGATAATAACCAGCCAAACCTGAAAAACTTCTCACTTTTGTCACATGCCACGGTGGCTTCTAGTTAACAATTGTTCTATCTTACTAGGATCAACTATAATCCCTTTAGAAAAGGCAACAAGTCCTAAAAAAGATATCTCTTGATTCCAGAAATCACGCTTGCTCAACTTAGCATACAACTGTCTTTCCCGTAGGGTCTGTAACACGATTCAGATATGCTCAATATGATCAAGTTCATTCTTAGAATAGACCAAGATATCATTTATATACACCACAACAAACTGGTCTAAATAAGGCCTGAATATTCTATTCATCAGATCTATAAATGCCGCTGGAGCATTAATTAACTAGAATGGCATTACTAAGAATTAATAATGTCCATATCGAGTCCTAAACGCAGTCTTCGATACATCCACATCCTTTACTCGAAGCTAATAGTACCCCGATCACATATCTATCTTTGAAAACACTCCGACATCTTTCAACTAATAAAACATGTCTTCAATCCTTGGCAATGATACTTATTCTTCACTTTGACTCTATTCAATTGCCTGTAATCAATACACATCTGCAAAGTACCATCCTTTTTTTTTAACAAACAAGACTGGTACTCCCCACGGTGAGACACTTGGTTAAATAAACCCTTTACCCAGAAGCTCTTGTAACTGCACCTTTAACTCCTTCATTTCAGTAGGAGCCATTCTGTACAATGCTCTGGATATAGGAGCAGTGCCAGGCATGACTTCAATAGACAACTCCACTTCCCTTTCAGGATGGAATCCAGGTAATTCTTCAGGGAACACATCTGGGATTTCATTCGCCACAGGAATATCTAGCAATATACCACCCTCCTTCTTAGAATCAAATACAAAAGCCATATATGCTTCACATCCCTTCCTAAGGAGCTTTCGAGCTTGCATAGCTGATACCATATTAGTTAAGGAACTAGTGTGGATGCCATGCAATACTATTGTAGGCTGATCAAACCCCCTAAACATAACTATCTTAGCATTACAATCAACTACTACTTGATGCTTGGATAGCCAATCCATACCTAGAATTAAATCAAATTCATGAAAAGGTAATCTAATTAGATCTACTACATATTCCTTTCTTTGGATCGTAATAGGACAATTCCTAAACACCTGATTAACCAAAACACTACTACCCAGAGGACTGGTTACAAGAATATCATATTCTAACTGATCTATAGACATCTATTAGTCAGGCATTTCTCCAACACAGATATAGGAATGAGAAGATCTAGGATCAATTAGTGCATGCATTTCATAATTGAAAAGAGAAACAATACCAGCAATGACTTCAGGTGCATGCTAATCCTCACGAGCTTTCAATGCATAAGCTAGAGCTGAAGTAGAAGGTACAACTGGTCGATCTATAGTCTCCGATTGGATACTTAGATTAGGTATGTTCTGCTTGAGTCCTCCTCGACCTCTACCACGTCCTATGTTTCCAGCGGATGTATGAGAAACTGCCCTAATGCCTTGTGATGTCTGAGACTATTTAAGAGGGCAATTGGCTATCTGAACCTCAATACTGCCACAACGGAAACAAGCACCTGTAGCCCTCTAACAAACACCCCAATGATGTATAGAACAATGAGGGCACTCTAGGGCACTAAAACCTCAGCCCCTAGAAGAACCCCTACCAAAAGTAGTCATTGAGGGATAATTTTGTCTCCTTCCCCAAGCCACGGATCTCTGCGTAAATTCTAGTGTAGAGGAAGCACCTTCGCGACTTCGTTTGGCCTAGGACTGACCATCTCTAGGAAAGCTCCTTCGTTGATTCCTTTCCCCTCTTAATCACCTCTTACCTCTCTATTTTTATAGTAGCTTGCACCAGCTGATGGTAATTCACTTGCTGCAACAAATTAATTGCCGCCAAATGCTCCTTAATGGAATCATTCAATCCATCCTCGAACTAATGACACCAGAACTCCTCAATAAGCACTGATTCAGGGGCATACTTACTGAGTCGACTAAATTCCTGATCATACTCAATAACTAATAAATTCCTCTTCTTTAGATTCAGAAATTGCTTCCACTTCTCCTTTCTATAAGCCTCTGTAACATACTTAGCTTTGAATTCTTGGGTCAAGAAATCCCAAGTCAAAGGCACCAGTAGCTGAGAATTTCTCAAAACAAACTTCCACCACTCATACGATGCTCCCTGAAGGAGAGAGACAGCACAGTGCACCATCTGATTTGCTGGACAACTAATCTCGTCTAACACCCTCTTCACTTTCTTAACCCAGAACTCAGCTCGTTCAGATTCCTCCAAAGACGTCCCAGTAAATTTCTCAACTCCATAATTCTGCAGCTGATCAATTGGAGCCTTAGGTGTAGTCATACAGTGCAGTAATGTCATCATATCCTGGGACAACTTCACTAAAGCCTCTCCTTGAGCTATAGGAGGAGGTGACACCACAACTTCTCCTCGATTAACCCCAAAAGGACTAGATGTTGATGGATGAGGTCGCTCAAGAGTATTACTCTCAGCAACCTGTCGATGGTTTGTGAGATCTTTTCATCTTTGTTTCTATAATCAAAATATGGGACAAACCACATTGGGCCAAAACATAACTTTTACACTCAAGTATAAGCAATAGTTAAACGTTGGTTAAACCAAAATTACCTAAACCAGGCTCTGAAACCAAAAGATGTAACACCCACATACCCCCTAGAAGGATATATAGATGTCACACAAAATAGTACAAACGAATCAAAGCATTCGAAAACTTCCATAAAACATTTCAGGCAAACATACATGATATTACACTAAACTTAATACATATTTTTTTTAAACCCTAATCCAAACTGAAGTCTAGTTATTACAAACATAAAAGCAAATTCAAAAGTCATATACATCATATACAAGCCAAAATTAAAATCAAAAGTAAATTATGATCAAAAACAAACTCAGATTCCTTTGGCCATTATGGTTAACTTGTCCCAGTCTTTATAAACGTCTCTCAGAACCTACACGGGGTAAATCCGCTGTGCTAAGCTTATAGCTTAGTGAGTAATAACTAAACTATGCATAAACTGATAATCAAATATAATGAATCAAGTTATAACATAAGCAAATAATGAATTTCAGAACAGATAACAAAACTGAGTATTAGAAGAAGGCACAATCCTTTCGGATCAAAACATAATTTTGTTTATATCACAATCCAACATTTAACAAAATATAAAACTAGATGAATGGTAGTCCCTCAACAGAAGTGGGTAACGGGACTTAAACAAGAGATACTATGATTGGTATCATAAAATAAGAGAGACTGATGCCTCAATAACAAGAGACATTGACGTGTCACAGGAGCAGCTGTAGACCCTTATAGGCATGCCTATTTACCCACAATTAGGACTTAACAGTTTCAAAAACAGAAAAAATTCATACACTTAACTCATGCCCAAAGCATAGGTCAAATCAATTCAGTATCAAACAGAATAAATGAAGATGAGACTATCTTAAATCACTCACAATAGCTCCTTTTTTGCTTATTGCCTTGAAGTCCCGGTAATATCTGGAAGTGATTGTTCGACATGCTCATCTATAGGCATTTAACACACACACATATCACTATTGTGGACGATTTTGAATTCATTTATTCATATTAATGTGTATTGAATACGTACAATGCATGTTCATGAAAAATTCCAGGTTTCTGATCATAAATCTTGTCACATTATTCATTCATATAAAACAATACTCAATTGATCAATCCAGATTTGTCAAACAACAAACTTTTGAGTCTATTTTGAATGATAATTCTGATTAAGAAATTAAAGTTATTTGCTAACACTGCCTTCTAGTTCCTAATGACACCAAGATCATTCAATTTGATTCAATATACTGAATGTTATACTCAAAACTATGTCATAATGTTTTCAAGCTACAATAAAACTCTTAACTCAACTTCAAAACAGATTTTGGAATTCTTAAAATTAGAATTACAATTACACATCTTCAGGAAAATTGTACCTTTATGTCTCCAATTTAATTGGAATTAACAATCATCTCATTTTGAGCTCTACATATCAAGATATAATCAAAATACTGAAGTATGTTCAGTGAAATATTCCTAATCATACTATTCCAACAGATTCCCTCATTTTCATACAATCAATCTTTTCAAAATTCTTTCAGAAGGCTATCACTTTTCATGGAGAGGTATAAGAATGTGTTAGGAATCTATTGGTTTAAGAATCAAGTCATTTGGATGTCGAGAGAAGAAGTTATAGCAAAACGATCAAAGGATGGTATTCATAAATAACCCACCAAATACGCACGCACGCCCATACGTGCTGCACTCCCACCAGCTTCTTTCATTTTCGTTTCTTTTTTTTTTTTGGTATCTTCCACTATTTTCCTTAATTTTTACATCACATATTCTAGATTTCTATACCGAATATAACCTCTAACCAAATCAAGTGCAATTTTATATGATAATTCATGAAAACCGAAACCTCACACAAGCTTTCTCTCACTACTGTGTTTTCATTCTTATACACTTCTATATTCATCAATTAGCACATATGACACTTAAACCACTTATTCTACTTCCATTTCATCTCAACAACACAGAACAAATAAAAAATTCAAGGTTCAATCTTAAACATCAAAAATCCGTATATTCATTCACACAATTTCGAGTTTATGCATTTGTTCCATTTCTGACACTATTCATTTCACTAATTTCTCAGTTAACTCCTTTTAAACACTACCGAAGCTACCTTTCTTACACAAATCAAGCATAAATTTCATTTTCAATCATTCAAAAATCATCAGAATCATTTGATTCATTTCTATAAACACTCAAATACCCACGCATATCCAGTGAGAAACAGAGCATATATATTCATTGATTTTCCATGAATTTCTGCATCTCCCCTAACACAGTTTCCAAGCTTAAAAATCATTCTAACACTAAAACATCATCAAATGCATTTGCAAGGTAACTAGAAAACTAAAACAACTTACTTGCTTCTACAGCAAAGTCCTAGTACTAACAATGACGAACAAGGCTTCGGTGGTTGGGGAAGAAAACATACAATAAAACTACAAATGCTTTGTGATGCCTTCAGTGAACAACAATCAAAAACCTTCTTCTCTTTTCCAAGAAACTACATATAACTACATGTATCCCTTACATGTAGGCCATATGTCAACATGCAAGGCTGCCAACGGTCACAATTTCATTAGTCTATTTTCCATCATTTCCCTAGTCTAAAAAAAACAATATCCCAAATTTTTCAGAAATTTCCTAAAATTCACCAAAAATTTTGAAATAATAATAATAAGCTCCAAATAAAATTTTAACACATAAAAACCCAAAATTCTAATCACATTTTAAACTAATTATACCCAGAAAATGTCATATAATGCATGTACAATTATTTGTATGTTTCAAAAATACATATGCATATATAAGTGAATACTAAGATATGCAAAGCATACAATGCACTACTAATTCCTCAATATTCCAACCCCTAGCATGGGATGTTACACATGTTGATCAAATTTTGGCTGGCTTTATGTTTATGACGTATAAGTAAATGATGCGTGTCAAGCACACTAAAAAATAAAACCTAACTGTGTGCACTAAAATTTATAATAGTGATGAGTAGGGATCATATCCATAGGGAGTGTAAGTGTAACTTTTTTAATGATCGAAAATCAATATTTAGGATATGGGAGGGTTTGGTTAGATTTAAATAAGAAAATAAAATGAAATTAAGCTAATTAAAATAAGCCGTAAAAATGTTAAAAGTGATGAATTGGTTCGAAATTCAGGTCTCGGTTTAATCTCGACCTACGCACAAATAAGCATACTTCATTATCTTTTTGTTCTCATACCTCTCTTAGAAACTATTAATTATAGGTTAACAATAAGCTTTATTAACCTTGATTTTTTCTTAGGTCGTGTTTAATCAAAATAAACTACCAAATAACCTAAAATAAGCTCTCTAGTTTTAGTAATAAGCTTTATTAACCCCTATTTTCCCTTAGGTCGTATTTAATTAAAATAAGCTCTTTAACTAAACCTAACTATCAAACAACCTAAAATAAGCTCTTTAAATTTAGTGAGACGGTCGCATTACAAACTAGGAAAAAATATTAGTCTCAACAACCACACAAACTTGGGTCATTTAACCTATGATATGTTATCCCTAATGATTCACATCATTAGTTTACCATAAATGAACCAAGATTTCAACTATTACGTATTGAAATCTCAATTCTGGAAGTGGGTTTATATAAAAACATCATATTGAAAGCAATCAAATCATTCTTACAATAATACCCAAAGCAATAAGCAAAGAATAACATAGAGAATCTCTAAAGAGAGAGAATCAACAATACATAATGAGAGGATGCCCAAATGTGTTCTTCGGATTCGATTTCCCCTAGGAACTGGAAGGAAGAAGGCTAGCTCTCCATGGATCCTAAAGAAGTATGTATTCTGCCCCTTTTCGTGTTCCAAACACTATCCAACTTATGTTTGGCCACTCAAATGTCCATTTATAGCAAAAATTAGGGTTATGGGAAGATACATTATTGGATACACGGTTGTGTATCTAACCATGTATCACAAAATCTCCTATTTCATGATTATACATGGCTGTGTAAGTAGATACATGATTGTCTATCTTAAAGGTCATGTTGAATTCTTCATTTCTTACATTTTCTTGTCCCATCTTCACCCTAATCCATCTCCTTCTTGTTTCGTAAAGATAAATGAGTTTGAACATCAAGAGGATGGCCCAAAGAATGTGTTTTTAACTCATTTAGCTCATATGCTTCCAACCTGTAGCTAAAACATAATATGAATTAAAATGAGTATCTTAAACATTTCATAGCATTAATAATTAAGTGTTATCGAGTATATATATAATCAATTAAGCACACATCAAGTTTCTCCACGTTTACCTTTTGACCGTCATCGAGAAAATCAACAAAATCCAAGTCACAAACTAAAACACTTCCCCTCTTTCTATATTTCCTAAGGATAGATAATTATAAGAAAAGAGGAATAACTTTCAAAACCATAGCAAGAATTTAACATTAAATGCTTTTACTTATGATCAATCAATAATAGTAACTTTAAAACTGAGCATTCTAAGGGTAGACTTTGACAAAATGTGATTAAATATGATAGATCTATAGGTACACTCAAACATCATTCATGATCACGACATTCTACACCTTTGCATATCATTTTTAGTTATCCACCACTAGGATTCACATGCATAATCATGAATCAAGAATTTTTCAAGGCTGTAATATGGGTAAGGGTTAAGGTGAGACGTATTTAGATAGTGTAGTGCAAAAAAGTCATCAAAGCTAGTGAAACAAGAAAACACTTAATAGAGTATCAAGCTTACAAACTAACATTCAATCAAAATTAGGTACCATCAGCTATGATGAATGTAAAAACTATGTTCCATATCTTAGATTTAAGACCTCACTAATAAACTTACGACTGAATTTTCATCCATTTTATTAATAGCATGAAGCAAAGTTGTTTGGTAACCTTGAACCTCAATTAAAGGACATTATGTAAGATTTGTTCCTTTTGAATCATCTTCCCTTCTTATACTCAACTCTACATTCATACTAATTTGATTAAATAGTATAAACAAATTTTTCATTCTTAAAATTTCCTCTTATGCATCTGTATAATCCTTTTTTATATTCGTCATGCACTTCTCTAAGAGTTGATTTTTGGAATTGATTTGTATATAATAAGAAGTAGAATATTCAATAGTTATGAATATTGCCTTATATATTGCTTTTTATTTTGTATACATTTGGAGGCTTTATATATAACATAAGCAACAAAAATCAAGATGAGTCTTTGTATGTTTTCTACCTATTAAATGACCTGGGATTAGTGTCATAATCCTTTTTATAAATTATTATATTTGAATAGACAATAACCTATTGAATTCATATTTACTTACTTGTATAAATGGTAAAACACACTCAGTTTAGCCCAATCTATACCAGGCTTTAGGCTGACCTTAGGCCCAGGAGTCAACCTGAACAGTTTAACCTTCACTGTAAGATAATATCGTTTTTTAAAAATAAATTTAAGAATTTAAGACTAAACACTGTTATTTTAGGCAACCTAAGCCTGTTTGAGCCATACTCCTCAAACTTGAATAGACGTTAAGCTAGGACAGGGCTGTGTCAGGCTAAGCCAATAACAAGCTTGATCCAATCTAATATAGCCCATTGTGTTGCCATCTTTATGTGTTTTAATTAATATCATTTACTGGAGAAAAATTTTTGATATGGAAAAGTTACATGGGGATAGCCCTATATGCAAAAAATAAGGGTTGATTCATTAACAATAGCTTATTGTTGCCAAACTCAACCTTACCTAAATTCCATTGATCGAAAAATAATGATGTTATAGTGAGAGCTTGGATTAGAAACTCTTTGACAAAAAAATATATGAGAGTGTGATGTTTATCGACATAACTTGTGAAATTTAAGTAGAGCTTTATGAAAGGTATAGACAAACCTATGCACCTTGCTTGTATAAAATTAAGAAAGATTATTTTCAATATTATTTAAGATGATAGGTCAATCATTGAAATAACATTATACAAAGTTTAAAACTTTTTAGCAAGAAACTCATGTTTATGATCCATAATCCCATTGTAGATTTGAGGCTATAAAATAGTACCAACAACGAGGAGAAAGAGCAAAAACACATAAATTCTTATTGAGTTTGAACAATAATTTTGATCATTTGAGTTATAACATATTCTTGATGGATCCAACCCCTTCACTAACAATTTTTTTTAGGTATTATAATAAAAAACATCAATTCTCTCTGTAAAAGGTTGGTAGTTAGTACTAGCTATCGATGTGGCCTCGTTTGCAAGAAAATATAATTATAAGAATAATGAGAAAAGGCATAGAAATAGAAGCCAAAATTATGAAAGTCAATATTGTAAACGGTGTACATCATTGTAATAAAGATGGATACGTTAAGGAAGAATGTTTTGAGATCATCGACTACCCACCCAACTGGAGAACTGACCAAAAAATTAGGAAGGAAGCAACAAAAGGAATTTTGGACATATCGTAATGTTGGATAAAGATAAAGACAACTAAAGAAACAATTAACGAAGAAAAGGTCCTTTATTTTTGCTTCTTAATCCTAAATTACAAAACGTTTAATAAACCTACTCTAGAATATTCAATTATTTCATCAATAAAGGAGAACTAGAGTTACTTAGTAATTTTGAAACTCATATGACATTTCGTAAGTATTGTTCATCTCAAATCATCTTTGTTTCTTAAGTCAAATTTAGCATTTATACTAGTTTGATTGAATAGTATAAATCAAAATGTTCACTATTGAAAATTCCTACCCACCTTCGTAATCCCTTTTTGCACTTTCCACAAACTTTTCTAGGAATTAATTTATATATGTTAGGAAGTGGAATATTTAATAAGTATAATTATTTCCTTATATATGGCTTTCTATTTTATATATATTTGAAGGATTCTTATCAATAAGATACATAAATAAAGCCTAACAGTATGCCTAAAACTTTAAAAAAACTCATTGATTGGTGGAGCCACAAATGGGAAAAATCAAGAAGAGTCCATATATGTTCCCTACCCATCAGATCACCAAGGATTGGTGTTTGTAGTAAGGGTAGAATGAATTTGAGTCAACATGACCTATACCAGATTTTTTACTAAGATTGGTCTTAGGGATCCAATTCAAGCCCTGACTCGAGCGGCCCAACCTCTTTCGAAAAAGTATGTCATTTGATCTTAAATAAACTTAAGAAACTTATATGATTCAAACTTGTTTGAACTATGCTACTTGAGTTTGAATGGACTTTAGATTAAGTTTGGAATGAGTCAAACTCTTAACATTATGTCTAAAACTTTAAACAACTCATTGTTAAAGGGAGTTACGAGTAGGGAAAATCAAGTTAGGAAACTTTTCATTAAGGTACATGGAAAAAGTCGATTTCTTCATTTATTATGAAAATTAGGCATTCATGATTTGCATATTCCAACTTACGGGTACTGTTAAAAAATTTTCTTATATAATTTTATAATCTATTTCTAAATTTGTTCTGACTTTTCTAGGAATTTATTTATAAATATTAGAAAGTAGAATATTTGAGAAGTATGATTACTACCTTATGTATTGTTTTGTATTTCGTATATATTATAAGGCTCTATAAGGATAAGTTAAAGGTTTTTCTCACCTCAAACTTTCTTAGTCATGCTAATTATTTACACTAATTAGATTAAGGTTTCATAAGGGACAGAAAATGATCACAACCATATTGTGTTAGAAAATTTCCCATTTAGTGGACAACAATTAATTACATTTTATCAGTTTTTAATAACTTATCAATTAAGTGACATAAATTTAATTTAGTAAAGATAATAAACTAGCCCAATAAAGGATCTAGGTTAATGAGCCAAAGTCTAGTAGGAAAATGAACCTCGATTAGTGTGGACCAGACTCATATTGAGCCTATAATGGAGAGGCCCTATATGAATTCTATATGAAGAAGGTTAAAGTCTCCTGTAGCTGTTGTAGCAAAGTGTGAATGTAAGGATACTATGACCCATTCAAAGGTTCACGTATACATAAAGCTAAAGAAAGGATTTAATACATCCCAATGAGTAGATCCCGTTAAGGTGGCAATGTATTTGCGCTCAATTCGACCTCAAAAAGCTCGTTTGAAGTAATGGAATCGAAATCAGATATTTTCTACATTTCTTCTTTTATTTCCCTTTCATGTTTAATTCAGGACACGTATTAAGGCTCATGTTATATGTTATATGTGGTATCAGAGCAGTTATATGATTGGGTAGTTAAAAATGAAGATTTTCTGATTTTTTCTCCATAATGTTTTCAAAGAATGAAGTTTCATTTTTCGGTTATTTCCTGCCTATTTTTGCTTGAAAGTGATATATGTGTTTATTTTTAAAAAGTGGGTCAAAAATGAGCTTAGGAGTGGAAAAATGCACCTGAAACTCGCCAAAAATCATCTATTTCTGACGAGGAACGAAGTGAATATGCCCAATAGTGCATAGTAGAGTGAGACAACGACTAGACATATAGCACATAGGTCACCAAATGTGTGTCGGTATACATGCCAACATCGATGCGTGCGTTTGTCAGTTATGTTGCGTGCGTGACACACACTAGATTGACTTTAGCAGTACGGACAAAAAATCTTTAAAAATTTTCAAAATTCCCGTAAAGGTATCCTGGGTTATTTTGGGTCAATTTTCGAGTTAGGGGAAGTCATTAAGTGAGTTTTTAAATTTTTTGGATTTATTACATTAGCAATAAATAAAGTTTAACTACAGAAAAAGGAAATTAAAGTTCTTAAAGCCAAATTTGAGTAAATTTTTGTGCAACAAACTTGACATAAGGGAGATACTTGAGGTTTTTGTATCTCGTATGGTAGGTTTGATGTTTGGAAACACACGATAGTGCCCTGATTGAATTGTTTTTGCTATAAAAGTCTCAAATAAAGTTTACTGACAATGTTTTCAACACTGGTGTGTGACAATTAGACTGTGCATTTGAGTTTTGCATTTATTGACAGTACATTGTCACATACTATATGTCTATAAAAAATGTAGAATAACATAAAGATGTATCCCTTGTTTTTGTAGACCTTTTGGGTACTGATGAGAATTGAGTCACCAAAGTGACCTTTCGAGTCAGTATTTTAAATTATTTTTCTTACATGTTAGGGGATGTCTCTGGTCTTATGTTTGGTTATTCTGCCCAAAGGTGTTGGTCTTACATAAGATTTTTAGATGTACATAAAGGCATCAGATAGAGGAAAAATGTTACTTAAATGATTTATTCGTTCAAAGTTAGTAATATCATGTGTAACATCCCCTCACCTATTGCCATGAATAGGAGTGTATAAGTGTACAGTGACATATGCATGCATTCATATATGC
>JANZXR010000007.1:15666302-15684844 GCA_027575705.1 Erythroxylum echinodendron
CTCCGTTATCTTAGGTTATGTGTCGGAATGACCTACGGGCGTCCCGATGCGTATCCTAGGGTAATGGGGTGTTACATCATGAGAGTTGATGGTTTGTACTCTAATCGCTTTTGTGTGGAGGTTTAATTGCATATATATGTATTCAGCCCAAAGGTTTTTCATAAAATTTGTGATCGAAATTTTGGTATAGATATTATTTAGTGGCTTTGAGTGTCACTGTTATCTTACATTTGTGTTGATCTTTGCATTAATTGTCATTTTGCAGTCACCTTTTCAGTCAACAATCACAGTGTCACTACTGAAGCCTTGATTGGTTTCAATATGAAAAAGTGAATAGAGGATGTATTAATTACTATAGAGATGATTGAAATAGATATGACCATACGTACAGATAAGTCATCTTCTTTTACTTCCAGAAGCTCGAAAGCTCATTTATGTGCAGCTTGGGATTGATCAAACAACATGTGTTGCCTGACTATTAGGAGATCCATACCTAACCATCTACTAAGTGGACTTTAGAAGATAAATATAGCAAAAGAGTTTCTTGATAATGTCTCCCAGAGGTACACAGTCTCATTTAATGCTGAGATAAGTGCCTTAATGAAAGAATTATTTTCCATGAGGCATATTGGAGAAGGGAGAGTGATGGAGTACATATCAAGAATGATCGATCTCCACAGTAGACTGAAGATATTGAATATTCCTCTTCCTGATGTTTGTATAGTTCACCAGACTCTGAGTACACTACCTCCAGAGTTTAGTAATCTGATGACAACATATTACTTGCAGGATGATGAATGAGACTTTAATGCTTTGATTGCCCATTGTGTTTTTGAGGAGGAGGAACTCAAGATTGCTGCTCTTATAGCCCTTGAAGCAACCAAAGAGAAGGCAAAGGTAAAGTCTGCTAAGTTTAAAGGTAGAAAGTACAAATCTTCTCCATATGTTACTGTTGGTTAACCCAGTGCTGGTAAAGTTCCTGTGGATATAAAGAAGCCAACAGTATAAAGCCTGGAAGAAAAGATGGAAACCATCAAGTAACTCCTCGGCTTATCAATTCATAAATCCAATTATGATAATATCCATATCTGACTTTTGGTGGTTAGATGGTAGATCATCTAATTGAGTTCATATCCAATATAAAGCCAACTAAAGAGGATGAGAAAACTGATGGTTGTCAACAATGAAGAAGCGAATGTTATATATATAGCAAATGTATGTTCTGAAACTTGCTTGAAGGTTCATTTTGGTTTTACATTAAAAATTTTATATTTGATCTTTGCATCAATTTTGGACAAAGAAGGTTAAAGTTTTGTAATTAATGCTTCTGTTAAATAGCTATCATTTAATACAAAACATATTGGTATAACTTTCTTTTCATATCGTTTATATAGAATGCGTCTTACCCCGAATTAGATATATGCTTCTTCGTATCTTGTCGAACAAGTCATAAAAAGGAGAACCCTGATAAAGGATAAAAAATACATATTGTGGCAAAAATCTTTTTTCCATATTTCCAGAGCTAGGGTTGATAGATTGATTAGGGAAAACATTATACCAATTCTAGATTATGATGATTTGGAAACATTATCACACTTAAAGATTTAGGGATGTGAAACTTATTTGAACCATGCTACATCTGATAAGCTTCAAGCTAAATAAGATAAATGCAAATTTGTGGGATATCCGAAAGAGAGTTTTGGTTATCAATTCTATCATCCTATTGAGCAAAATGTGTTTGTCTTAAGACATGCTACATTATTAGAAAGAGCATTTATTCTCAAAGAAAGTAGTGGGAGTGAGGTTGAACTTAGAGAAGTTCAAGAGCCACAAATTCACATCGAAATGGAACAAGAACCTCAAGTTGATTCATATGATGTACAACAGAGAGTTCAAGAGACATATAGTCAGCAATGAAATAGTGGGATATATCGTCCTCCCACTAGATTAGATCTACATATTGAGCAAGGAAAGGATAACATATCACTCATACATGATGAGCCTACTACTTTTAAAAAAGCCATGTCTGATATTGATTCTTTAAAATGGCAAGAAGCTATGAGATCTGAAATGGAATGCATGTATACTAACTAAGTATGGACTTTGGTTGATGCATCTACTGGTATTGTACCTATTGGATGCAAGTGGGTTTTTAAGAGAAAAACTAACATAGATGGTAATGTACATACGTACAAAGCAAGGTTAGTGGCTAAAGGTTTCAAACAAAAACAAGGAGTTGATTTTTATGAAACCTTTTGACCAGTAGCTATGCTAAAATCCATCAGGATCTTGTTAGCCATAGTTGTATATCATGATTATGAAATTTGGCAGATGATGTCAAAACTGCATTTCTCAATGGGAATTTACAGGAGGATGTGTATATGATACTCTGAAGGTTTTGAATCCTAGAGATTTCCTAATCAAGTATGCAAGTTGCAAAGGTCCATTTATGGACTTAAGCAAGCGTCACAGAGTTGGAACATCTATTTTGATGAGATAATCAAAGAGTTTGATTTTATAAAAAATATAGATGAACTATGTGTCTATAAGAAGGTTAGTGGGAGTGCAGTCGTTTTCTTAGTATTATATGTGGATGACATATTGTTAATTGGAAACGACATACCTAGTCTGTAAAGATTTGGTAATCCAAGAACTTCTCTGTGAGAGATAGGGGAGAAGCAGCCTATATTCTGGGAATAAAGATCTATAAAGATAGGTTAAAAAGGTTGCTTGGATTGTCCTAATCCACATACATAGATAAAGTGCTAAAAAGGTTTAGCATAGAGAATTCTAAAAGGGGATTCTTACCCATATCGCATGGGATTTCTCTCATACAGAATATGTGTCCAAAGACACAAAAGGTGAGAAATAAAATGGATTGTATTCTGTATGTTTCAGCAATTGGATCAATCATTTATGCAATGCTATGTACTAGACCAGATGTTTCTTATGCTTTGAGCATAACAAGCAGGTTTCAGTCTTGGTGGGGGTCATTGGACTGCTGTGAAAAACATCTTAAAGTACTTAAGAAGAACTAAAGATGTTTACTTGGTCTACGGAGGAGATGAACTAAGAGTTCAAGGATATTCAGATTCTAGTTTCCAGTCAGATCATGATAATAGTAGATCACAATCAGGGTGCATTTTAATTCTAGATGGAGGTGAAGTAAGTTGGAAGAGTTCTGAACAACCAACCATTACAAATTCAACAACCGAAGCAGAGTATATTTCAGTGTCAAAGGCGGCAAAGGAAGCAGTTTGGATCAAGAAGTTCATCACTAAACTTAGAGTGGTTCCAAGCATTATTGGGCCCATAGTATTGTATTGTGACAACAATGGTGCCATTGCTCAAGCAAAGGAATCCAAGTCTCATCAACGATCCAAATATGTACTCAGGAAGTTTCACTTGATCAGGGATATAGTAGAGCAGAAAGATATAGCATTGGAGCGAATTCCCACTAAAGAGAATTTAGCAGATCCTCTTACTAATTTATTGTCTCAAAAGAGACATGATAGACATATGGATGGCTATGGTATTCGATACATTGGTGATTAACTTTAGTGCAAGTGGAAGATTGTTAGTTTATGCCCTTGCAGCCAATTTATTTTTGGTTGTAAATTTATTTGTATGACATTATTATTATTCAATAAAAGGCATTCTTTATCTTTATGAATTTGTTAATTATTTAATTATTAATCATAAAGATAAAATCCATAGAGTAATTATTATGAAATTAGAAATTATAATGTTATTATAATTATGAGATTCGAATTGCATTTTTCTGTATTATTCCTAAAATGTTCCTAGTTATAGTTTCATCAAGACAGGGTATTGATGAAATGGTTAAACTAGCATATGATTGTTTCTTTCTTATGAAGAAAGTAATTGATCTCATAGATTAAAGTATGGAGACACTTAAACAAAAATGTAGATGTTTATTAGAGAATAAGTTCATTGAACTTACCTGATTATGAGAATCCTGAATGGAACATTACTCATGTATATGTGGATTATCTCATAATGATGGTTGTATAATTGATCCTCAAACTTAAGATTACCAAGGTATCTAGTGTGGGAATTACTGTGTTTTAATTCTACTTATGAATCGTCCTAAGATAATTCAATCGGTAGTAATTGGATACAGTATGAATCATATGAAGATAGTTGAGTAAGTCAATATATGATTCATCACTCTAAAGTAATTAGAGATAATATTCTACTGTTCTTGATTAGTAATGATTTATGGAATTCTCTAGCCAGAATAAATTGACATTTGAAAAGATATTTTCAAATTTCAATTATAAATCAATTACTAATTAGTAAGGACAAACATGATTGGATGATAAGAGTAGACACTGTATCTATACTCTATCCAATTAGAATATTGAATAATGAAAGAATTAAATTATACTTCATAGTCATACATAGACAGGTTAAGTCAATTTTTGACATTTCTTATATTTGGGTAATCATTACATGTTGTTAGACGTCAATCATGATTTATGATTATGAATTATTTAATTGGAGAATTAAAGATAAATTAAAAGAAGTTTTAATTTATCTAATTCTAATTGTGAATTAGAACTATAATTTATAATCATTGCCAATTTATTAGAAACTTAATGGGTCACATATCAAAGAGCAATTTGTTAAAGAAAAATAAATTTAATTAAGTTGAACTTAATTATAAAGTTTGAGAAACTTTGGACATTAAATATGAGATATTTGATTTTATTAAAATTAAATTAATTATAATTAAAGAAATTGAATTTTAATAAAAGACTCTTATAATTTTCTATTTAAACATGAAGAACTTTTAGAAGCTAGCACTTTTTGGTCTTCTTCCTCTCAAAGTAATTTGAGAATTGCTCTGTAGATACCATCAGAGACTAGACACTGGAACAGCTCGTGACTGATCAATCGGAAAAAGTTTCAAAGATTTTTAAAAAGGAAAGCAAAGAAGGTACGATTTTTAAATCATTTTATGATTTATTCAATTATCAGGATCTACTCGGAATTCGTAAATTTTTTTGTTTTCTGTTGTGCCTGTGATTCGATCACGGTTAGATTCCAACAGAGGAGATCCGATATAGATACTATATAAAGAAGGTTAAGGTCTCTTATAACTACTGTAGTAAATCGTGAATATAAGGATACTTTAATCCATTCAAAGGTTCACATATAAAAAAACTTACATAAAGGCTTTAACGCATCCCGTGAAGGTGGCGATGAATTTGCGCTCGATTCGGCCTCAGAAAGTTCGTTTGAAATCACAGAACTGAAATTAAGAATTTTCACTTTTTTCGTTTATTTCCTTTCACGTTCAATCCAGGACAAGTACTAAAGCTCATGTTACATGTTACATATCGGGCAATGAGCACTTATCTGAAAGTTGCGTCTTCTTCCTTCCTTAATTAGTAGACATAACAGCGGAATGAATAATGACAAATCTGGAATCCAGATTGAGATGGAATTAAAATGTCACAAACGCGAACTGCAGTCCAGCTACATGGCCTACCGTCCAACACCTTCAATGGCATCTTCCATCTTACATATACAATTAATGCGCTTCCATTTTTTAGAAAATTGACCAGGATTAAAAAGAAAAGCATCCGGACAAAAGCCAATCATGATAAAAACTTGACGAGGAAAATAATGATGGGTTGGAGAACTTCTCCTGACGCCTAACGGGCCAAGAATGTGAAAACAACTTGAAGGTATGGTATTAGATGTTCTTGATCGTCACTCATCAAGGGTTCATCATTGTTTTTTGGAGGCATATGGCGAGGACCACCCCCTACTGTGTTGTCTTTACTCATCAACATAAAGATCTCCACCGCAGCCTCACGAAGATCTTGAAAGTCGAAATCAAACATTGGTTCTTTTGACCTTGATGAATGTTCCAAGCTTGAAGCAGGCTTGGAATTCTGTGAATAGCCTTGTTTAGAAACTTTCTGCATCGTAGAGCTCAAGGACTCTGCCTTGAACATACTACTTGCATTCTAGGCAGAGGAAAGAAAATTTTGTTCATAATTTCAAGTTCTGAGGGCACAATTACTAGCAGCGAATTAAGTACATGCCAAACAGAGAGAGGAAGGAACTTGATCACTGAACTTCTTTTCAGAGTTTTCAGCCAATGACTTCTTTGGAGCATAATTTTCCTTTCCTGCACCCAAGAATCCAGGAATATATTCAAATTGATGCAAACCATCTTTCCATATTTTTCTCAGCAACTTATAATTGGCATGAGATATAAAATCTAGATGAAAATCGTAAATGATAAAGTTATGCAGCAACTAAAGGGAACTGTCTTGCATTTTCACTGAGAATGAAATTCACTAGCAGTTAGCATACGTACAAAAATATAATTGTTTTCTGCACCTGTAAAGATTACATAACCTATAAACCTTAAACAAAGAGGGGACAAAATTGATAAAGATAACAGCATCAATCTCCAGGTGTTATCTTTAGGGACTAGCTTCGATCTTCTTCCCTAGTTATTCTTAGGTGGGTGGGAGGTTGGTTGATGATAATCGGCGCTAAATGCCGTAACTCCGACCATTCTGTCACGCAAACGCTTAGAACTCCTCTTACTCGATTTATTTTTCACATTCGAATTTGGCGTCCCGCTGCGGACACCGTTGGAAACGATATGATCAGCATCTGAAAGCGTTGTTTTTTCTCCGATCGAAGCTTCCTCTTCTGCTCTCTCTTTCTTCAGTAAAACTCTTCCCAACTTCAATTTTCTTCCTCCGATCATTCGTTTTACACCAGTCTCGGCAGGAACGAAGTCACTGGCCTGTTGAGAGGATAATTTGCATTAGAGCAACAACTTCATGACAAGTGATAACTAAATAAAACATTCAGAGAACTAATATTGCTTGTTCACTTTCACCATTCTGTTTCCAGCCACTTTAAGTTGGTTACCACCTTCATTAATTGAGACTCTCCCGGAAGCTGCAAGATTTAGTAGTATGTAGACATTAGCTGTGCACAATCAATCATAACAATTAACAAGTTACGGGAAAAGAAGTGGTTATCTACCTTGGATTCCATAAGCACTTGAGTTTCTCGCATGTATCAGCAAGAACACAAGTAGAAGACTAAAAAACTTCACGGACCTCATGGCCACTAGTTTTGTACTTTTGTCTTCCTTTCTTGTTTGGCTATTCTTGCTGTCAGACAACCAAAGAGAGGAATCATGTTAAAGAAGAATGGGGGACTTTATAAAGTCCACACAAGTCAAAGCTAGGGTTCCAAGACTAGCTCGCGTTTTCTCGTTCCCCTAATAAAATATATCAGCATGTGATTACATGCACGTCGGAAAGCTCAAAAAAGAAAAAAGGAATCACTGGTTCAAGACTTTGAATTGAAACAGAGAAAAAGTAGTCTTTATGGACTTGCTTCAAAGTGTTGGGAAAAAGGCGTATGATCGCGTGGAATGGAAGATACGAGTGCTCAGCGTCTGTCTGCCGCCATGCATGCTACAATGAAAGTTGTCTTGTTGGCCTGGCCAAACCTGGTCACGCACAAATTCTTGGACTTTGTGTCTCAAACTATTGCTCAAATCTATTCCCCATATAAAGTGTTTTTTAAAGTCTGCTGAGTGCTGACAGTTAAACAAGGTGTAAACTTAGGAAGTTTAAGTGTTAAAATCGTACAGCTACACAACTTGGTTATGGCACAGCTTTTTAAGGTGGATGCTGTCCTTGGCTAGATGACGAGCTAATCCGACAATTGCGTAAATAACTAATCCATTAATGTGTGTGTACAACAAATTCTGAGAAAAAGGCAGGGACTTAAGGTAGAGCATAGGTCTGATCAGTTAACAGATGATGGTAGAATACAGAATAAGTTCATGTCTGGGGTATTACAAGGAACTCCAGTAAAGTTGCATGTCTCGACTAGTTCTTCAAGAGTTGCTCGTAATACCGAATAAGTCGACTATTGTTTTCTCTTTTTTTTAAAAACTCACTCTTTACTATTGTTATGGGAACACAGTGGGAGATTCCATACATATACTAGACTCCAGGGATATAATATTGTAGAAAACTAAAGTGACATGAATAATATCTTGGCTTCGTCTTTACTGATAAATTTATGTTTAAATAGTACATGGCTTATAATAACCAGCTGTTCCTATGCCTTACTAGACGGTTGCCCCAAATGGGTCTTAAGAAAAAAAGTACTTTTAAATAAATATTTAATAAAAATAATTAGTAAAATATTAAATTACGTGTCTGGAAATTTGCATTTTTATTAATTTACCACATATAGTTAGTATAGAAAATGATTAAAAGTGTTAATATTGTCTGATTATTGGAACTACATGCGTCTCCCTCAAATGTTGACCAACCTGGTTGACCCCCTTGAAAATTAAACAGTGCAGGAAGCAGTTTGTTTTCTAATTGCATCGGGGGATGTCAAATTTGGTGCGGTGTAGTCGGCGAGGCCACGTGGTTCCAAAAGTTTCTATGTTTCGTTGAAGGATTAGCTTTTAGTGAGCGGCACATGCAACACTACATATAATATATATACATAACGGAATGCAATTTCGTTAATAGTAGTAATATGATACACTATTTCGTTAATAGTAGTAATATGATACACTATCTCATATTTTTTAGTATCTGTCACATATACACAATTTCCAACTAATAAATAATTATTTTATCAAACTTAAAAAATTAAATCTAATTCATTTTTTTTTCCCTAACCCATTTGGGTTTGACCATCTAAAATACCCTGTTCTGCTAGCTAGTTACAGTGATGCGCAACTTGGTGTTTGCTCTGAGGAGTCCATTATGGTGTATTTATCGGTTGGGGGGTCTATGATGCCGATGCGTGTTTTAGAGTCCGACTCTTGCATCTATGAATCTGTGGATACAACCTTGTAAAGTTTGTTGTAAAGAATCGAAAACTTGTCTATGGAGGTCGCGAGTTGTCGAGAAGCAACTCACTTATCCGTGATTATGCCACTGCGGATGGAAATGTTCTGCATTTAATTCTTAGGCTTTCGATCTAATATGGGAATCGCACACGCAAGACTTAGTTTCACATAAAATAGGAGTGTTGGTTGTTATTACAAAAGTTTTCCTTTAAGCACGTACTTGTCCCGTAAGAAGCGCTAACTCTTTTGTAAGACAATCTTACTTAATTATGTCAAACCAAGATTTAGTCTTGTCTTATGATTGTCGACTAATTTACTTATTCTCAAATGCCTCACAACCCTCTCAGTGTTTCACTCTCACGCCCTTGCAAGAAAACTTTGAAATAACTAAATAATCATGACAACAAAAAAACATGAGAAAGAGATACAACTAAAAAACTAACCTTTATTATTTCCCTCAAAATATACAAAGGAATACTCTCTTAATCTCTAAGTATCTCCAACACTCATCATATAAAGAGCAAGACTCGAATGAGCTATTTATAGACACCTTTAGATGACCAAGTTAGAATCCTAATAGAACTCTACTAGCTAAGATCACAATCTTATCATATCTTATTCTTATCAGATTACATCAAACTAACCAATAGATGACATCCCATCCAATTACGACTCTATCTAATATGATTAAGCTCAATCACAATAAAAAAATAAAAGATTACATCCATCTATGAATGATCTATCCATATTTACGAAAATATCCTTTATCTTCAGATGATCCTTCCATAGAATCTTTATCTCTTAGAGCCAATGTTCATCTATTGTGATCTTATCTGCCACATCATCCAAGATCTCCCCATCTTTATTCATTGATGATAAGTCATCTATGCCAATACCACATTGGTCTGTCCAATGCTTACTCATGCCAACTCTATTAACCATGCTCCGTTCATTTGAGCATACACTAAGTCTTTAATCCTTCAAAAACCCAGCCTTAGCCAAGCAAGCTTGTACAAGGTTCGAAACTTTCCCAAAGCTCGCACCATCCTTGATCTACTTGCCAAGTCACCTTGGAACTCTCCCATATTCCCGTCATGTGTGTGATCCAGCTATCCTTCTACTTGATGCCCATCTCAAGCCTTCTTTTGATCTCACATTCGAATTTTACATTTCATCGAAGATTTCCATCAATATGCCCCAATGCATGTTAATGCTTGACATTGCCCCATTTCTTCCTTGTCTCCTTGTAAGTCTTTGCCTTATTCCGTTATTCTTTATATCGAACATTAGTTAAGGCTCGTCAATGCCCGCATGATTTTGCTATTACAACTTAGGGGTCTAACAAACCACCCCCACAAGAAGAAATCGACGCCCTCCTTGAAATAATTTGTGGATGCTACTCCGATTATGGTTTCCTGAAGACTCTTTATCCATTGTCACATCTCCCACGTACCATATTCCCTCTCCATCAGGTTTCTCCTTGCTTTTGTTCGAATGCTCCTTCATAAGGCCTGTTACACCTAATATAGCAAAATTACAAAGGTAGACTTCTTCTGTCGAGTCCTCCTCTCCCTCTCCTTGATCCTTCGCAACCATGGAATTTACTTGCTTCTCATCTATCTTCTATCTTGGGCATTCTCAAGTAAAATGTGATCCTTCACAAATGAAACAAGCAATATCTTGTTTTGATTGTTTCTTACTTTGAGAAGATTCACCTACCTTTTCCTTCCCTTTCTCTGAGCCATTCCTTATCCCACCATTCTTCTTGCCCTTGCAGCTAGTTCAAATAAGTGGTGGCCCTTAGAGATCTACCAAGGCATCCATAGTCCCATTGCGTTTGGGAGATCCTTCACGTTTTGCCTCGGTAGCTCCATTTGTGCCGAACCTTGTAAGTCGCTTATGAAGTGAAGCAACTTGTCCTCCTCTGACATGTTTCATATATCCAACATCAAAGATGTGAATTTCCTCATATACTCCCGCACTGAATCGTCTTGTTTCAACCTCTTCAAAACTTCCCTCACGACCCATGAAGTATTGTTAGGGAGAAACTGATCTATAAGCTACTTCTTCACTTCTCCTAGGTGTCGATGGGAGGTTTATTTGCACTGATGTCGTTGGAGGTTCTCGTACTCCACCATAGCTTTGCATTCTCCACTAGGTACGTTGTCGTGATCGACACCTTATCCGAATCAGCCACCTTTGCTGCTCTAAAGTACTGCTCCATATCCCATAAGAAATTTTCAAATTCTTTGGCACTCCGCTTGCCATAAAAAACTTATGGCTCTCGCACCTTCACTATAGTGCTTTCTACTAGTCCAACAACCTGCGTTGCAACGGCACGCCTTAGGATCACCACCTTGAACCTATACTCGTCTTGTACCTTCATCAACTCCTCTATTTCATGCTGTAACTATTAGATTCATGCCTTTAACATCTTGAATCGAGTATTTTAAGAAGTAATCTCCTCCTCCTTTTGAGGAATCGGCCCAATGAGTCCCTCTATTCGGTTGATACATTTTATCAAATTGCTGCCTCCTATCATATTGAAATTTGACTCTGATATAAGTTATTACAAAGGTTTTTAAAGATGTGTCAACCCCTTTTTCTGGCAATCTCACTTAGCTCTGTCAAAACAAGATTCATCCTTGTCCCGTGATCGTTGACCAATCTATTTGTTCTCGATCGCCTCACAACCATTGCAGTATTTCACTCTCATTCCCTTAGAAGAAAACTCTAAAAGAACTAAATAATCATGGCAAAAAAAGAACATAAGAAAGAGATACAACTAAAAAGCCAACATTTATTATTTACCTTAAAGCATACAAAGGAATACTCTCTTAATTTCTAAGTGTCTCCCACACTCATCATATAAAGAGCAAGGCTCAAATGAGCTATTTATAGCCACATCTAGACGACCAAGTTAGAATCATAATAGATTTCTACTAGCTAAGATCACAATCTTATCCTATCTTATCCTTATCAGATTACATCAAATTAACCAATATATGACATCTCCATCCAATTAGGACTCTAGCTAATAGGAAGCTACATCACAATAACAAGATAAAAGATTGCATCTGTATTGGAATGATCCATCCATATCTATGAAGATATCCTCTATCTTCAGATGATCATTCCATATGGCCTTTATCTTTTAAAGCTTATGTTCATCCACTATGATCTTATCTGTCATATCATCTAAGATCTCCCTATCTTTATCCATTGATGGTGCGTCATCTAAGCTAATAGCACACTAATTCGTCCAATGTTTACCTATGCCAACTCCATTAGCCATAACTTGTCTATTTGAGCACATACTAAGTCCTTAGCCCTTCAAAAACCCAGCTTTCGTCAAGTCAGCTCGTACAAGGTCTGAAACTCTCCTAAAACTCGCATCATGCTTGATTTACTTATTAAGTAACCTTAGAACTCTCACATATTCCCGTCATGTATGTGATTCAGCTAATCTTCCACTCGATTTCCATCACAAGCCTTCTTTTGGTCTCACATCTAAATCTTGCATCTCATTGAAGATTTCATTAATATGTACCAATGTATGTCAACGCTTGACATTGCCCCACTTCATCCTTACCTCCTCGCAAGTCCTTGCCTTGTTCCATTGTTTTGTGTGTTGAACACTAGTTAAGGCTCACCAATGCCTGCACGATTATGTTATTATGACTTAAGGGTCTAACAGTTGTCCCTTGGATGACATGGTCACATGGAAATAACTAGACGTTACGTCTATAGTATTTGTTTAAGTGGTACTAAATGTACAGTAAATATCACTAATATGTTGCCTTATCATTAGGAAGCCCCCTCTTGTTTCTTTTTGTACCATGCTATCTATCTATATCTTATATAAGCATGTGTTTCAAGTTGTACCAAAAGCACAGTAAATACCAGCAATATGTTTCCTTATATTAGGAAGCCCTTCTTGTTGGACACACCTGAGAATGTTCACTAAATATGAGTCATTTCTTTTATAAAAGAATTTATGTAAGAGTTTTTCACAAATAATTTTATTTAATTAAATTTAAATACATAATTTAATTAATGATAAATATGATAACTAAAAGATTCTATTATCTATATATTTCAATTTCCTACATTGGTATTGTTAATCGATAGCTTTCACAAATACTTTAATTAAAATAAAATAACAAGAGAGGAAGAGAACATGAACTTCACTTTTTATTCATCACATTACAATAACGGGAAAGTAACAAATTTCTAAGAAATAGAGAACTATATAACAAATTGCATAATAATAGGAATTATTAAACTTATAAAACTACCATAACCTATTTTACAAGACCACAACTTAACACCCTACCTTAAATTGAATTATGTAGAAATCAGTTTAGGAATAATAGCTTCTACATAGTCCATCAATCATCAAGTACAACTTCCTTTGAAGAGCAAACTCTAAGCATTTTTTCGAGTCTTTTCAAACTCTAAGCATTTTTTGTCCTTGATCTCTTCCTCAACTAGGTGATGAAATATGATCAATTGTAGAAGCTTTCAATGCCTGCTCCTCCATAACCTGCTAGATTATTTTATGTTCATGAACTAATAAAGAACCCTGCAACTCATCAAGAGAAAGATTACCAAGGTCCTTTGATTCTTCGATGGAGCATATCACATAGTTAAATTATGGAGTCATCGATCGTAAGATTTTCTTAATAAAAATGATGTCCTTCATCTTCTCACCATGAATTCACATTTTGTTAGCAATTGCCATTATTCTTGAGAAAAAATCAGAAACTGATTCACCTGGTTTCATTTGCAATGTTTCGAATTTTGATCGTAAAACTTGAAATTGCTATCTCTTGGCTCTTGTTGAACTTTGATACTTCTTCTTCATGGAATCCCAAATTTGGTTAGAAGTATCTTTCCCATGAATAGTTTCCAAGATTGAGCGATCTATTGCCTAAAAAAATAATTCTTTGCTTTAAGATCCTTCAATTTCATAGCTTCAATTTCTGTCCTCTATGCATCAGACACTACTATGCTAGTTGCTAGTTATGTTATGTCATCTAAGACAACTTGTCAATACTCATTGAATCTCAAGAAGTTCTCCATTAATAGACTCCTATGATCATAATGATCATCAAAGTGAGGCATTGCTAGTTGAATGAAAATTCCAGCTGCCATTGCTTGTCTTGCTAACACTCACACTCTATTTATTGCTCACCGTTTTTTTAAGTAGGCTTGGTCACTCACAGGTTCCTCAATATTTTTGAGTGCTCTAATACCATTGTTAACTAATAACTTTTGCAAATACTTTAATTAAAATGAAATAACAACTTAAGAAGCGAACATGAACTTCACTTTTTATTCATCACAAAACAACCTTACACAGGCAATCACAATAATGGGAAAATAACAAATTTCCATGAAATAGAGAACTACATAAGAAATTGCACAAGACTGAGAATTATTAAACCCATAAATCGGTTTCTTTTGATTATTGCAGTTTGTGCATAACTACGTTTGCCTTTGCCCCTCCTCCTTTGTTCGAGATTGGAATCGGCTGTGTAGATTTCACTTCTCACCACCGCCTGCTAAAATTTAAAACTAAACGCTTGGTTTCAAAACATAAATTATGGGCCACCTATTTTCTGGATTATGGGTTAAGTCTCAATGGACTAAGTTTTAGTGTCTTGATCTGTAAAGTAGAATAGTAAATGGGCCAATTATTTTTATGAATTTTGGACAAAAATAAGTTTCTAAATTTATGTGCACTATAAATATGAATGAATTTAATAATACTTAGAAATAAGTTTTTAAACGAATAATCTATTTAAGATTGATTAGTTCAATTATGATTAGAAATAATTTTCTAATTGAATTTAAATTATTAATCTCATAAGTTTAATAATAATTAGGAGTGAGTTTCTAATTGAAATAAAAATTCATAATTTAATTTGATTAATTAAATATATAATTAGAAATATGTCTCTAATAAATTAATAAATTATATTATTTTAATCATAATTAAAAACATCTTTTTTCATCAAATTCATAATCTAATTTGATGGTTTCCATAATTGATTAGAAATTAAATAATTATAATTTATTATAATTTGTTTAATAATAACTAAAATTATGATTTTGGGTAAATAACCATACTCCTAATTTCATTATGGTCATAAGATCATTATTATGCTAGTGAAATCATTTATTTTATGACTTTTGGGTTTTATGTGCAACTTCTAATTCTTGAAAATTTATGTTCAAGAAAATGTCGATTATGATTTCTGCGAACTATGACACAGATGAGACGAGTCATCGTTAAGTTTGTGTAGTTACTCCAAATGTGATGCTTGCAGCAAGAAGATCTAATGCAACATGTTATTATGTTAATAACTTAAAGCTAGAATTGTATTCCAGAGGTTGTCTGACTTTTGTAGAGATAAAGTGAAGTACATAACTTTATTCTCAATATTACCATATATAGAAAGTGAAATATTCAACATTCTCTGAAATTTCGATTTATTTAAACTGAAAACATATAAATGGTTACTGATACTGTTTATGAGAGAAGTTTGAAGAAAAGAATTGATTAGGACTTTATATCTAATCAATCTTTCAATTGAAATAATTAGAGCAATTGTGTATCGAGCTTCAAGGGCTTTATCACAAGAATTATTTGACTATATTCTATGTAGGGTATGTTATATTCAAGCAATGTTCATGTTATATAATCATTATGTATTGAACTAAGTTGTATTGAACCATATGAGTTATATTCTTTTATCTTCGTCAAGCTTGATATTGTTCAATTTATTAGAAAATATATGAATTTTAAGGTAACAATTCTTTTTTAGTACGATAATTGGTATTCAGTTGTCATACGAATGATGATTGAGAATATACATACTATTTCAATTTTATAGATAAATGATAATTGATTATTCATTAAATATATGTATAACATGACATTAACTTGCATGTATAATATTTCTTTCTTTCCGTAGAAACTTTGTGTTTTAATAATGGAAACTGCATCAAAGAATATTATTGTTGAACTCGATAAAGGTTATAAATTAAGTGGCAATAATTATAAAATCTGGAGTATGAAAATGCGATATGTACTGGAGGAGCAAGAGGCTCCAAATTAAACATAACCATGGACATTCCTAAGGAAGGAAATATTATTCAACACAAAAAAGATCGTGGTGTATATGAAATATGGAGGAAAAAGAACTAATTGGCTCATGTTACATTGTTAAGCTACATGAATAATGACATCATGCATGAGTTTTGAAAATATGAAAATGCTAAGGACATGTAGTTCGCTTTAGTTGCAAGTTTTGGAGGTACCTTAGTAACAAAAACGGGGTCACTCACTATTAAGTTTGACATAAATAAGAAATGATCGAAGCATACAATGCAGAAGCATTTGAGGAATATGTCAAATATGATAAGTGAATTATACAACATTAGTCATGAATTATCATATTTATAGTAAGTGCAAGTCGTGATTTGTTTGTTAGCATAGAGTTAGGATCATATAAAGATGCATATAACTCACAATGAGAGCATCGAGATGATAGAAGATGCTACGAGGTATCTCATATTAGAAGAAAAATACGTTGAAGCCTTAAATATGTCCTCCGAGGTGTATATATTAGTTTTAGACCACATGGAGCTATAAATTAGAAGAATAAGCATCAAAGGCCCAAATGGAAAAAAGGGTAAGAAGCATACCCACTATACTTATGATTTTAAAAGGAAAAGTAGAACTAGTATGTAAAAGGAAAACATCCTTTTAAAAGCATTAGAACATAAAAAAGTCAAGTGCTTTAATTATGGTAATAAGGGTCACTTGAATCATGATTATAATGGGGGAAAAAGGTATAATGTTATTTTAGAGACATGTATTCTGTGAATGTCTCTTGTTATGTTTTTTTTAACTAAATTTTATCTTTTGTGGATAGCAAACTCAGTAACAACTAATCATGTAGCAAAAGATAGCGATGCCTTTGTGAACTATAGAAAGTCACATATAAAAAGTGATGAATTTATATAAGAGACAACTCAAAGGTTGTTGTACAAGGGATTAAAACCTATAAATTAAACATGTGTGGTGGTCAGTGGTCGATCCTTAATCTTACTTAAAGTGTTGTTTGCTCCAAAAATTTATAGGAATATTATTGTTATATTAATATTAATGTCTTTTTTTAATGTAAATTGCCTAAGTGGTGATATGGATTTATATATTGTAATCATTTATTATGGTTATAGATGTATGTTGGATGGCGTGTTATTCTAGATTTTGTTTATTAAAAAAATAACATAAGTTATTCCTTGCTTACATCATTTATTAATTCTAATAATGATACAACTTTGTGGCATGCTAGGCTATGTGATATTGGTCAAAATTGAATAAGTTGATTAGCGAAAGAAGGCCTCTTAAATAATTTAAATTAATTAAATTTATCTGCATGTATCATTTTCTAGCTAGTAAAATGGCAAGAAAGCCATTTGGAAATCGAATATAAGCTTTATATCCATTGCAATTGATTCATTTTGACATTGTGATCTAATAATGCTTTCCAACAACTTTGAAATTATGCATTTATTACTTTTAGGATGGTTTGAAATTTTACCATGTGTCTTTTTTGTGTGAATGAATTGTGGAAATATTTGCATATTGGTTTGACAAGTGAAAAAGAATGTGAAAGTGATCATTGAAAGAATGTATGTTATAAACTTTTCTTTCAAAAAATTGCCATTTTGGCCGATATATGTGAAAATTGTGAAATGCATGCTTATATGGGTTTGTGGTGGTCCCTTAAGAGTCAAATGCACTTGTCTGTCTATAGGCTTTTCCTACCTGCCTGCTAGTGGCATGGAGATCCTCACGGACTCCCATAAGTTCACGGCTACACATGACCGCTTCGCGGGAATTGTAGTACATTCTGTTTTGGATCCACCAGAACCATTTTTGATGTGCTTATGGGATTATGAATTGTGATTATTTGATGTGCTCATTATGTTAATTCGTGAATGGCTTGATGAGTTGAAAATTTTGGAAACGATATGTGGCATGATTGATCAATGTAGAGTTTGCTTTGAGATAAATGATTAAAGAATTTTTGCTTATTCTTGGTTATTAATGTGTTACCCACGAGCCGTCAAGCTCACAGGCCCTCTTCTCTTCCCATCCACAGGCGATGAGCAAGAAAACGAGTGACCGTACCGGGGACAAGGCATCACCCCCAATTACTTTTGTTTTTGAAGTTATATTTTTGTAACAAAGCTTCAGTTGCATTTTTGGAGCAAAAGTCACTGTTCATGTAGCTTTCTTTTTAATTTGAAATTTTGAGACTTTGGTGTATTAGGCTAAGAAAATGCTCACTAAAGCTTTGTAAGAATGCATAGTATGATATTAATGAAAGATATGCAGATTTCATAGTGTATGTTGTTGCAAATTTCCCATAAGGATAGATTTTATGTATACTGACTTTGAGACAAATTCTGGACTGATATGGATTGTATTGGGTTAAGTAATCTTCTTGAAAGTTATAGAGGATTTTCATAACTTTCCAATTATGTACCACATATCATGTTTGGATGTGGGAGATGAAGAATGTGGATTGTTGAAGTTTGGTGCAGGTGCTGTCAAATTGCAAGTTTCTGG
>JANZXR010000007.1:15684944-15738927 GCA_027575705.1 Erythroxylum echinodendron
TTGAAATTGTTCTTAGGTCTTCATGGAAGTTGTGGATTATCTTTTTATCTTTCTGATGATATGAAGTATGAGATTTTCGGTCCATAGAGTGGAAAGTTATGATGTTTAGAAATTCTGTTGCTATTTAAGATGTTTTTGCAGGCAGTCTCTTTGTAGTGGTTTTTAACTTCCTTAGAGACCAACTAGGTTTTTTCATCCTCCATGGAAGTTGTAGAGTTTTCTTTTAACTTTTTATTGATACCAAAATTACAAATTTCTTAGTTCTGGGTAAGAAGTTATGAATGTTTGAAGAGGGACTGTCGTTTTGCGGGGGGCTGGCCTCGCAGCTCCTCGCAAACCCAAGTTACCCACGGTCGCGAGCGCGCGCATCCAGCACGTGCCTCGAGATCCCGAGGAGGTCACGAGCGCGTGCATCCAGTGCGTGCCTCACGATCGCGAAGGGTCGCAAGCGTGCGCATCCAGCTCGTGCTTCGCGATCGCGAGGAGGTCGCGAGCGCGCGTTTGGCCGCTTGTCTCGCGACCGCGAGGCGCTCACAGTGCGACGAGGCATACATAAATTTTGTTTTCATTTTTATTTTTATTTACTTTATTTCTAATTTTTCCTTTCAGATTTTGAGCTCTCTTCGTTCTTTTGGCCATAACTTTTTCTTCCGACCTCCGATTGACCTAATTTTCGAAGCTTTAGTTTTCTAAGACATTTTTCTACCTCTCCATACAAATTGATAAATTTTGATATTATTTTTGAAATTTATGGATTAAATCAAAGTGAAAGGTTCAGATATTTTTCTGAATAGACTTCAGTCTTTTGGCTATATTTTGATCTGTAGAGCTCCAATTGAGTTGATTTTTGTTGCTAAGCAAACTGGAGTCAGGGAGCTAAAAATTTTTCTGAAGGAATCAAAGATCAATTTAGGCCCTGAAAAATTTCAATTTCAGGGGTGATTCGGGTGTAGTATTTCAGTCTCAGCTTAAGTTTAGCCCGGAAGTATTTTGGCCAATACTTCTTTATTTCTGAACCAAATTGAGTGTTTTGGTGTCGTTAGAACCTTAAGGCAATGAGAAACAAATATTATGAAGAAGTCTTATTGAAATTCCTTTATGACCTACCATTAATTCTGATCAGAGGTAAGTGAAATGAGTTTTTTGAGGTTTGATCTAGTGGGGAATTCCTCCCTTGTGGGATGCGCGTCCAGATGTCTCGTAGGACGTCGGGCACGTGGCTCGCCGAGGTGGGGTTCCAACAAGAAGTGAGCAGTAAGTATGTATCTACATGATAAATGATAGTAGACCTAATGACAAAACCAATTTCCTAAGATACATACATTAGACAAAACCAATTTCCTCTGATACATACATTAGATATATGAAGTCACGAAGATTCCATAGATAATAAAATATAATTAATTAACATTTATCCCTTTATGTTCATGTAATATATTATCATGTATAAATACAAATATGAGTTGACATTGTTTATTAAATAATAAGCATTACTTAGTACTTGATTCTAAAATATATTTACTTTATATGATAAATTTTCATATGAATCAAAGAGTACGTTAGACAGATAAAAGATTTGCCTTCTCACCCAGGTAATCGCTTCTAATATTTTTGATGGCTAGAGATGAGGTAAGTTTTAAGTTTATTATCAAAGGGATAATTGAAAGCTAAAGTAAGAAACATAAACCGTGAATACTAGCTTAGATGATAAGTCAAAAGGAAATTGGTTTGGAGTGATCATATTATCATAATATCTATCTTGAGTTTCCTGATGAGAGTTTAGAAAGATGAATTTAAGAGTAGCTAATTGAGCTTAGGTTAAACATTAAGTATTTTTGACCCAATATCTTCATTGTATTGTATTTATAAAAGACATGTGCTCCAAATTAATAGGAGTTAATACTATAGCACATAACTCTTACCATGTGTTCAAAAACAACCGTAAAAGGGGATTATTGTAAGTAATAAGATCTTAACTTACCTTACGTGAGACCTTACAAGCTCAGCGAGCCTCATTGTATACCCTCATAACTCTTATTTAATTCTTAAGAATTTAATTTAAGTTTGTTACTTTATAATGTTACCAGAAAATTATGTTTGATATGATCTTATGGGATAATTATAGGAAAACAAATTTAATTTAATTTAAGAGAATTTAGAACAAAGAAAGGTTATTTTGATTAGTAACTCCCATAATTATATACTTAAAGGTGGCTAGTAACTCTTAGTAAGAAAAATGAAAACATTTATGATACAATGAAATAAATGAGATCAAAAGAGATTAAAATGCAAGATATGACTTAGGGTATAACATACAAAATCTACCCAAAGATTGATTTATTAATGAAGACATCATATATCCTAATAAATATAGGACAGTGAGAGTCCATCATATGTTAGTTGTATGGTTTATTAGACAAGTACGAGAACCTACAGAAATCTTATTAATTAAATTCATCATGTGTGAGTTAGAGATAATAACAAAAGGACACACTTATTAAGTTTTGGGTGTGATCTTTTGATTCTTAACTATTAAGGAAAATTTAATAAAGTTTACGTCATCTATATATATATATATGTGTGTGTGTGTGTGTGTGTGTGTGTGTGTGTGTGTGTGTTTGTGTGTATAAAAGAAAATGATCAATTAAAAGGCTGATGATTATCATCTGAATAAAACACAATCAAAAGAATTTATGCAAGAAAAGAGTTCCTTACAAGTATTCTTTAACTGACGGAAGTCAACCAAATTCAAGTAAGTAATTTGATTAATGAAAAGATCCTATTTAACTATATATTTTAATTTCCTACACTATTTGTACCACGCTTTCTATCTCTTATATAAGCTCTTTTTCGCTTTTAAGCATTTGACTGGATATTTATATAATATGTATATGTATATTGACTTGCGCTTACATATGCACTTTTTTATTTTACATTGAAACCGAATGATTTTTAATTTAGAATATATTATCTTGAATATTATTTTTTAGAATATGACCTAACTTTAGTTTAACTAATTCCGTTTAAATTGGATTAAGAATTAAATACCTGAATAATTTTGGTTGTTCATTTGGTTAAGTGATGGACATATTAGAATAAATTATAAAAGATATAAATTGATTTTTTCCCTTTCTATTAGGGTTTATAGAAAATAAACACTAATTAATCTATCAAAACTATCTATAAACAGAAAAGGATCAAACAAAATAAATCTATTTATTCAAAAACAGGCTTGGGTGATTAAATTTATTTCCTTATGATATAAAATTTTTACATATGGTATTATAACTTGTTTTTTGAATACATAATTTCTATGTTTATTCATAAAGAATTATCTGTAACGTTCTATATTTTGGTTTTATGTTTGGAGTCAAAGAAAAGCTGAAGGTGAAGAGTGCCTTCTAAAAATCAAGTAATTTTGGTCTGCCATCCCTTATACTGTTTAATTGAAGAAAGACTGCTTAGATGAGCAATTTGGTAAGTTCTTTGAACTATTTAAGCAACTTCATATTAACTTACCCCTTACTAAGGCTTGTACACAGGTCTTAAAGTATTCAAAATTCTTAAAGGAGTTACTAAAAACAAAAAAGGAAGTTGGAGGAGTTGGCAACCAAGATAAGATTCTTGACAATTCTTCAAAACAACCTAATAGACAAGCTTAAAGATCTAGGGAGTTTTTCTATCCTTTTTCAAATTGGTAGATTGAAAATAGAGAAGGCCTTAACCGACCTAGGGATTGGTATTAATATGATGCCTTATTCATTATTTAAGAAACTGGATTAGATAAAACCAAAACTTACTATGATAAGTTTACAATTAGAAGACAGATCGGTAAAGTATTATAGAGGTATTATTGAGGATATACTTACCAACATTGATAAGTTTTTTTCCCAATTGAATTTGTAATTTTGGATATAGAGAGAGATATAGAAGTATCTCTAGTTCTAGGTTAACCCTTTTTAGCCACTGTTAGGTCTATTATTAATGTTAGTAAATGCAAATTAGTGCATAAGGTTGGAGATAAAGAGATCAAATTTAAAATCTCTGATTCCATGAATCATTGACTTAAATATATTGATATTGGTTACCGTATTGATATATTTGATGATTTAGTTTCAAATGCTTTGTATGACTCTTTTTATAAAGATTGACTGAAGCTATGTCTGGTTCAAGGTAAAAAAAAAGATAAGAAATGACCATATAAGGAAAAAGCAGGTAGCTTATTTAGAGGTTAATGAACATATAGTAAGAAAGCAAAAACTTAATCTTTATAAGCCATCTTGATCATTTATGGGTTTGTTGAGCTAAAGACATTAAACAAGCATCACTAAGGAGGCATCCTAAGAATTATGATAGTTTTGATTGATTGATTATATTATTTCGATTATTTTTTAGTTTTAGTTTAGGATTTCATTGATTTTCAACATGTTTTTATGTTAGGCCATAAAGCATCCTTATCAGTTTGCCTAAATTTTTTATGTTTATGGTATGTGTTATTTGAATTTTTTAACTTTGAATGAAAAATTATAAAGTTTTTACAAATTTTTAGATATACACGGTCATATACATGCCTATATTTACAAAAATCACATTTTTACATTTTTAAACAATAGTGACCTACACAATCATTTGGCATAGCCATGTAAGCTCCTATAATTTGTGTTTCCACAAATGGTCACAGTGAGTCCTATGCCTATGTATGTCAATCCTATAGAACATGTCAACTTACATGCTTGTGTTTAAAGTCATATGTTTATAATGACTTACACAGTTAGTGATACGGTTATGTAACTAATAGTGTAAGTCCACGACCCCTTTTAAAAACTATAATCTTCTTCTTTTTTAACTTAACCTAACCATTTTAAGCTCTTTTATGACACCCAAATTGAATTTTCCTTGCATATTACGTGGATTACACTTGGATTTTTATATACTTTTGCAAATTCTAGGGGTTATTCTTCCGCAAATTATTAGGTCTTCACAATTTCTCCAATCCAAGGTATGTGTACCTAATTTCTTTATGTTTTATAATTATAAGTTCAATTCATTCCTTTCCATATGAATTAATTGAATTTAATTGATGAATTGCATATGAATAAGTTGAAATTTGAATTTGGAAATGTTAATTTTGCTCACTTTATTATAAATCATGATGGGTTTTGCTAGATTAAGCATAATTTTTTGTTTCTCTATCGATTAATTAATATGTATTAGTTTAATTTCATACGAATTTTGTATTGTGCACGATTTAAGGTTTAATTTTTAGTTGCCCATTTTAATCTTAAATTTTAGGAATTACATTTATAGGTCATTTAGTTCCGCTTCTGTTTTTCTATTGTGATTTTTATTTTATTTTTATTTTTATTTTATTTGTTTTTTGTTTTTCTTTTCAATAAAAATAAAAACTCGTTTAGATGTTAATGTCAATATAATTATATTTTTATTACTAACGATAATTATATATTAGATAAAACTTAAAGATAAATTATTTTTAATTAATAAATTTTATTTTAATATCTTATATAATATTTATTAATAAATCATCAATAAAAATTATTTTACTTTATTAAAATAAATAATTTTAAAATTAAAATTTATTTATAATTAATATTATTTAAAATATATTTTAATTATTAAATAAAAAATTTATTTTAAATTTATATATTTGAAGATATTTTAAACTTAATTATATTTATCAATAATTATTAAATTAATTTATTTTATTTAACTAAAAAATTAAATTATTCATAATTTTAATTATTATAATAAAATATTAAATTAAATTATTCATAATTATTATTAATAATTAATATAATGAAGAATTAAATAATGTATATTTAGTTGATAATAAATCAAATTATGAAAAAGAAATAAAAAAGAAAACAAAAACTATTTTTATGGTTTTCATAAATTTTGAAAACAAGAAGAAACTAAAAACAAAGGCAAAAATAAAAAAACTCAAATAAACAATTTTTTTCTTACTAAAGTTGAAAACAAAAAATGAAAACTAAATACAAAAATGAAAACAAACAGGTCGATAATTGCACAGTTAGTTTAAATTGTTAATTGCATTTAATTTTCTTGTCAATCTTGTCATTAGTTCAAATTTCTAATTATTTTGTTAATTTCGTTGCATTTAGTTAATTTGATTTTTAGCTGTGTGTCTATTTTTTACAATTGAATAACATAGTAAGTGTACAAATTAAGTATAGGGAATCTTTTTTTTTTGAATTGAGGTTTGTTACTTGTTCACATTTTATTTGATTTTAGGTACAATGACGAGAAGAACATAAACACTACAACAAAAAAGGGTAAAGAAAGCATCGAGAAAAAGATAAAGAGGTGATGAGTTATCTAGAGATTCGAGCAGAGCTTACCCATGACTAGTGTGACAGTTTGTTGCACACTTATTAGCATAACTTGAGAAGCTACATTTTAATATCGAGACCTATGAGGAGAAATTATAGAGGCGTAAGGATAAGAGGTTTAGGACTAACAGATGCGTAGATTGGGAGACATTGGAGGAGATTGACTTGGCTTAATAAACTAATGATCTTATCAACATTGGAGCATAGTCCTAGTTCTTTAAGATCGTGCAGCCCACATATTAGGAGCTTACAGTCAAGGTGTGCTTCACATTCTTGCTGGAAAAGGGCCACTACCATTGGGACCAACCAAGCACGATACAATTTCAAATGCTCTAGGAAATGACAAAGATGTTATATAGACTTCTCTGTGATAACAGGGCTTTATGATTAACATTTATTGGGGACGTAGGAATACACAACCTTTGGATATAATTTTTGTACCATATAGAAGCCCAACACTTCTAACATAACTTTAGCAAGGAAGCATATTACAACTCAAGCAAATCTAATTTGCCTACCCTACAACATCCTGCCTTTAGGTACATTTGTGAGATCATAAGTTATACATAGAGTGGGTGGGGTGACAACTTTGGAGTCATCGGGAACATGGATGTGCTTTAATTGTGGATTATGAGCAAAAGCACACTGATACATGTGGCGTACACTTTAGCCTAATATTTCTGGCATCAAAGCTAGAAGAAGAAGGTAAGGATGATATGCATCAGGCCCTACATGACATGACTAGTGAGGAGGATGGGAGTTTTTAACTAACTTCCATCAATGATGCTTCTCAGTAATATGGTCACCTCAAACTGGAAATGATGAAGAATATACATATGGTGCGCATGAGAGAGGTACCAATGGGAGACATATACAATTGTTAGGAGTTAAGGTCATCTAGACAACTGTAGGAGCAAACGAGGATCGCCCCAGCATACTAAAGCATCCACCTAAATAACACTTACATCATCATAGTAGGATCATTCAAGACACCTAGACCACTTAGAAATCAGAACCAATTGAAGATTACTTGAATGGAGAAGTATATCAGACAAATTATGGGAGTCTAATGCACCATCTGAGCGAACTAGTAGGAGTTAACATAGCAAGTAACGAGACTAGAAGCCCATGACAAATGGATGAAGAAGGTCATGATGCAGATGGCAAGATACTTTGTAATTTTTGTACCATATATACCATCTATAGTGGTTGCATCACCTTTGGCTCCACAACTATATAATGCTCAGAGACCCAATGATCCTTTGGCAATCAACATACTGGACTCACCAACGAACTGATAGTTATAGCTTGTTTATGGATTTTCTTTTATTTTGTTTATTTTCTTTTTCATCTTTATTATATTATACTATGTATTTTTCTTTTATTTATTATTTGGTTTGTATAAAATTTATTATTCCAATGTCAGCTGGTCATTCAATCGTATCTAAATAGATATTATGTTTACGTATAGATCCCTTCGTCGTCATATTCTATTTAAGATTAGGAATAGGCATAATCAAACTTTTTCTTTACACACACACACACACACATATCTCCTTATTATTTTCTTTTATCCTTTTTATTGCCTTTTGCTTTTATTTTTTGAGGATGACTATACATAATATTTAATGGAATCTTTGTCGAGTTCAAAATTTGTAAATTTTTGTGAGTCAAAGATGTACCAAAATATTCCTTTCTCACTTTTTATGTTTTCATTGGTACTATATTTTTCTATGCTTCTATAGTGTACAATAGGAATAATGTATAATTTTAAGTGTGAGAAAGGGGTTAATTGATATGAATGGAGTTTGCTATATTTTTATATGTTATTTCATTTGAATTCATTCCTATTTTTTGTGTTTAATTGCTCATTTTGTGTTCCTAATAATTTTACATGTAGATTTAATGATGGTAACAAATACAAGATTAAAGCATGAAGTTTTGAAGCCATTAGGAGCTAAGAAGGTTGTCCATAATATAGCCAACAAAGTGAAAAATTAGAGAAACATTAAAGAGGTTGTCCAAAACGACAGCGCATGAAGAGAAACCTAACACCAAAACGACATAAGGTGGAGAGCAAAACGCAGTCTACATTTAATGTAAACAATTACGTTAAACGCAGACATCCTGCGGAAACGCAGACATTTCCTTAGCATGTATAGTAGCTTGTCCCACAATACACAATAGTCTGGAGGCTTGCAGAGAAACAAAAGGAATAGGAGTGAGTAACGTGAAGTGAAGGTAAATAGTAGGGTGGTCCAAGATGTTTAATTGTCAAATTGATGAACAGTTGATAGGAATAGTAACTTACGACAGTGAGAAGAGAGTAGTTAGGGTTTTCAATAAGGATATTAATGGGGGATGAAGCACATTTTCGGGAGAGACCCATGGAGGGCTAAACATCCCGACATTGGTTTGGAGGTGATATCAACACCAATGACTCGAGTTAAGAGTATTTTCTTTTTTTTTTGTTGTTTCTTTCTCTCATTAGAAATTAATCATTTTATCCTTTGTTAATTGATTTGGGTTTTGTGTATGGACAATCAGATTTTCATTATTGTTCAGTTATTTGTGTACGAACCCATTGGGATTGTGAAAAGATGATTTTAATGTGTTCATTGAATCATTTAATTGCATACCCATTGCTAGAATTTCGATATAATATGTAATTGTTATGTTGAAATTCATGTGTAGCGACTATAATGATTTGTAATCATTAAGGATAACATGACCTAGGTTAAATGACGCATCGTATGTAGTTGTTGCCCTAATTAATCTATTTTCCTAATTCGTAATGCTACTACCTAATTAAATTTAAAGATCTTATCCTAGGTTATTTGGTAGTAAGGTTTAATTAACGATCGTATCTTGATTAAACAAAACCTAAGGGAAAACTCAAGTTAATTATTAACTCACGATTAATAGTCTCTAGGGGAGGTTTGAGAACAAAAAATCAATAAAATATGCTTAATTAGGGTGTAGGCCAATATTGAACTGAGTCTCCACCGAATTCCCCAATTTTACTATTTTCGCATGTTTTTTAATTTGTTTTTATTAGTTAGTTTCATTTTATTTTCTTATTCCAAAATCTAAACTCCCCGTTTTTCCTAAACATTGATTAATTTCATTTCATAAGCTAACCAAACACTCCCTGTGGGATCAATCTAGGCTCACTACTGCTATAGTAGTGGTCTAGTAATTTTATTTTGACTAGCATTACTACGCGTATGTCAATTTTGGCATCGTTGCCGGGGAATGCGTTGTTTTAGTTTTTGTTTGTGATTTAATTAATGTTTTGTATATATTTATTTGTAATTGATTTCCTTTCATTTATTTCGTGATCTTTTCACTTTTTGTTTCGTGTTTATGAAAAAAATTCGATATGACAGAATTTTGATGATAGAATTAGAAGACTATTCATAAAGAGGTTTAAGGTGCAAAATTTTCTTCCCATAATCTAATAAAGGCTGGGCAGGAATAAAGACTACCTCGAGTCTTATAGCCTGCATGGAGAACAAAATTCAGTAAGAATGGTAAAATGTTTAAATAAAAGACGAAGAAGATGTATGATGTGTAATAACTATAATAAAAGAAGAGATTACTAGGTTTTGTAGGAATTTGTAAAGAAAAGAAGGAAGAGAGCTTAGAATTAGTGGAGAAGATGGAGATTGTTTGGATTTTAAGATAGTAAAAGGTGAATAATAAGGGAAATTTATAGCAAAATGAGCTAATTCTAGAGGAGGAAGAGGAATTTGAAATTCAAATAGAGCAAATGTTTTAGTTTTTGAAATAGGCTAAGAATTAAAAGTTTTAAACACAAAACCACTAAGCATAACATTATGTATGAAGGTTATCTTGGCATCGTTTCCAAGCCTCTTTCTTGTAACTAGATTCTTTTTGGCATTAACTTCCCAAAAGCATTGGACAATATTTGAGAATTTGATAAATAGCCATAGATTCATTTTTGTGGAAGTCTAGAAGGTCTTTGATACTGTATGTTTGGTTTGGTCAACCAAACTTATGGTGGGGCAATTATTGATAGCCTAAGTGGAATTAAGCTTATTTGACTTGAAGATTAAAAGGGCTAGTTGTTAGGATATCCAAAAGTCAACTAGATTGCCTAGAAAATTTCTAGGTACTAAAAATAGTAAATAAGTCTAAGAGTTGAGAGTCAAGCGGATTAAAAATAAGAGGAATGTATAATTAAGGCATAAAGAAAAATTGGAAATTAGTTAGAATTTGAGTAGTTATAAGAAAAATAAATGAGGTAGTTGAAGCTGAGAGAGGTGTACAAGCATACCAGTAGGATAAAATATGGGGATGAATCGATTGAACATCCAACACAACAAAGGAAAGCTGAAACATTTCTAGGATGTGATGAAAGATGGTGTACTTACCCTCCTATAGAGCTTTTTAAAGCTAGAGCTACTATTTAGTTCACAACCCTCGTAGGTTTCTTCTAGAGTAGAAGGCCTACATTTCCAGTGTTTCATGCCCAGGCAATAACGAGATAAAGTAATAAAGGGCTGGAAAAAACAATGTTAACAGAAGATGGACGTTGGATCCTTTCTTTTCAAATTTAATTCAGAAACTTGTTTAAATGAGATATTTGAGAAAGGCACCTGGAATTTAGGATGTCAACCCATGTTCATTCATAAATTGAGGCAAGGTGCTGAATGTGACATAGCTAATATAGATATTCTCTCATCTGGATTAATTTTCACAATTGCCTCGTAGAATTCTGGAAAATTAAAGGACTAAGCTTCCTTTCTAGCTCCCTCGGAAAGCTAAAATTTATGGATTCTTAAATAGCTAATATTTAGAGGATTTGCTTTACAAAAATATGTGTTAAAGTTAAGAAAAATTCTGAATTACTTGAGAGCATTCCAATAGATGGAGAAATGGTGAGGATTGATATCCCTATAACTTATCCATGGAAGCCTAACAATGTTAACAGAAAATGGAAAGCTACAAGGAAAATCTTTAAGATAATAAGGGGTCATGATGAACTCATAGGACTAGAAACCCTAGAAAATCTTCAAATCTCTAATATGAAGGGAAAGAGACATAGATAAAAACAATTGTAGTAACTAAAGAAATGGAGGGTACTCAAAGTGCAACTAACATGATCAATACATAGATGGTGCCTGAAACAAACCTAGGGAAATCTTCAGTACTGGTAGGGAATCTATTGGATAACAAAGAAGTCAAGGATCTTGCTACTAATTCTAGGGGAAAATTAGCTAGAAGAAAAGGAAAAACAAGTTAAAAGGGGACCAACCCCTAATGACAGTCCTTATATGGAATGTTAAAGGGTTAAATGGCCCTCTGAAAAGGTCAATTGTGAAGGAGGTCATTTTTTACAAGAAGCCTTATATAGTGGGGCTCCTTGAAACTAAAATAAAGTTACCTTGGATGCAATAGTGCCTTAAGTTTTTTGGGAGTATAATGGAAAATCATTTTAACTCATCTTTGTCATTACAATCTATGCCTTTATAATTCAGACAATGTAGATGTCTAAGTAACATGGGAAAGTGACCAATTTATACATTTAAAATGTCAAATTGATGCTTTATATATAAAATTTGAATTGATTGTGACACATGCTTTTAATTTCTCATTTCAAAGGGAGAAATTATGAGAAGACCTCCAAGCCATTCAAGCTGGAATAATATATCCTTAATTAATAGCAGGAGATTTAAACTGTACCCCATCGTCTCAGGAATCAGAAGGAGGTAAGGGGTGTAACATAGGAACTTGTAGATAACTAACTAATGTGGTCCCAAAGGTTAACTTGGTGGATCTCAGTTTCACAGACAGATTATTCATCTGGACCAATAATTAGTGAGGAGACTTATATATCAAGAAAAAGCTAGATAGAGCTTTGGTTAATCAAATTTGGTTAAACCAGTATTCGCAATCTTATGCATGAAAATTTATATTTTGGTCACTCTTATATGCATACAACCTTTTTCCTTTAAAAAAGTTTGGAGCTCCTTTTAGATTTTTCAATGGAATAACTCTTATAGATGGTTTCCAAGAAGCAATGCTTAATAGCTAGAATCAAATAATGATAGATTACAACGCTTTCTAGCTTATGAAAAAGCTCAAACTTGTTAAACTAGTTCTTAAGAGTTTTACTAGAGATTATATTAAAAGTGTTATTGAAACCAATAACAAACTAAAAGAGGCTTCAGAGAATTGTTACAAGTTTCCCTATAATAATGCCTTCAGAGAAGTTGAAACTTAAAGGCTAATGGAACACCAAGAAGCTCAAAACCTGCACAAATCAATTTTAAAGTAAAAAGAAATGATTAACTGGTTAAGCAAGGGAGATGCCAACACTAAATTCTTTCACTCTTCCTTATTAGCAATAACAAATAGGAATAAGATTACTGAGCTCTAAAATAATATGTCAAACACTTTTTCTAATCATAGTAAGCTGCAAGAACTAGCCAAGAATTTCTTTATTAATCTGATGGGGTTAGATGAACCCAATCATACAATTTTTAATTTGAATAGATTCTTTGATAGAACCATTAGTCAGGATCTGAAGGAAATTTTGGTAGCCCATTTCACACATCAAGAATTCAAAGAAATTTTATTCAATTTGCATCCCTCCAAAGGCCCAGGACTTGATGGGTTCTTTTTTTTTTTTAGAAAACTTTGGATATCACAGGCAATCTCTTTACTGAAGCAATTTTAGAATTTTTTTCTTCCTCGAATATGCTAAAAGAAGTGAATTATACATACATCTGCTTCATTCCTAAAAAGCAGAATCCATCTTCTATGGTGAATTATAGACCTATCTTATGAAGATGGCTTTGAAGGAAGCTATAAATCTAGCTTAAGGAGCTTTCATTACTGAGAGATCTATTAGAGATAATATCCTTCTAATCTAGGAGTTAATGAAAGGTTACAATTTAGGAAGAGCCAATAGAAGTTGCTTATTTAAAGTTGATTTCTGTAAAGCTTTTGACACCATTAGATGGAGCTTCATTCAATCCTATCTACTTGCACTTAAATATCTAGATCAGTTTATTAAGTGGATTATAGTATCTACCACAACTACATCCTTTAGTATTCTAGTTAATGGGGCTCCTAATCAATCTTTCAAGAATACTAAAGGAATTAGGCAAGGAGATCCCATGTCCCCTTACCTATTCACCTTAATGATAGAAGGGCTTTCTAGAATGCTTAACAAGCTCACTGCCTATAATGGTAGATTCAAATTTCACCACAAATGCAAAGAGATTAAGATCACCTAGTTAAGTTTTGCTAATGAACTAATGCTTTTCAGTGTTAAAATCCTTCTGAACATTTTGAATCTATTTACAGATTGGTCAGGATTGAAATTAAATATGAATAAGAGCAACAAATTTATCTCTTCTGATGTAAGCATCCAAGCTATTTTAAGTATAAGCTCAAGATTTGGAATTCTTACTCCTACTTTTAGATATCTTGGCATCCCTATTACTTCTATTAAACTAAACATTTATGATAGCATTCCTCTCATTGAAGCGAACAAAGCCAAAATCAATGCATAGAAGAACATGTTTTTATCCTTTGCAACCATGCTTACTATAATTAATTAAGTCCTTAACAACTTACATGTTCATTGGACTGCACACTTTCTATTACCAAGGAAAGTCATCAAAGAGATTGATAGAACCACCAAAGCTTTCGTACAGCCGAGAAAAATAGATAATTCAAAGGGTGCAAAAGTCAAATGAAAGGAATTAACTAGTCTTGAGAGGAAAGGGGGATTGGGGATTATTCCTATATCTCTTATTCAAAAAGTACTATTATGTAAAAGGATTTGGAGGCTACATATTGACAAGGGAGCTTTGATTTACGAATTCTATCTTAAAAACTAAAATTTTTGGCAGTTGCAAGTAAAATGGAACATTCTTGGAACATTATCCATATGATGAACTTGAGGAACTTGTTATATCCCTAAATTAACATAGATTGGGAAATTGGGAAACATATGATTTTGGTATGACAACTAGTCTGATCTAAGTCATCTCATATTAAGAAATGAAATCCTTCATTTGAGGAACAAAATCCCCAATAATGATAAAGTCTCTTCACTCATTTGGTATGGAGAATGGTCTTTAAATTTTAGAGGTTTGTGCTCTTTAGTAGTTTATTTACCTTAAATCCATCATTTACATAAGGAGGACAACATTGTGTGGACTTTAAATTACAATGTGATCTTTGTAAATGAATCCTACTATAAAATATATAGAACAAGCCTAGGAGATGTACCATGGTAAGAATTACCTTGGAAACAATCCTTGAACCCCAAAGCTTCATTAATCACTTAACTTATGATAAAGAACAAAATCAGAACAAAAGACAGATGGTTTAGTAGATACAATCCCATTTATGCTTTACATAAAGAAGTTGAGGAAGATAGGAAACATCTATTTTTCCTTTGTAGGTATTCCAAAGTTGTTTGGATTAGAGTGATGTATATGCTAGTGGAGTACCGTCAGACTTACGAATGGAATGGACTTTTTACCTGGGTCACTAAGAAACTAACTCACTCAAGCAGAATGTAGAACTCTTCAAGACTACTTTCACCATAACTATTTACTCAATATGGAAAGCAAGAAACAATATATAATACAAAGGAGTTGACACTGGGAAGCATCAACTAGCTAATAACATCCTAAATTGGATTAAAGAGAATTTGATAACAAAAAATGTACCAAACAATCTCACTCCTAACATGAAATTTAGATGGAATCTTTACGTTTGGGTTGCTTGTAATGGTAGGAGGAAAATTCTTAAGATTTTTTATATAATTTAGTATTTTAAAATTCAAGCAATAAGAAGCTTGGCTTTTAAATTGCATTAATCACTTTTAACATTATTGTCTTATAAGTACATTTATTAAAACAAGACTTATTATTTATGCATAAATTTTATATTTATCATTTTTAGCCATAAAAGTGGCCAAACTACGATGATGAGGTGCAAAAATAAATGAAAGGTCAACTATTCTTATTATTTAACAAAATGCTTATGAGTAAAGTGAGAGATAGATTGTTATTTACTATTTTAGTATTTTAATTCATCCAAAGGTGAGTTAAATTATTCTATGAGATAGTAAACATAATGAGAATAGATTAATATTTTTTCAAATATATATGTACATCCAAAGATGATATTTGCTTTTGATTGAGAATATTTATGTAGCCCCCCTTACTGCAGGGTACACATCGAGATGCCCAGAGGTCATTTTGGTACATATCCTACTATAAAGGCCGGCTACTATTGATCACTACATTCACTTCACATGGCATCATATCATTATTCACTTATAAAGCATCATAAGAAAATTGCAATATTTTAAAACCAACTTTTTCCTCATTTCACTTCACAAAATCAGAAGTCTATATTGTACCTTTAAACACTTACTACATGTACATCATCAAAGCTTAGTACAAAAGTACTACATGAAATAGGAAAACATACAAAGTCTATCTAATATATCTAAAAATACTAGCTAACAGACCTTTGATCCATGACTTCTCTTGCCAAATCACAATCTACACGGCTGGTAGAGTCTCTCGGTAGCTATAGTTGTCTCTCGGTCCTGAAAAGACAACGTTGCAATTTTGGTGAGTTTTGCAAACTCAATGAGGTAACCATCATCGACGGTTCACTCAATTCATGCAACACATCATTTCACATAACAAACAATTACATTTTCTCATAATTGATCATGCATCACATTTTCACTTAAGCATAGGCAAATATGTATTTCAATCAATCAACCATACTAAACAAAATGCATATGGACTGTTCATGAGACTCCTTTCTAATTGTTACGTTGTTGTGACCGAACGCCTAAATTGTCCTGTATTCATTTTGGGTACCGGGTTCATTGCTAACTGTCCCTTATCCGATAAGGATATAAGGCTCATTTTACATAGTGAGCCTTAGGCTCTTAATCACTGTCTGAGCTTGAGGTTCTTTTCACACTTTAAGCTTAAAGCTCTAATCAGTGTCTACTCTGGTCACAACTGCCATTATCTGATTGTGCACTCATGTATGGAATGCATCTATCATAATCAATCAATCAATTCAAGAAACAATCAGTTCTTCCCATTCACATACAAGTAGCACTTCCAATACAGTCTAGAATATAGAAATCCTCGGACAGTCAGTTGTCCGGAATCAACACAATCAATTTCACATTCATTCAATCATTTCAAAACAGAAATTAAGCAAACAAGTAATTAAGTGAGACCATCTAGGTTACTCACAAGTTGCTTCCGAAGTTAATGTTTGGAAGTTCCGGCAACGTCTGGAGGTTGACGTTCCAGTTGCTCCTCTATATTAAACAACATACACATATATCACAATTTGCAAAATTATGAGTGCTTAAAAATGCACATGTATGAAATGAAATATGTACAATGCATGTTCATGATAATCCTCGGTATCTTCCCATCAATTTCATAACAAAATCATTTTCATATCAAAACTCATCTAAGTATAATTTCTACTTAGGTTTATGCGTCACTAACAACATTAAATTCACAATTCGTTTCTCATGAATCACTTCAGATTTTTCCAAAACACACTTTCAAGTCTACTATTCACGTTCAATTAGAAGGTGTAAATGATGTAATTTGGTCATACTTTCTTCTAGAAAAGTATTCCTCTATGTCTTATGTTTCTATTGACACAAAAATCACTCAATTTGGTTCATTAATTTGGAAGATATGTGTCAAACATTTTTGTGTTATTCATATTAAAAAACAATGTACTATGCATAAATTCCATCCAACAATTAACCATCTTAGAGACTGAATCACAATTCTACTTCTGCATATAATTTGTAGTCTATATCTCTAGTTTATTCCAAATTAAAAAGAAAATCATTTGGACATCTAGAAAAGAAGTTATGGTCAAAAGAAATAGGACTGTCCAGTTAGCCAATTTCTCTCGGGTGTTTAGATCAATTGCAAGTCATGGCTACTATTGAGGAGAACAGTAACTTGATGGGACAATTAAACATGAGTCTTGCAATTAACTCATGGGAATGAGAGAGGAAAGTCACGGGCTTGCAGGAGTCTTAGGTGTGAGAGAAACATGAGTGTGCAAGAGTCATGGGAGTGACAGAAAAGTACAAAATTTGGGTGAGAGCACAAGTCAGACCGTCCCACTTTTATAACTCAATCTCCCTTAATTCATTTCATATGGCTATGAATTTGTTTCAGAGAGGTATAGCAATGTATTAAGATTCCAATGGTTCAAGTCTCATCTCATTTGGAGGTCGGACGAAAAAGATATTGCCCAAAACCATCGGATGTTCATCACCCCTGAAAACTTCAAAGTCGTTATCATGCAAATTCTTCTTCTTCTTTACCAACATCTCTACTTCAAACCTCCATAACTTTTGATCAAGAACTCCAAAAATTCCAAAATTTATATCAATGGAAAGTTAAAAGAAGGATTTACAATTTTCATGAAGACCATTTTATCATAATCCATCTAGATCAATACAGTAAATTCATAGAAGTTCAGATCAAAAATTTAACTCTCTACTCTTCATTTTCAGCAACTTCCTAGATGACTTTCATTACAAAAATCCAACACTTCAATTATTATTTCTAGTCTCTCTACTCCATTTCATTCAACTCATTCATTTCATCTTAACTCATCTCATCTCTATATAACTAACTCACCTTAACTCTACATTTATTTTTGGTTCATCATTCAAGACATCAAAATATTCACATATGTATACATATAAACACAGTGAAAAGGAAAACAAAGCATATATGTATCTATCAACTTTCACAAATTTTCTGCACTCTTCTCATACACATTTCCATTGATCTTTCAACTCCAAAAATCATTTTAACACTACCTTACAACATAATGATCATCAAGTACATAACAACAATATATCCAAATTTTCAACTTCCTTGTACAGTGTTCAAGAAAATGGCAACTATTTCCATGATTATGAAATATAAAATAGATCTCCAAATTTATATCATATTCATACTTCTCATAAGGATTAACATAATACTTACTTGTTAAAACTTCACAGTCTTCAAAATCTCCGAAAACCCTAATCCTCATGCATCCACGTACATCATCTTACTAATGGCTTGGTTTAGGTTTTCTTGAGGCAAAGGTAAGAAAATAGTAAAGTGGGAGCAGATAAAGGAAAGCAAGGTTAAATCTTGGTGAAGGTTCAGTGAATTAACAAGCAGTGAAGGAGAAGCTCAAAAAAGAAAGCACGAAGTTGGCTAGTCAAGAACAATAGTAACTTAGTCTTTCCAGTTAAAAAGAAACGTGGGTTTGGTATTTCTAACATAACCATATAGTTAAGTGACACTTGTCACTCATCTAACTTCTAAGGCATTCAACTAGTTCCTCAGTTAACTAGTTCAATCTTCTCCCAATTTTTCTCTAATTTGCCTCTAAATTTCAATATAATTGTCTCAAAAAAAATCCAAAGTCATCTCTCAAAACTTCTTCAATATCATTTATTCCAATTTCTATTTTTATTCCTCTATTTACTTGCCAATTGACATTTTTCCTAGTCCAGTAATATTCAACAATTTTGACAATTCTTCTAAAATTCATCAAGAACTCTAATTTAACAAATACCCTCTCTAAATTAGCTTCCAATACAAGAAACCACAATTCTCTATAAAATCACATATCAAAAATCATGTTCATGTTCAAACACTCAATTATACCCAGAATGTCAATAAATGCATGTACAGTCATTTTAAATGTACAACATTTCACTATTCACTTTCACGCGTATGTCATATCATGCATAAGCATGAAAAATAGATTTCTAAGCTCTCATTAATCACTCATTTTTACTATTATAACATCCTAAAGGTAATGGGATGTTACAATTTATTTACTTATAATTAATTGTAATAGGAATTTAAATTATGATAATTTATTGAAGTATTTACCCAAAGAGGAACTACAATATCCTTTTGATTATTTATTCTAAATCCATAAATGATATCATACATAAGCATTTATTTATATTTTTATAGTAGTTTGTCTTTATTTAAAAGCTTCATCTGTTGTTGTTTTTAATGGTTTGAATTTCTCTAAATGGATTAAACAAGTTAATTATTACTTAAGTGTTTTAGAACTTAAACTAGAAGTATTAGAGAATCAATTTCCTACTCTTACGAGTACAAATAATGAGGGAGAGAAGTGATTCCATAAGGCAAAAGGTTGTTCTAATAAATTGAGTCTAGTATGTATGCAAATGACTATTGCTAACAATATAAGACAACTATTCCAAAAACTAAAGGTGTAGGAGAATTCTTGAAGTTTATGGAAGAATGTTTTCATTCTACAAATAACTCACTTATTAGGACTCTTATAATAGATCTCATAATTATAAAGCATATTGGGTCACAGAGGATATACAACCATATTATTAAGATGACTAACATTGCAATAAGGCTAAAGATATTGGGAATGACAGTGGATGACTCCTTTTATTACAATTCATTTTGAACTCACTACCTCCTAAGTATGAACTTTTTCAAATTAACTATAATGTTATGAAGGAAAAGTGGAATATTAATGAATTATCTAGTAAGCATATCTAAAAGGAGCAACAAAAACAAAGGAGTAATTTTGTCAACCTATTGCATCAAGAAGCTAGTAAAGGACTGAATGTAAGATATAAAAAATTTAAGTAGAAGTTGTCTTTTATGCTATACAAGTGAATCAAAATAAACAAAGGGTAGAGAAATGTAAGTTCTGTAAGAAAGTTGGACATTAGTAGAAAGATCACTCAAAATGTAAGGCTTGGTTCCAAAAGAAAGAAAAACATTATGTCTCTGTATGTTTTAAATCAAACTTATACAAAGTTCCTCTTAGTTCATAATGGCTTAATAATCGTGCTACTACTAATGTTTATAATATGAAGCAAGAATTTTTTAATATATAAATTATAAATCCAAATGAGAATTTTCTCTATTGAGAATCGTATGAAGGCCCCAAATGAAGGAATATTGACTTATCATTTAATATTGAATTATAGTCATCAACTAGACCTTTTAGAAACTCTTTATGTACCTTTAATTTCTAAGAACCTAGTTTTCATTTTAAAACTTGTTATTATTAGGTTTAAAAGAGATTTTGGACATGAATGTTTCAATTTATTTGAGAATACTTTATTTATTCATTATGTTGTTCTTGCTAATGGTTTATATAATTATAAGTTGAAGGTAGATAATGAATTTGCTAAACGTCTACATTTTGTTCATAGAAATGTTGGATTTAAACATAATTGGACAAAAAATCTACTTACTAGTGGTATAAACGCTTGAGCTATATATCTAAATAAAGGTAAAAAAGAATAGTATAGAATCAGATTCTTTCAAATCTATATTTTACTAATTTAAGTATATGTGTAGATTGCATTAAGGGAAATAAATCAAACATAATAAGAAAGGAGACATAAAAAGCGCTTAGGTTATTAAAATTATACATAATAATATTTGGAGAAATTTTGATGGAGAAAAATATTTCATTATCTTTATTAGTAATTTCTCATGAAACATCAAAATTTCTCAAGTAGCATATGCCTTTGAGCTTTACATTATTGAGATTGAAAAGCAATTAGACAAAAATATGAAAGATTTAAAAGAAGGGGTGCTATGAAAAATATAACGAGTCAGAACAATGTCGATGTATATTTGCAAAATTCTTTGAAAGATATAGCATAGTGAACAGTATATTACCTTTAACAAAATAATACGTCAAAAAGGCATAATAGAACATTGATGGATATACTTAGGAGTATAAAAGTAACTCCTCACAACCTAAATCATTGTAGTCATATGCCTTAAAAATTGCCATGTATTCATTAAACAAAGTCCTTGATAAGGTTGTTCTAAAAACTCCTTTTAAACTATGAACTAAAAGGAGACTTACTTTGAGACATTTATGTGTTTGGGTTTACCTAATAAAGACAAGGATCTAAAATCAACATAAAAGGAAATTAGATTCTCAAATTAATGGTTACTTTATAGGTAGCCTAAAGAAATATAAAGGATTTAGGTGTTATTTTCTAAATCATAGTCTTAGAATTATGGAAACTGGAAATGATAGATTGATAGAGAATAGTGAATTTAGTAGGAGTAATGAATGATAAAATATGCATATCAAAGAAGTAATGGTAATTGTTTTTATATCAATAAAGGCTTATTTCTCCATAATCATTCCAAATATTGTTCCATAATCAATAAAAATTTAGATAATATTGAATAATATTTGAATGAAGGTAGACATTTGTAAGAAACTAACTTATAACCACCCATTGTATATGAACCATAAGAAATAATAAGTTTGAGTAGATCTTAAAGAGAAAGAAAGTCAACTATTTTGAGAAATTATATGGCTTATTTATAAGGGTCAGATGGCAATATTAGAATCAATAAAGATCTAACTTCATTTTCACAAGCCATTGAATATTCAACATTTAAAAATTGGATCAATTTCATGAAAGATAAATTAAAATCCATAAAAGAGAACAAAATTTTGGATTTGGTTGAATTGCCAGAAGGTTCTTGGTTAATATGGTGTAAATGGGTATCTAAAACCAACTGCAACTCAAATGGCAATATTGAACAATATAAGAGTAGACTGGTTGCTAAGGGTTATATTTAGAAAGTTGGTAACAAATGTAAAGAGACATTTTCACCTATCTCAAAGAAAGACCTATTAAGGATTATAATGGCATCAATTACTCAACATGATTTAGAGTTACTCCAAATGGATATGAAGACAGTCTTTCTTAAAGGGGCTATTAAAGAGGATGTCATTACGTTCCAACCTGAAGGTTTCTCAACAAAAGGTCAAATGATGTGTAAACTTAAGAAGCCAACATATAAACTTAAACAAGTTTCTCGACAATGATATCCTAAGTTTAATGATAAATATTGTTAATCAATGTATATATTGAACGTTCAAAGGTACTTGATAGTAAAAAATCTATATTTAGTTACATGTTTCTTTTAGTGAATTAAGCATTATCATAAAAGAGTACTAGATAATCTATTATCACTTCATCCACTGAGGAACGAGAGTTTGTAGGATGTTTTAAAGCCACAATTCATGCAATATGGTTGCCAAATTTTATTTTAGGGCTTGGTATTGTCAACACTATTACCAAGCTACTGAAATTTTATTTTAATTCTATAGCATTTTTCTCCGAGAGTGAAAAAAATCAAAAGGTGTTAAATATATATAATTGAAGTATTTTTACCGTTTTATGGATATACAGTGTAATCTACCTTTTAACTTAATAATTAAGTTCTTATACACCTTATTAATTTTATGAGTTTGACTTGATAAAACGCTAAGATAAGGATGATGTATTATAAATTGTAATATGCTAAACGTATTTAGTTTTCTACTAAATAAATGAAAAAAGAGGAATGCCTTGTGAAATTGTGACTTATTAAACTTATAATTAGGTGATTGACAATGCATGGTTTTTATTAAAAGAAATATATGACTTGATTGATTATAAACTTCTAAATACTTTCTTATAAGATGATAAGTTTTTACCATGAGTAAGTCTTTAATAATATTATAAGTTGGGCTTTATGCACTTTCTTGTAATGTTTAGAAATCAATAAAATATAAAAGAGTCCATAAGGGCTTACTCGTGAATTCAAATGTAAAAAAGCAATTACAAAGATTAATCACATTATATATATATGACATTTGCCTTCATCTTTTTCACAGCCAATATAATCAAATCCTTTAATTTTGATTTTGGTTGATTAAAAATAATATAATGCATATTTTGATCATGTATGTAGAGTAACTTAATATAAAATTCATTTTTCTTTTAAAAAAGTCAATCCCGGCTGAAATAAAAAATATATTTATTAGAAATAACAGTCTTAATTTAATTTAAGTAGATCGGGCCAAATTCTTTGACCTAACCGGGTTAGGCCTGACACGGCCAGGCCTGCCATTCATAAAGTCCTCGAGCAAGCCGAATCTTATTACTTTCCCTTCCCGCCAAAACCAGGAGCCAGACAATCTTCGCGCCACAAAGCCCTCCGAGTCCCACGCTAGTTAGATACATAAACAAACTCACCACATTCAACTAATCGAATTCAAATTTCTCGCCATGAAAATCCGTACACTGAAGCTCCGAGAAGCCCACAGGTCAACTGCCAATGGAAGCTACTGTTCCGTACTGTGGGATCAGCAGGCTCACCACCTGGTGACGGCCTCATCCTCCGACCCAACCATCGCCATACACGACCCTCTCCTCCCCTCAAATCCACCCAGGATGCTCCGCCACCATCGTGACGGCGTAACGGCGCTGTCCATTAGCCCCAACTCCACTTGCCTTGCTTCTGGTTCTATAGATCACTCTGTCAAGCTCTACAAGTTCCCTGGTAACCTTAATATTCACTCCTTTCAATTGTGTTATTCGCTATAGGGTCTTTTGGGAAAATAGTATTTGATTCATTTAAATTGGAACTTTATTGTAGTCCATCACATTGAATTGTTATGTTTAATTGTCTAATTGTTGCCAATATGTTAATGCTAATCAGTATCCTGTAATTCTTCCGACAGGTGGCGAGTTTGAGACGAACATTACCAGATTCACTCTACCAATTCGCGTACTTTCATTCAATAAATCAGGAAGCATTTTGGCGGCTGCTGGTGACGATGAAGGCATTAAACTTATTAATACTGTTGATGGTTCGATTGCGAGGGTTCTGAAAGGACATAAAGGACCGGTTACCGGCTTAGATTTTGATCCTAAAAGTGAGTACTTAGCATCTGTTGATTCAATTGGAAATGTCATATTCTGGGAACTGCAGTCCGGGAGAATATTGCATGACCTGAAAGCTGTTGCTCCTAATACTATATCTGACACTTCTGTTATGAATGTCCTTTGCTGGAGTCCTGATGGGGAAACCTTGGCTGTCCCTGGTCTAAGAAATGATGTAGTGATGTACGACAGAGACACAGCTGAAAAGCTCTTTTCATTGAGGGGTGATCATGTGCAGCCTATATGCTTTTTGTCTTGGTCACCTAATGGCAAATACATGGCTACTACTGGTATGGATAGGCAGGTTTTGATATGGGATATCGATAAGAAACAGGATATTGACAGGCAGAAATTTGAAGATAGAATCTGTTGTATGGCATGGAAACCAGTTGGCAACGCGTTGGCTGTTATTGATGTCATGGGAAAGTATGGTCTGTGGGAATCGGTTATTCCAACCTCAATGAGATCTCCTACTGAAGGGATTCCGAGCTTGCAATCACGGAACAGTAATGGGCTTCTTTTGTTTGAGGAAGAGGATGAGGAGCCTAATACATCTGGTAGTTTGAGTGATCTTGGTGAAGATGCACTAGATGAATCAGACCTAGCCGGCAGGAAGAGGTTGCGTAGACAGTTTAAATACAATGATGATCAAGATGAGGACATGGACGATGATTGGAACTTGCTTCCAAAAAGTCAAATGCAGAAAAAAGGACACCGAACTCGCAAGGAAAATTTTGATGGTGGAAACAATAACCAAACAGGCACAGTTGTATCAGGTAGATCAAAAATGCAAGAGGCTTTTCAACCAGGTGCAACGCCTTTGCAGCTTGGGAAGAGACGCTTTTTGTGCTATAACATGCTTGGAACAATCACATCAAATGAACATGATGGTTGTTCCCATATAGAGGTGACGTGCATACTTGCGTAACTTGCTTTCCTATATTTCCCTTTCTATATGTTTACAGATATGATTACTTTTGATAAGATTATTGTGATTGGATCCAGCGCAGTTTCTGACTTTGCAGGTCCTTAATGAGCTATTTCTTTAACTCTAGCTAACTTCTCCTTTTCCTATTTTTCCTCCTATACCACCTGGTAAACCAAAAGGGACCAGAACTTGGCAAGCGGACCGATTGAAGCATCTCAGATGCTTATTCAAAGACTTCTTGAATAGAAGTTCCTAAAGCGGATGGCACATGAAAGCTTTGCTTTTGAAATAGAGCTTCTTTTATTGTTTATAAACTCTTATTATCCATCATGAGATTGGTTAAGCTATAGATAGGCTAGCAGCTTTCTTAGCTTAGAAAAAGTTTAGTATCTTGGAATGATTGTCCTCAGCATGAAAAAACAATAGAGTTCTCCCCTGTTACTTGATGGTTACTTGTGCTTGGTATGCATGCAGATTGACTTTCATGACACTGGCAAAGGTCCACGTGTACCCTCAATGACTGATTATTTTGGTTTTACAATGGCTTCGTTGAACGAAAATGGGAGTGTTTTTGCAAATCCTTGCAAGGGTGAGAAGAACATGAGTACTCTCATGTATCGTCCATTCAGTAGCTGGGCCAACAACAGTGAGGTCAGAATGGTTCTTTGATGAATCTTTCATTCTTTTATTTGAAGTCCTACCTCTGCAAGTTCTTCATTTCCCTTTTACGGAAGTGGATTTTTGTTTATTATTACACTTGATGCATGTGCAAGTTCAGTGGTCTATGCGGCTTGAAGGGGAAGAATTTAAGGTTGTGGCACTTGGTACTGCTTGGGTTGCTGCAATTACTAATCTTAATTTTCTGCGCATCTATACAGAAGGTGGATGGCAGGTTTGTCTTATGGCCATGTAGTGGATGCAAAATATAAAAGCCATTTACATTTACTTATAACCCAATCTCTATAACCTATAAATGCAATACTTTGAATTTTCATTACTTGCATCTTATTGTCTCATTTAACTGTTTCAACAGTTAATGACAAATCTTAGGGACATATAAAATTCTCTCTATTAGTGAAATCTAAAGATATTTGAAATGAAGAAAAATTAGGGAAGGAATAAGACTATGTGCATTTTTCTATACTGATGTTATTTAAAAAAGAGTTGAGTATTTCCTTCCGTTTGATGTTGCATATGAATAAGCAAGCAGAAAGGACTGATTTGTCAATTGGACATTTTGCGATTCTTGTCTAAACGTGTTGGCATATGCATAAAGATTTTAGTTTTGCATGCTCTTGATGATTACATATCATGTGCTTATTTGCTATGACACATGTATTTCATTGCAGAGACATATTATCTCGCTTGACGGGCCTGTCGTGACTGCATCAGGGTTTAAAAATCAACTTGCTGTTGTAACCCATGCTTCTGATTGTCTTCCATCAAGTGATCAGGTCTGAAGTTTAATGAAATCCTAGTAATTTAAGATTCTGCAAACTGGTCCTTAGCTACTCCCAGTCTTGACTTTACATAATTAAAGGACTGACAGCAATTTGATAAGATTGCTTGCAATCCGGAATCGCTTTCCTATTGCTAAATAAGTAGCTTAAATAGTTTCATTTTTGGTTGAGGTCACTTAACCTTGAAGGCAAACTTCAATGGCTTATAGCTTGATCTTGCTTCATAATTTCTTTTCATCTTCTTTGCTGAAAAAGGCTTTCTGATATCATCTCTTGCCAAGTCATGCAGATGCTGGAGTTCAGGGTGTTTGACATATCTGATGGCACCCAGCCACTTAGAGGACGTCTTCCATTATCTCCAGGGTCACTTCTGACGTGGCTTGGGTTTACTGAAGATGGTCAGTTAAGCTCATACGACTCTAAGGTATGCAATTTATACTCCCTCCTCACTAAAGTTATGTCTTTTTAGCATTAGTCCTGCTGTGTCTGAGTTTGCAAAGAAATTTTGTAGGGTGTCTTGAGGGTGTTCACAAGCCATTATGGTGGCAGTTGGTTTCCACTCTTCAGGTTTGAAAACACTGATCTTCAGAAAGTAGATTTTTGTTGGTTGCTTGTTGACATTCCCTGTTATTGCTTGATAGCCAGAACTTATTAATAAATGTACTCAATTGTATAGTGCTAGTAAAGAAAAGAAATCTGATGAAAACTATTGGGTGGTTGGACTCAATGCTACCAAGTTATTCTGTGTTGTTTGTAAGGCTCCTGATCTGTTCCCACTGGTAAGATACCTTGCTAACATCAACTTATTCTGATAAAGATCTTTCCATGTGTTTGGGTTAACTTCTTATCTGTTCAGGTGATGCCCAAACCAGTTCTCACTCTACTAGATCTTTCATTCCCTCTTGCATCATCTGATTTGGGAGCAGATGCCCTAGAGAATGAGTTTATCCTGAACAGTATGCATCTCTCACAGGTTTGTTCGTCTTCCTTTCTCCAAAACACAACTTTTTCCTCCTTGCTTTAGTATATCAGACACAAGTTTTGATATCTTGCTCTCTCATTCTTGTTCATAAGGCTATTTTTTGAGAAATGAGAGCATTTTCATTGCCAGTAAACAGGCTTTGCTTCTGGTTTCTTTCCTTCCAACATTTTGTATTGGTATTTTTCAGTAATCCAGTAGTGGCTAATCTTGTTGCATTTTCTTCAGATCCATAGAGAAATAGACGAAGTGGCAAGTGCTGGTAGGGATACTTCTACACTGGATGATGAGGCTTTTAATATAGAGGCAGCTCAAGATAGATGTATTCTAAGGCTGATTGCATCTTGTTGCAACGGTTAGTTTTTTTTTTTTTTTCTCAATAAACTGTCATTTAATCTTTAATTTGGACATTCTTTCTAGAATAAGAACATATTTTGAGCTCTATGTTTGCTTGGGGAATGTTCCAGGTGATAAGCTGGTGAGGGCTACGGAACTTGTGAAGCTTTTATCATTAGAGAAATCACTCAAAGGGGCAATAAAGCTTGTGACTGCACTGAAGCTGCCCAACTTAGCTGAGCGATTTAACAATATATTGGAGGTGAACTTTCTACTCTGAATGCAGTTTTCAATGTCAGTCTTACATGTATTTTGAAATATTAATCTTGTACCTTGCTGCACATCAGGAAAGACTTCTCAGTGAGTCCAAGGGCACTCCATGTACCAGTCTTTTGAACTCAGATGCTGGCAATTCCCTCATAGCTGATGTAGGAGTCAACAAGAGTTTGACTGATTCTAGAAGTGAAACATTAGAACTTGGGATTCAATTGAAGCCACTGCCTTTGACCGGAAGTAGTGGAATGTCTGAACCTGGGATTAAATTGTCATTACCAAAACTGTCTGCCCCCTTGTTCACCAAAAAAATAAAAAACAGTGAAAAGGAAAAAACTGACCAGGGCCAAATAGTGAAACTTGAGAGTGGTACCGAGCTGGTGCATTCAGAGAAGGTTGATAATGGTGGAAACGTGAACAGTACAGAAGGGAAGATTGTAGGCCAAGTGCTGAAGTTGCACTCTCAGCATCCCCTGAATCCATTTTCTAAGACATCAAATAAGGAAGAAATTATGAATAAAGAAGATATGAATCAACAAAACTTCCGGCGAGCCTCTAATCCATTTAAGAAGTCACTAAGGTGAGCCTGACACAATCAGTTGCTATCGAAAGTCACCAAATTGGAATTCTCAAACATGATCAAGTGCAAGTTGAAGTTGGAGGGGTTCATGCTAGAAGACTAAGAATGGCCTAGGCTACGACGTGCTCGGTACCTGCAGAAAACATCTGCTACTAATTATTCAGGTGTTACATACGGGAGAATTGTACGGAATAGGGGTAGGTTTTTATTACCCTAACCATCCTGGCGGAGGAATTATGTCATTGATCTGTAAAGCAATGCATTGCTGGCTGAAGCAAGAATCGTAGTGTTAACACTTGGGAACTAGAGCAATGAAATGAAACGTTATTTATGAATAATTTGTTCATGTATTTTAACCCTAAGGCGTTAGTTCCATTAACTCGGTAGCAAGAGGATTTAGTTTGTATGTTAGGAGACCATTTTCTTAGATGTCTACCAGATGATATGCTCATTCGTTCTCATCTTTGGTATTTGCAGTCTGTCCCAATGTGAAAAATGTTCATTTTCCTCTGAGATGTGGTTTTCTTTTTGGGGAAAAAGAGTACGACAAAAGGGTTTAATTTGACTAAAGGTTTTTGTCAAAGTTTAATACAAAAAGTTTTGAATTCAAATATTGAAGAATGTTCAAATTAAATCTCATCGTTTTGAGATAATCCCAACAAACTAATAATGTTGTTAATTTTTTCTAACCTTGAGTTATATATTTATTTAGTTTGTTCTTTATCCAATAGGCTTTAAAGCTAAGAAATGGGGTCTATTTTAAATTTTTTACTTTAGTATTGGGTGCCAAATATCCTGCACGCACGCTTGCTCTCCCCAAACGGGCCTATTTCATCCCTCTTCTTCTCTGCTCTATCTATCCCTCTCGATTCGTCTCGTTTTCAAATGCGAGTTGTTTGCTCTTCCTCTTTATTTAAGCACATGAAATCCTTGGTGTCATTTATAGTGTTAAATTATTTATTATTTAATTTTATTCACATATTTATATAAATTTTATATAAATATATAAATAAGATTTAAAAGAATAAGGTAATAATTAATTTACAGAAATATAGAATCTGTTTCACTATTCCGTATTTAAGTGGGAGTTGTCTACTTATCTTTTTGGTAGGTAGCAAAATTTTTAATGTGGTCTTAACTTATTAATGTAGTGTTTGAGGAACTTTTTATTGCAGGGACGTTTTGCCTAATGCTTTTGGTCTCAAATGATGCCTGCATCGTAAGAGGCAAAAAGAAACTTGTATTGCATTAGATAACAACAAAAAATAATTTTTCATTGTTGTCGGCTTTGCTTTCTAAACACACGTATTTTATGTAGATAACATTATTGATTTTCAACCCTTTCTTATATTTTATATGTTTATTTGCTTCTCATGCGGTAGTAAGTAATTCCATTAATTATCAACAACATATTTACCTGCAACCTATAAAATTGTTCATATTTCATCAATAAGAGCGTATATGTGAAATGAATACTATAGTTCTCCCTTCTCTTGGTTGGTTTACGCACTCTTGGTGAACCGTCAATTAACCCAAAATGAGATGCAAATTGTTTTCAACGAACTCCATGGCATGTATCCTCATAAATAAATCAAATGCAACAAAGTAATTAAAGATACCCTTTATGGAGAAGTAAATTTTTTTTATCACCTTTTTTCTAAAAGCTTTTGCTACTTCCTGGAATGTGGATATCACCTTCCATGAATCTCTAAGCGCAAAAAGCCACAGCTAAGAAGGAAGTGATAAAGATGTTTATCGTCAATATGAATTTCTTGTATTTTCTGACTTAAAAACAAGAATTAGTCTTACCTTTCTTATAGGGTTCTGATATATAAAGTGTGCTTCTATATCTGAATGAATACCTGATCACTGAAAGAAGCTTGCTTTCTGATATGAATTCAGATATTGTTAATTCATATACTGAATCTATACAAAAATCAAGAAGATTAGAGTTATTAAAGCTAGAAATGAAGTGTCAATGGTGAATCCTTTAAAGCTTGAAATTACCATCGAAGGAACTAACCAAAGACAAAATGGGTATGATTTACACCTTTTTGTTAAGCACGATCAATATAGGACGTTTGGTTTATGGATCAATATTGAAAAACTTTGCAACATTTGTATCGATAGTCAACATCAAAGAGCAACTTAGAGACCATAATTAGCTACTCACTCCCTAGATCCTGTAACGATGGAAGCAATTATAATGATCACTAGACAATTATGTTGTATAATGAGAAACTAAAACTGAAGCAAGTTCTTTAATCACCATATACAGTTAGCCTCCTCTACTCCTGTTATGTTTTGAACTATTGGGTGGATTCTCTGTTTCACCCAAATTGTAATAGATAAGAAAACACTTTTTTTTGGAGTTTTCATGTCCTTTGTGTCCTTTGTCAGAAAAATAACCAACATATGCTTCTAGAACACAACACAAGTAAAATGTCATATATCAAAATAAAAAGAGTATAAAAAAACTACCATCAAGTCTTAAGCATTAGAAACTAAAATGCACACGTAGGTTATGAAATAGGAGTTTAGAGAACAAAAGTGAAACATTGTAAATATTCTATTTGCTTATTCGTAGGTTGTGAAATAGGAGTTTAAAGAACAAAAGTGAAACATTGGAAATATTCTATCTGCTTATTCATCTTGTGTTCAAGGTCAATGATTTTTTCTGATACTGTGTAAATGCATTTAATTTGATTCTTCATATTAGATAGTGTAATTAGTTATTGGAACATCATAGAACTCTAGCTTCATCAATTGATCTAAAAAAGGTCAAAATTATCAAACAAGATGCATGTTTCATGCCATTTCCTCTAATTTATGATTACTTGTTAGTTCACTCTAGTCATCTTTGTTCCATTCACATGCACACTAGTCATTCTTAACCTTTTTCTTATGTACTTAATACTTTAGGGCTCTAATGACTTAATATGGAAGCTTTAAATTATATTATGGTGGCCACTTCAAGTCAGCTCCTTAGTTGACTTGTAAGGAAGGATCATCATATTATTATGACAAAATTAACCTTGATTTTTTCAATCATAGACGAATTTGTGATTTGAGAAACAAACTTGTTTATCAACAAATTGACAAAGCTTATTTTAGAGAACCATTTTTTAGATTTAATAAGCCTTTAAGACTTATTAGATCTAATGATACTTGCATTAGGTTAATAAACTATTTGAAATTACCCACAATAATCAAGTTATATATTACATATAAGTGTTCACAAGGTTATACAAACAAAGTTTTAATATTTATTAACCTTGGTAAATTTCACAAGCACACGGGTCGTTCATGTAGTACTTAAGATATCGATCCCATGAGGAGGGAAGTCTAGTCTTAAAATTTAAGTTCGTACTAAACTACAACAATTCAAAATGAATAACTAATACAGAAAATAAGCCAATCAAATAATTAATTTCAAGAATTGAATTGCTGAAATTTAAACAAGATAACAAGTCACACAAACCAATCCCAAAACCAACCTAGAAACCATCAAGTGAGAGAAAGGGGTTTTAATCCGAAATTAACGAAAACCTAATCAGTTGTGCAATTATCGAATTAAGGGTCTAGAAGGTCCTAGGATAAATTACTCTCTTTCGAGTTATAATTCTTAACCCTAATTGATAATCCCTAATTTAAATTATGGAATTATGATCTCTCGATTCACAATTGACCCAAAACTTAAATTAGTTCTAAATTGTCTAATAACCTACCAGGAACCTATGCTCGATCTCTCGTTACACGATTCTACTGATTTGATTCAATTCTTTACCTATCAAATCATTTAACTCTCATTAGCCCAATCTGATTATTTTCCCTTGGCTCACCCTCTCAGTCTATTGCCAATTTATTAAGATCAGAATTAAATCAATAAAAACACAATCAATCAAACTTTATTAATCTCAAAAATCAAAATACTAAAGGTGAGTATAAACAAAAACTCAACATTCAACACAACTTATTCTCAACACCTATTCAATTCTATACATGAATAAAATTGAAATAACTGAAAAATACATCAATAACGGAATTGTGGAGGCAGAGACAGCAGGAAACCACCTGGTCCAGAAAATACGTCGCATCGAGCTTCTTCTCTGTATTTCTCTTCTAGAAACCACCTGGTCCAGAAAATACGTCGCATCGAGCTTCTTCTCTATATTTCTCTTCCTTTGTCTCCTTTCTCAATCTCTCGATTTCTCTCTGGGGTTTCTGGAATTAGCTTATGTGAATGCTCTCTTTTTAGACTCTCCAAGATTGCTACATCTATCTCATAATGATGTGTTTATACTTTAGACGCTCTAGGTTAAAGTCGGGGTCGAAATGAACCAAAAAATCTTACTAAGCTCGAGTTTTTGTTTTAGCCCGATGCAAGCCGCAATCGTCGCCCTGCCTGCCACGATCGTGGCTAGCACTAAACCTTTTTGTTATGATTGTGGGCCAGAGTGCATGATCATAGTTTGGATTTAAGCTTTTGGTCACCACCGTGCCCAAAGTGCACAATCGTGGCCTGGATGCATTGGCATGTCCCTTTCTGTCACGATTGTGGCCTATGTTTTTAGCTCGAAACTCTTCACAACTTCTCCGTTCTTCGTCGTTTACCCTAAAACACTAACAAACACATCAAGGTACCTCAAAAATATAACAATTAAGCTCAAAGACTCATATTAACTCATAAAAATAATTAAACACATAAACTAACACAATTAAACTATAGATACACTCTCAACACTCAAATTCACACTAAATATATAACAAATTAAACCCTAAAATACAATGGAAATGACAACTATCAACATCCCCACACTTAAACATTTGCTTGTCCTCAAGCAAACAAAACAACAAACATAACAAACATATCAAACACGAAGCACACGATGCAAAAATGAGACAATGGCGGCAACTTCATGAAATAACTTTAATCTTGAACACAATCTGACAAGTTATATCTAATCATTAACCTCCAAAATCTATGTCTAAGTGCTTTGAACTAAGTATACAAGTTAATCAGGATCTAAGTACTAATTCAATTACCCTTTTTAATTGTCCACACACATTAATAATTCTTTGGTCCTTCAGACTCTATAACTGTTCCTAGGTAAATTTTCTTGAAAATCAAGTTTATTATAAGTCCAGTAGGTTTTTATTAAGAACACTTTTTCACTAAAAAACATGGACTTAGTCTTTTACTCAGAGGCAAACATTGGTGATGAATGTTGATTCGATTACTTGACTAAGTCATTTATTAACAGCTTGGTTGAAACGTCATTATAGCCTTTTGACGTGAAGGCATGCATTTGTGATGTATGTTAATCCGATTACTCAACTATTATCACGTTTTCAACCTGGCTATTAGCTCTATTCATAACCCGAAGGTCAGTCGAATAGTGAATTATTAACAAAATATATAATTTTTTTTACTTACCTTGTTGTTTTTAGCTATTCGTTTTCATAAAAAAAACTAGTTAAGCTATTTAAGTTAAAGGGCTTCAAATTATGAATGAAAGTTACAATCTAGAGGGTGCTAAATTACACTAAGTCCTAATTAAACTGTATATTTAACCAAAGAACCCTAATTTACTAATTTTGCGAGCTAATGATCATTTACAACCTACTAGATTATGCTCAAAAATAAATAAATTTCACTTATCTAAGCCATTGACACATTCAAACAATTCGCACAATGCATCCTAATAACTATCAATTGGTATGCAAAATCACATTCAATAGCAAAAACACAGAATCCCTCTCCATACTTGAACAACACATTGTCTTCAATGTGAGAAGGAAACACACACCACATAAGATAAGTAAAGACAAAATAGAAATTAAAGTGACAGAAAACAAATGAAAATAAACAAAAAAACAAAATAGAACTGAAGGCTAATTTGGAAAAGAAAAATTAGGTTAGGTATAAATCCTAAAGAGATGGAGGTGGTGATGATGTCGGAGGCGGAAATTGAATTCTCTAAAACTCGAAATACTAATGGATCCATCGAATATCTCAGTTATGGCGTCGTTGTGTGCTCGCCATCTTTGCAAGTGTCTTGTTAGTCTCGATGATTGCATCTAAAACCTTCTTCCAACCTTGTTCTTCACTGGTGGATTCCTCGTGTGCCTACCAAGGTGACGCTGAGCTTAAATTTGCCTTACTTGCCCTAGTCTAGAAATGTGTCTTCTCGCTGATTTCTCTCAATTCCATGTTTGTGGAATGGATGATCTCGTCCTGAAATAAGTAATGATGGATGAGGAAATCAGGGAGGTGAACTGTTAACCCCCTCTGTTTCACACCAAAATGTTCTGCAATGGCAGACACTATGTATCCCATTCCGAGATGGTTGCTCCGCTTTCATGGAGTTGTAGCAATGGCATTCAGCACATACATGGATGTGCAAACTAGAATACTGTGGTCCATGCACCACAACATAAAGAGTTCCTTGGTGGAACACTTGTTGGTTTTAGTTTTATCGAAAACTAACTGACACATAAATTTGTGCAGTAATAAGTGTTCATGGGACTGTATGATGTTGTTGTAAGCATTCTTTGCATGAAATTGCTTAATTCCAGTAAGCTTATGCCAGTATTAAGAAGGACAGAAGTCATTATGTTGATCGACGATGGTGGACTCAGGGAATCCATACATCTTGCACATGATTTCTACATTTAATTCATAGGCTCGTCTTCCCATCTAAACCACATTTCTTTTAGATTCTTAGAGTCATAGGTCAGGGGAGTGAAAATTTCCAGTGTAAGCTCCTCAGAAATAGGTAATTGAAATCGAATAAATTGAGACCACTGGATCCTTTTAGCTAGGTTTTCTACTCGCTCACGCAATTCTAGCCTATTTAGTGTGTCAAAGTCAAAATACTTGGGAATTACAATTTTTCTAGAACGAAGGGAACGAAAACAAGTACCTTCCTCCTCGGTATAAATTGGAAAGGGTGCTATGAATTCACTGTTCGGTTTCTTCGTCTTCGTTCTGCAACTTGTTGTCGTCCATATAGCTCCTAGCGGGCTGATTGTTTAATGCATGGCAAGATTTGGGTATACATTTGTAAGAATTTAGAGGTAGAAAAATTCTAGAGAGATGTAAGAGTGTTTGGATGCTTAATTCTAGAGAGATAAAGTGAAAATGAAAGTGAAAGTGAAAGTGAAGTTAGAACTGAATATATAGATGGTAAAATGGTAAAGTTGTTTTTAAAAAAAATTTCATGCCCTTCCCTTTTTCTGCATAGTCGCAAGACATCGTGGCCAGTGACGTACCACCACTTCTAAGTTACTCCTTTTTGTTCTTTCTTCAATCTTCTCACTTCCACTACTTGATTCTTTTGTGACCCTTTTTCATCTCTCCTTTTATGCTTGCACGATCATCCATATAGTTTCGAATTCCTATTCCTTTTTTTGATTTTATTCAAGCAAAAATGAAACTAACTATAAAATTTCAAACGTTCTAACAAAATTAACAAAGAACAACTTTTCCATAGGTTGCCTCCTATGCAGCGCTTCTTTTAACTTCAGTAGCTCGACTCTTCGTTAAGCTCACGGTGGTTGGAATGAATGGTTCGATGGTAGCGTCTTCATTAATCTCAAAGTCTGCACTTTAGCTACTATACTGCAGTTACCACCGTCCTTACAATTTTCCTTTCCTCGCCTTCTCCTTCGTGAGCGCTTCTTCTTGAAAGCATTACCAGGATCCTCAACATCCTCCCATTCTCCTCGAGGTTCGGGTTCTTTGAGATCTATTAGAGGTGAAGGAGCTTCGTACTCTCTAGTGGAAACCTTGAATGTCAATTTCTACTTCCTTATTCGTAGAGTTAATTTGCCCCCAATAACATTAATAATTGAGTGCGCAGTGGCCAAGAATGGTCGTCCAAGAATTATCAGGGTGTCCTCATCTTCACTGATGTCCAAAATGTAGAAGTCTATAGGAAAGATAAATTTACCAACTTTTACATGCACATCTTGCATAATTTCCATCGATCTATGTGATGTTTTATCGGTCGTCTTAACCAAAAACTTGGTGGGCATTAACTCTCTTAACCCCAATTTTAGACTGAAGATGTAGGGCATTATATTTATACTCGCGACCAAACCCATGAATGCCCTGTCTATGATGATCCTATTGATACTACAGGAGATGAAAAAGTCCCTTGGGTCCTCTTTCTTTGTAGCTATGTTGGGGTCATCTTCTAGTGGTCACTCCTTAACCTTCTTCTTGACGGACTCCTGTAATTTGAGCCTCATCTGTATTTGTTCCGTTACTATCTCGACCTTATTCTGCTCAATCTCTTGTAATTATTTTGCTTCCCTCTTCGCATATGACTCTCGCTGTTACGCAATAAGGAATGGAAATACATGTTGAGTTGCGTTAAGTGACTCAATCATGGGCTAACTCGAAGGGTCTTCTTTAATCACCGGACCTTCTTCTTCATCCTTCACCTTCTCTAGCTCCTCATCCTGGGTCTTACTGATAACTGTGATATGTTCTTCCGAGTTGGACTCGGTGTTGCTTGGAAGAGTTCCAGCATTCTGAGTCAATATTGCCTCCACTAACTGCCCCACTTGGACTTCTAGATTATTTATAAATGAGGTATGGTTCTTCGTTACTTGCTCAAATTTGCTCTCGAGCCTCCTATGTGCTTCCTCCATGCCTTTGATCTTATCCAAAATTATGTCCAACTTTGGCTCCATCGAGCTTGCTTTATCTTGTCAAAAGCTCGATCGCCCCTGAGGCTTGAATTGTCATCCATTTTTATTTGATCATGAGAAGTTTGGGTGATTCGTCCACTTGGGGTTGTAAGTGTTGGAGTAGGGGTTGATTCTCTCTCCTCGTCTAAATTGCGCCCCCATATAGTTCACTTACTCCTGATTATCCTCTCTCATTAAGTAATAGTCCACAATATCATGGTTTGTCTGACCACAGAGCTCAGACTTCACTTGTACAACCTTCACTTGGGTTAATGACGATGCCTTCATGTTGCTTAGTTATCGCGTCAAATTGTCGATCTTCGCTTGCATCTCCTTCATCTGATTGATTGTGACGATTCCCTTTTGCTCTCGAAAAGTATTAGGCTGCCTACCTCTCTCGCTCGTCTATAAGTAGTTGTTGTTATCCATCTCCTCAATCAACTCCTGTGCTTCATCTACCGTCATTCACATCAAAGATGCTCATGATGCTGCATTGATCATATCTCTAGTAGGTGGGTTCACTCCATTATAGAAAGTCTGCAAAAGGAACTCCTTCGGTAGGTTGTGGTGTGGGGACTTCCTTTACAGATCCTTGTATCTCTCCCATGCTTCATAAATTAACTCCCCCCCACCTTGTTGGAAATTGGTTATTTCCTTTATTATCTTTGTGGTTTTCGTCAGTGGGAAGTACTTGACCAAAAAAGCACGCACAAGCTACTCCCACGTCGTGACATTAGCGGGACTCAGTGAATGATACCAAGCCTTTTCTCTATCTCTAAGTGTGAAAGGGAGCAACCTAATCCTATCAGTGTCCTCTAACATCTGGTGATATCGAAAAGTATCATAGATCTCGAGGAAGTTCGAGATGTGCACGTCAGGGTCCTTATTTGCCAATATGTAAAATTGGATATTTTGCTGAAGCATATTCAGGGGGCTGGCTTTATCTTGAATGAGGCCACTTGAGCATACGACCTAGCCACTCCTTGGTTTGATGGGTTGAACCTTGGCCTCATAAAGTCCATGAGGGTCCTCTACTGCCGTCCTTGATTAGCTTCTTGATCCATATTTTTCTGAAATTCCTCAGCCATTTATGATTTTCCTAACCCTTCGTCTTCCTCTCGTTGAACTTTCCTAAGGATTCGTTCTAATCGTGTGATATCTAAATCTATTGTCTCTGCTTCACGACTCGAACCTCTCATGACTTGTGTTCATGTAACAACAAGCTTCCTAAAATAAACGAAAGAAACGAAAAAAAAATTAAAAACTATTTTAATGCCTTAATATAAAGAACTAAATTGTCATCCCCGATAACGGCGCCAAAAACTTATTCGTAAGGTTACACATGCTAAGTTTTAATATTTATTAACCTTGGTAAATTTTGCAAGCGCACAGGTTGTTCACGTAGTACCTAAGGTATCGATCCCACGAGGAGGGAAGTCTAGTCCTAAAATCTAAGGTCGTGCTAAAGTACAATAATTCAAAATGAATAACTAATGTAGAAAATAAACCAATCAAATAATTAATTTCAAGAATTGAATTGTAGAAATCTAAACAAGATAAAAAGTTACACAAACCAATCCCAAAACCAACCTAGAAACCATCAAGTGGGAGAAAGGGGGTTTTAATCTGAAATTAATGAAAACCTAATCAGTTGTACAATTAGTGAATTAAGGGTCTAGACGGTCCTAGGGTGAATTACTCTCTCTCGAGTTATAATTCTTAACCCTAATTGATAATCCTTAATTTAAATTATGAAATTGTGATCTCTCGATTCACAATTGACCCAAAATCTAAATTAGTTCTAAATTATCTAATAACCTACCGGGAATCTATGCTCAATCTCTCGTTACACGATTATACCAGTTTGATTCAATTCTTTACCTATCAAATCACCTAACTCTCATTAGCCCAATATGATTATTTTCACTTGGCTTACCCTTTTAGTCTATTGCCAAGTTATTTAGAGTAGAATTAAATCAGAATTAAATCAATAAAAACACAATCAATCAAACTTTATTAATCTCAAAACTAAAAATCCCGAAGGTGAGTATAAACAAAAACTCAACATTCAACACAACCTATTCTCAACATCTATTTCAATTCTATATATGAATAAAATTGAAATAACTAAAAAATACGTTGGGAATGGAATTGCAGATGCATCGACAGTAGGAAACCACCTGTTCCAGGAAGTACGTCATGTCGAGCTTCTTCTCCGTGTTTCTCTTCCTTTGTCTCCTTTCTCAATCTCTTGATTTCTCTTTAGGATTTCAGGAATTGGCTGACATGAATCCTCTCTTTTCAATCTCTCCAAGACTACTGCATCTGTCTCATAATGATGTATTTATACTTTAGATGCTTTAGGTTAAATTCGGGGTCGAAATGGATCGAAAAATCTTATGAAACTCAAAATTTTGCTTTAGCCCGACACAGGCCACGATCGTGATCCGTAGCCAGCGCCTAAACCTTTCTGTCACTATCATGCTTAAAGTGCACAATCATGACCTGGCTGCACTAGTTTGTCCCTCTCTGTCACAATCGTGAACTATATTTTTTAGCTCAAAACTCTTCGCAACTTCTCTGTTCTTTGCCGTTTACCCTAAAACATTAACAAACACATCAGGGTACATAAAAAATATAACAATTAAGCTCAAAGACTCATACTAACCCATAAAAATAATTAAACACATAAACTAACATAATTAAACCATAAATACACACTCAACACTCAAATTCACACTAAATACATAACAAATTAAACCCTAAAACACAATGAAAATGACAACTATCAATAAGCTTGACATAACAAATTTGACTCCAAAAGTTTTAGCTATAATAGAACTTATGTCTGATGGGGATGTTCAACCTGATGTCGATACGGGTCCTCATAAGGATGTTAAGCTTGATGAAGATGTTGTGCCCAATAAGGAGATTCGATGTCATAGGATCGTTAAGCTTAATGAGAATACTGAGCATGATGTCAATATAGGGGCTGTTTAGCCCAATATTGATGTAAAGTTGATAAGGATTTAACTTGAGGAAGGTGTTATGCCTAATGAGAATATTTAACTTTATGGGAATGTTCAACTTGATGAGGATATTGAGCTTGATATTGATGTGTGGCTTAGCATGCCACAAATGATGATAATTTAGTTCGTGGAGTTTCTTCATTTAATGGGTTAATTCTAGATGGCCACCAACTAGCGAAGATTGACTACACTGATTATAGGAGTTTCCTTGATAGTAATGAATATCCTAGTAAACAAGGGTTTGGGGTCCTAATTAGAAGGCTTATTAGAAATGTTAAGCATTAATTAGGTAGCAGAACATTAGAATGAACATTAGGTACAAAATTTGGCAATGTAAAACAATTCAAAGATGTTATTATTAATTATTTAGTAGCTATAGGATTTAATATCAAATAGAAAAAAATATGAGTATAAGCAGATTATAGTTGGATGTAGTATTCAAGTGGGAGTGGCATGCATCATGTGATAGTAGTGATAAATGTTTTAAAATCAAGATATTCAAATCCAAGTATATATATATGTTTCATAATAAACAAGCGTAGAATGGTATCAACCAAGTTTTTGAACAGACATTTCAAAGACATAATTCTAGAGAAGCCTAGTATAACCACAACTAAAATGATAGAAGAATGTAGGGAGAAGTTGAATATATTTGTGAATTCAACTATGTGTAGGGCTACAAAATAGGTAGGGATGACAATCATAGCCTAACCTAGCCCAACCCAAGTTTGGCCCGCGTTGGCAGGGCCACGGGCCAAGACCCCTAGACCTGACTAAGCCATGGGCTTAGGTTGGGGCTATCTTGGCCCGTGACCCGATCGGAATATGCAAAACGATGTCGTTTTGTCAAAATTTTTTTAAAAATAGTGTAGACAAGCCAGACCAGGACAGGTGCGATTTCCATCCCTACCAATAGTTAGTTACCGAAGGAGGGAGCATAAAACTATGCTTGTGAATATTCCATACTTCAATGTTATATCAATAGCTTGAAACTAGGTAATTCAGATTCAAATGTAGAATTTCAATTATCAAGTAATTATGATGCCTCATTGTTGTAATTTAAAAGGTTATAGATTTGTTTTATAGTAATGAAAGGTGGTTGGAAATACTTAAGGCCCATACTTGGGATGCATGGTTACAATTTGAAGAATGAATTCCAAAGGCAATTAATCAGTGTAGTATGCAGGGGTGGAGATGGAATACGCATCCTATAGCATTGATTATTATGGAAGTTCAAAATACTGATTCATGGAGTTAGTTCATATCATCATTATTAGCCGATTTAGAGTTAGATCAGGGAGATGGAGTTAGTATAATATCGGGCATGCAAAAGGTACATACATTTTGTTGTTTGTTATATGATATAATATTTCTTTGTTAGATGTTTCTCATGCATCTAATATGCATGCTTCATTCTGTATATATGGATTAATAAGACTTATTGAGATTATGCTCCTTAATGCATGTCATAAAATGTGTTCCAAATATATTTATCATAATTGACATGCGTATTGGAGTGGAAAATACTTAAGGCCATAATTTTAGGCATGTGCATGTTCAATATATGTTGAAGATTTCAATGAACAACTAAAAAGGCTCAAAAAAATTAGGCCTAGATGTACTTTTACTTTGCTTGAATATCTAAAGAAGGTTTGGACTAGATCATATCATTCATTCAAGTCAAAGTGTTAAAATTTTGATAATATTATGAATGAGACTTTTAATTTATGGATACTATCATCAAAGGGCAGACCAATTATTAGTATATTAGAGACCATTAGGACAATGATTATGAAGAGATATGCTGAAAGGAGGGTATATGCATAAAATCAGATTTGGCACTTGCAGTGGCCAAAGGTTGAAAAATATAAGGAGGCAATGCAATAGAGGATTGTGTGGAATGAGGATGAAGCATATGAGGTGAATAAAGGAGATGAGAAGTATATTGTTAGAGTAGAAAGAGATAAGATTTGTAGTTGTAGAGTATGAGACCTATATGGTTATCCTTGAGAAAATTAAATAATATCAATGTGATTAATCACCCTAAAAAACGATTTGAGGCATTTTTCAATGACTAATATAAGAAGAACATCTTTCTAAAGGTATATGGTAACACGTTGTACCCTATTCAGGGGTTAAAATTTTGCCTAGAAAATAATTATGAGCAGATTCATCCACTAGTTAAGAGGGTGATGCTAAGAAGAACAAAACAGAAGGAGAGATAAGAATGAATTGACTAAAGTGCTTAGTGTAAGCAAACTATCATAAAGGGGTCAAACGTAAAAATGTAAGAAATTTGAAACCTCTAGACACAACAACAAAAGGTGTAATATAATAAGACTAACCAATGTAAGTAATTACTAGTTTGCCATTATGTTTTTTTTAGTTTTCAATGTTAACATTATGTATATATAGATTTCAATAACTTTAATAGAAGGGCCAATGTTTAGAAAAGCATTAGCAAGACCAACATTAATAGATACATGTTTACAAGCAAACTTGCATTGAAAACATGTCAATTAATAAAAAATGTATGTCTACTCAACAAAGCATAAATGCAAGTTTAATAAGTAATTAATTACTTATATTTGTTGTCACTACTAAAAGAGTCAACATATGAATATTCAACATGACATCCATAGGTTGTTTCCCATGTTACTAATCCTAAAACAATGATTAAATAAAAATTTGGACATGAAAATGTAAGATCCTTCAAGTTGTCTTTTGAATGAAGAGGCCTTAAGTTCAAAGGTAAATCTAGCATTACTTGAAGACAATTTCAAGCTATAATAAGTAAGAGAAGAGCAAAAATTGAAAGCAGTAAAACTTGACCTCTAAACATGTTTATTTTATACTTTATGTTTCGTTTGTTTTGGCAATCGATGCTAGCATTAAATTCATGCAATTTCCATGTATTACAAAAATTTAATCTCTTTTCTAGTGATTTTAGTGCTAAAAATGAATTCATTTGTCTGGTTGTAAATATGTCTAAACTGTCCTACTCTATTTTAAATGATTTATGACATTACAAAGCGATCGAAATCTTTAACACTTGGTACTTATTAACTGTTAAGTTTTGTGTTTTGAAATATAAAATACATTTAATGTATTGGTGATTGGACATAATTGTGCCTGGGATGTTAATTGGCATAATTGTTACATAATGTCAATTTACAAAGTGCTATATTGTGAATGATGTATTTTCCTAAACTAGCCTCATCAATTGCCTTTAACTCGTATTAAAAGATATTCCAATTACAAACTTTAAGGATAAGATATTAAAACTCGTAAATAAATTAGAGCAATGTAATGGCAAATTTTAGATATTGGATATTAGAACTTATAAATAAATATTTTACCAATTTAAATAACTTCAACCTTTAGTTCAATTTTTTAGTCTCATATATCTCTTCTTTTTTTTCCAAGAAACTTAAAAATTAATATTTTCTTTACAAATATTAGAATATATAAGGATCGAACTAAATCTATTCTTCAACCAAATAAAATGTAAATAATGAGATCAAATTTTAAATAAATCTACACTTACTTTTACTTCAATTAAGTTCATCTTAATGAACGAATAATTTCATATAATAACATCCATAATAGTCAATCCTTTTACTTCAATTAAATTCATCTTACTGAATGAATAATTTCACACAATTACATCCATAATAGTCAACTTTGTAATTATACACGAATATATGGAGATCGAACTAAAATTTTTTTCAACCATATAAAAGAAGAACAATTAAACTATAGTTGAAATAAAGCTTACAATTACATTGAATAACATCAATATCAACATCAACATCAACATCAACATCAACCTCAACCTCAACTTTTTATTCTATTTAATTAACATTTCAATATGTTGCTTCAAAATTTTAATTTGGTCATCAAGTTCATTTGTTTGATCTACACTGCTCCTTAATTTAACCTCCTTTTTTTTCTAGTACATATATATCTTTCCTTAATTTTTGAATGAAATAGACATTTTTGTTAGGAAATTGCTCTTCATACCATTAGAAAAATTTATAATCACCAGCTGGGTAATTAAAGCTCCCTAAAAATCTTCTCCTAAGATTATTATTACTCTGTAAAGTCATTAAAGAAACTTTTAGCCCACATATACAAATCACTTTTGGCCTCTTATTGTAGGTAGAACTGCTAGACTCTATAAATTCCATTAGCAAAATTTCGTAAATTTTTGTTAGAGCAACAATTTAAATCAACTTTATACATTAGAAAACACTATCATTATTGAAATAATAAGTTAAATAAACTTTATACATTAATTCAATATCATTATTGAAATAAACTTTATATCATTATTAAAACCAATTATACGTGATGAAAATGCAATATAGGAAACATAATCAAAATCTATACAAGGACACCTGAAGTTAAATAGTTATCAACATCCTTGATACAGAAATTAAACCTTCCCAATCGAAAGGAAGAGGAAGCCACACTAAATGAGGAGTGGGGTGGTGATGTGCATTCCAATTTCCTTGTTACATGTTACTCCACTCATATAACCATCAATTCATCGATCTTTTGTGTGTGAAACAAAAAAGAAAAAAAATCTTACAATGAACAAATAGAATGAGTAGAGAAATTTTCAAGCCTATGAAACCATAATTGAAATAAAACTTACAATTATGAATCGAGAATATCATTTGTAGGTATAAAAAACAAAGAGAAGATGACATGTTAACATTACAAATATATCTCATATACAATTCCTTCCCACATTTATTCATTTATGAAATAAAAACATACAAATCGACTTCTTTTTATAATTTCCTCACGTATGAACTAGTTTGTGGTCAATAAAAACTAAAGATATAAGAAGCTAAGAAGAAATATGCATCCAATCAACCTCCACGCGCCAAACATATAGAAATGTGATCTCACTAAATGTATGGACCTTTTGCATTTCTCATTGCAAAAAATATAGAAACCATTAAAAAGTTAAAGCTTTAACTGTGATGAAGAAGTGGAAAATAACATAAATTTAAAATTTTAGTTAATTTCCAACCAAAGAAACAAATACAATGAGCAGAGAAGAAGAACATGAGATGAGATGATCAGAGAAGAGAGAAAATAATAGCATACTAACTCCCAATTGAACACAAGATGAGCAAAGAAGATTAGTAAACAACTTCCAGTTCAATACGAGGCGAGCACAAAGGGAAAGGAGGAATAGAACGAGTTAGAGAAGAAGAGGGATGAAATAGGTTTTAAAATCATTGGCAGGCTAGCTAATTTTAAACATCAACCCACTACAAAAATCTTAGAATTGGTTAGAAATAAGTTATTATTCTCTACACATATTAATGAGTGAATTACATGTTAAAAAGAAATTAGAACGACGAACTGAAATGTTCAATTAATCAATGTTTTGAAAGAAAAGTGATTATAGTGAATTGGATTCAGTTGCTTGAGAATGGAACAAAAGAAACTATCCCCACCAACTAACCATAATTAAGAAACCACCTCCAATTCTTAATATCATTTATTTATTTATTTCAGCTAAAATCCCTAATTGGGGCTTAACCTTTTTTAGTTTGATCAATTTAGGACTTAAAACTTGTAACTTACTCATAAGATGAATTTGCTTAATTTAAGACTTTTATAGATGAAAATTAGGGCCTATTTTACGCATGCCGTTACATGTAGGTCAGTTAGTCTTTGGCCACGGGTTAGTTAGTCTTTAGCCATTTGTCGTTCGTATTATCTTGTTATCGGCTTCCTGCAACTTTATTCAGGTCGTAGCGTCAATATTTTATATAGCTAAAATTCGTTTCTTCTTGCATAATCTGACACATCTTGTCGGAGGGTGGGGGAGGGGTTGTTAACTATAATTGGATGAAACATCTGTATTGGGGTTTTATAATGTGTCATAATTGAGGTTTTAGTAGTTTGAGTCCACGATTGGATACCAAATTTTGCGTGGCTCTTTGTATGTTACGGACAGTAGTTTATGGATATAGATTTTAGGTTTGAAAGTTTCCCCCTTATAATGATGTCTCAAAGTGTCAGAAGAAGTGTTTCTCTATTAAGCCAGAAGGAAGAAAATTTAGACACATTACAATACATTAATTAAGTTTCTCAATCAACTCTCACCTAATGCTATTTGATGTTTCTCATTTTTCTAATATTCTGTTTGCGATGTAGCATCTAAAGCTTGTTATTAATGGCAGACGTCAAAGAATGTCTACTGCCTCCAAAACTTGCTTTAGCAATGAACCTCAAAGAAGCATCTTATTGACCATCTTCCTCTGGACGTTAACCTTTCAAGGTGTGGATTTTTTGGGTTTGAAAAAGCGTGGCCAGGGTCTTCGGTCTAGGATTCGTGTTGATGCATCTAGAAACTCCCAAATTTTTTAAGTCGACAAGTTCACTATGATGCGTCGTTGTGATCTACCTACCGTGATCTATGCTTGCTTGATCCTTTGTTTGTTTACCTCTCAACAATTCTTGGTAGAGAGAAGGCTATTGTAGTAAACTTAGAGCATATTCAGTGTATAATAACAGCTGATGAGGTTTTGTTGCTCAATTCCCTTGATAGTTATGTGTTGTATTATGTTGTAGAGCTACAAAGAAGACTAACAAGTTTCAGAACAAAATGGTCGATTTAGGGTTGAAGAGAATAAATTTAAATGAAATTGAACTTTTTTCTTAAATTCCACTTGGCCTGGACAATAGCTTATATGTTCTGAACTTCCCACGGCTAAAGACTAACTGACCTGCGTGTAACAGTGCGTGTAAAATATGTCCTAATTTCTGTCCAAAAATGTCTTAAATTGAGCATACTGGTGAAATTTTAGACCTTTTATGAGCAAGTTACAAGTTTAAGTCCCAAACTGATCAAACTCAAAAAGGTTAAGTTGCAATTTGAGCTTTTAGGCTATCTCCAACGCATTTTCAAAATGGAGGAGAAGCACCAAAATGGAGGAGAAATCAAGTCCAATCCACCAACATTTTCTCCTTTATTTTGGAGAGATGTTATAGTGTCACTTCAAATTATTGTTCATTTTTTTAATTTTTTAGCTTTTTTTTCTCTCCCAATCTTTTCTTTCTTGCTTTTTTCTTTATTTTTTCATGCATTCATTCTTTTTTAATTTATAGTATTCCAATATTTTCATTATATGTTTATTTAAGTAATTACAACTTTATAATAATTTTAAAGTTTAGTCTAATATTCATAAATATTTTCATTATATGCTTATAACTTTATAATTATTTACTTATAAATAAATATTTTAAATAACAAATTATAGTTTAACAAACATTTTATTATTTATTATTTATTAACAAAAAATATAACAACAATAATATTGTGAATAAAAAGATACGTGAAAAAGTAAAGTTGAGTTAATTTTATAAAGTAATTTTAATAATTATTAATGAAAAGTAAAAAAAATGTTGATAATATTCCTTTTTAGTGTTAAAAATAAAATTGTAAACTAGAGTAAAAAGTACTAGAACATTTTTAAAATAGAGAAAACTTTATCCTATTTTGAAAGAATGGATAAGAAAAGCCCTTATCCACTTATTTATATAGAGTTATACATGTGGAGTAGACATATATTCAAGAGAGAGGCAATTTTAAAATAGGGGCAATTACGTAAATTTGTTAATGTTTCCTTAACCCTGAAATATCCACGCTTTTCATTGCGAATTGCAAATTGCAAGGTATTATCGCATTTGGGGAAACAAAAAAGGAAAAAAGAATATAATTAGGCTTTTCACAGTTCCTGTTGACAATGGCGAATGTCTCTTACCTTCACCGTCACCTTCGCCAACGTGACGTCGTCGTAGAATCCGATCACCGCGGCCACCGCCACCTAGAACCTTACTTTCCTAAAATATCTGCTTCTTCGTCCTCCTCCACGATCACCGCTCGCTCACCGACGGCCTCTATATCCTGTTATCGACAATCCGAACCCTCGAATTTCAACTTTGGGCTAATCGACGACGATGAAGATGTTTCGGATCCAGACTCCGTGGTTCTTAATGAACCGGATCTTGTAGAACGCGAGAACCAGGTCAGTTTCGTGATGGATCTGTTTCAACAGCGTGTTGAGCAATCTCATGTGGCTGGTTCCGATTCGATGCACGAATTCGGTTCTCATTTTGGCTCCGATTCGACGAACGAACTGGGTTTTGGTGTGATTGAGGATAGTTGTGAACCGGGAATGGATGATTTGGAGCTCGACATGGAGTTAGGGTTTGGTTTAGATTGTCAGGAGAATTGTGGGTTCCAAAGTATAGAGCATGAAATTAACGATGATGATTACGGTGATGATGATTTTTTTGTTGAGAGAAGGGTTGCTGCTTTTGAATCTTGTGAGGCCGAGTCTACTGTTAGCGTTCGTGCGAGTGGGGTTGGGGTTGTTGGATTTGAGTCCAATTCTGATTCGGAGCATAATGAAAATTCTTTGAGTATGGACTTTCATTCAGGGGATGAGTATGGGTTGGATCATTTCAATGTTGCAGATGGTAATTATCATAATGATGATAATGATGAAGATGATGATGATGTGAGTGTTACTATTCCTTTTCGTTGGGATTCACTTCAATTGGATGACCGACGGGAAAACAATGAGGATTTTGAGTGGGAGGAAGTTGATGGTCGTGTTGATGAGAGAGAGGTGCTAAGCGTGTTTGTTGATGATGAGGAAGCATCAGTATCATTCTCCATTTCACCTATTATTTCTCCTGAGGATTTGGTGAGTGTAGAGAGGAGTGGAGGATTGGGCAACTTGGAGTGGCAGGTTTTGTTGAACACAAACAATCTGGAATCGAATGCAGATGAGGAGCTGGACCGAAATGTTGAGCCTTATTTTGGTGTTCATGATGACTATATTTACACAGCAGAATACGAGATGCTGTTTGGACAGTTTGCAGAGAATGAAATCGCATTGATGGGTAGACCTCCGGCTGCAAAATCTGTTGTTGAAACACTTCTGTCGGTGGTTTTGACAAAAGAGGATGTAGACAGTAATAATACTCTTTGTGCTGTTTGTAAGGATGATATTAACATTGGAGAAAGTGCGAAGCAGTTGCCATGCTCACATCGGTATCATGGGGAGTGCATTGTGCCATGGCTGGGAATCAGGAATACTTGCCCTGTTTGTCGCTATGAGCTGCCCACAGACGATGCCGATTATGAAAGGAAAAAAGCAGCACAAAGACCTGTAACTAGTGGTGGTTGACTTGACAGTAGCTCTATTGTTAAGGTTGATTTTTGAAGTTTGTCCAAGCATTAGGTTCTTAAAAATGTAGATATTGTTGTTGGATGAGTTGGTTTCTTTGTGTCAAGATAATAGGGTGCTTATTAATTTTCCCTCCTTAAATGACTGTCTGCCACTGCATTGTATGCTTGAGAATGAATTTTTTCCTGAATAATATTTGATGATTTGCATTGTTTTCCATGTAGTTTCTTCTGTAATCTTAACTGTCATAATGTTTGTAGTATTAGTCCCTGTTGTTGTTGGCGAGCATGTTGTTGGAAGACCAAAGAAGATATGATATTTGAATGACTTTATTTTCGCTAATATCTGGAATTACATTCAGGACTGCCATTTGAGTTTGCCTTGCAATTATTGAAGCTGTCTCATAGTCTAATACGTAATGTGCCAAAACAATATAGGGACAAAGTCAAGTAGTTCGGACGACTTGACCATTTTTTCTTATGATATAATACTGAAATCCAGCTGAGCTACAACTTAAAGTCAGTTGTATGAACTTTAGATTTTTCATTATAGTTACTGACATTCGGGACAAAAGGAACTAGGTTTATAGAGATGGGGTTGGGTATGGACCGTGTGGGGGCTGTTGAAGTTCTACATCTGAGTCCTTGTGACATTTACACCTAGTGGGGAGGAAGAATGCATAATTTCGGCCTCTACTTTTCTCTCATTCAGATAATTTCTCTGCGATAAATTCCTGGCTGTGGGACACCATGGTTTACGGGCTCTTGGGGTTTGCTTTCTCAATTGTGTGCCTGTAGACGGGGCTCTCAAAATCAGGCTTTTAGTCTTATGAGGGAGGGCATACCCGACATAATGTGAATAGCCTCTCAAGCAATGATCTCTTCTTATGTTTTATAATAAATGCATTTTTACCATGTGCATTGTCAAAAGGAAAGATATGAGATACAAGTAACCGCTGCAGGTCGGCATCCAACCGGAACCTATGTTGTATATATGCGGTGTTTTGGATAAAATAAGGTTGAGTGTTAGTTTTCAGTTTTAGAGGTGAAAAAAGAATTCAGTACAACTTTGCGTGTCACCATACACTCACCAAAGAAGGGAGTTACTAGAGAAAGAAAATGATGTCACCCAATAGAGGTCTAAGAATATTGACTGAATCACGAAGAAATGTGAGAGAGTTAACTGATTAAGATTAAGAAAGTACGTTAAAATGGAGAAATTGAGAGACAATGGAAAAAAGGTGTAATGGATCTTAGTGGCTTCAAAGAAAATGAAAGAAGGTTTTAAGGGTGGAAGGGAAAAAGATGAGAGGGGCAAAAAGTCTATTTAAAAAATAATTATATTAGTCTGCAAACCAATTGAAGCATAATGATCATACGTTTAGAATGCTTTGTATCTTCCGTAACAGGTCTCATTCTTCTACCCTTTCCTAAGAATGGTTGGCCATTTATAGTTATTACCTTGACACTAAAAAAGAGTTTGACCTAATGCTTTATTTCTAGCTTAGTTTATGCTTCACTAATAACTAAATAATTTTATTTGTAAATACTAAATATGTTTCTAGCACATATTTTCTTCCGTATGAGTTATATTTTTAATAAGAATGCTAGTTCTTATTGTTCATATGATATGATATGAACATACCACACCAATTTGTTATATATGGACGATGAGATTATGTTGATGCACAACCAATTCAAATAGACTTATCGGAAGGTCTCATTGGCTTACATCTAGTAGGAATTGAACCTACTAATTCTCCAATTATGAGTAGGGTGCTTTAACTATTTAGCTATAGATGCTTAACAGGGATCCTTGTACACAACCACCTATTCTCAAGTTTATTAATCAATATCTCTATCCAATTAAAATTCTTAAGCATGCATTATTTTATGTAAATTTTTATGAAAAGATTGACCCTAAAATTAGAAGATTTTATATAAGATTATCTCTAATACCCAATAAAATTCCAAATATTTAGGTCATGGTCAACTTACATATAGGTTCTCTCAAATCGACCATAAATAAATTAATATCATATCTAATCACTAACATAAAATTTATAAATTAAGAATATTGAAAGAAATTTCGACATAAATCTTACTTCATAAATAATATTGAATCAATCCTTACAAGGATAACACTAGGGTTCACCTTTCTAAAAATATAAAATAATCATCCATAAATCATGTTTTCACTAATAAATAAAAGACATAAAAATAAAAGACAAAAAAGTAAAAATAATTCTACACGAAATCTTCTTATTCCAATCAATTTAAATCCTAAAATGTGCAACTAAGGGTTTATCTTGAGAACAAAATTCTGAAGGTATAGAAATAAGTTCATGTTTAGATCGTGTTTAGTCACGTGACAAATTCTCAATGAAACAAAATAAATCAATAGCATACATAGGTAGAATATGGGTATATATTTGACCCATGTTATGAGTTTTACCTCTGAAATTATACCAAAATTGCTCTAATATGACTCAAATATGGACAAAGTCATTTATTTTTCATCGAGGAATTAAAAGGATACCTAAAAACACAATAAAATCCATATTGAGTGCCAAATCCTATAAAAATATAGGGGTTCAAATGAAAATTATGATAAAAATGTAATCTAATTATCATTTATCAAATTCTCCCACACTTAAGCATTTATGTGCCCTTAAATAAATCAATTTTATCACTCTTAACTTAAATATGTGGCAACTCTAGGAATGAATTTAACAAATCAATTAGATTAATTAAGACTCTCAATTATTCATTCAATTGCAAAATTCATCAATTTACTAGGTATTTAGCTATTTGTATCAAGTAATAAATTAATTTAAGTAACTCCACAATCCTTCAAACTTTAACTTCCATAAAATTCAACTTAATATATAAAGTGAACGTACATGATAAAGATAAGTCAACTTTCAAATATTTTTATAACCCTTTTTAAAAGAAAAACAAAACACTAACTTTAAAATAACATCATCATCATCATCACTGCCCAGTTTGAAATCCCGCCATGAAGTGGGATCTGGGGAGGTCTGATAGTACGCAGCCTTACCTCTACATAGTAGAGAGGCTATTTTCGGTAGACTCACATGCAAATGTGACAGTAAAAAGTGATGCAGATGAAACTGATATGGTAAGAGTGGAGGTAAATAAAATTAAATAAGCACGTAAAGAAATAAAATAAAACAAAACTAAATAAAATAGCTGCTATGGTGACTAAAATCGTCGTGAGTCGATACAAATTTAAAAGAAAAGTTATTAATATATATATATATATATATATATAATAACTTTAAAATAACATATGAGCATTTAAAGGCTTATTTGAACAGTCATCTAACGCTTTGGTATGAAAGTAAACATTTTGTTATGAATACTCCTAGATATTAAATTAGGCTACTATTCCAAATAACTATAGACACTATTCTTTCACTTCAGTTTTTTTTACTTAATTTGAAGTCAGTACCTTTCACTTCGGCTTTTTTTACTTAATTTGAAATCAGTAAAATGTATTTATTTAATGCTCACGTATTTAAATTATTTTTTCAATGAGATAATTAAAATTATTAAAAAGAATTGACTTCTAACTTAATTGTATGTCCAAAATATATAGAAACTATTAAAGTTAAAATCAAGTATCCATGTTTAAAATTAATGAAGCAAATTAGAATGAACTTGATTATACTCTTGACTATTTATCCAAACAAATCAAGTCACTTCTAACAAATAAACTTGTAATGAATCATCTTTATCAATATTGTTTAAAAGTTAAAAATATTTCTAGGATTATTGTTAAGTCAAAAAGACTTTGCGATGATAAATTTTGATAACAATCAAACAATAACAATGTTAGAGACAAATGAATGTTTTCGACAAATGTGTTAAGTGTGTAGATAAAGTACAGAACACAGATGCAGAAGGAAACACAGACGCAAAGACCACACAAATGCAGACGCAAAGTCAGTATAGATGCAAAATTGAAATACAGACGCAAAGGCAACACAGACGCAGACGCAGATGCGAAGTCAAAGTCAACATAGACGCAAAATCACAACACAGACGCAAATACAACATAGATATAGACGTAGATGCAAAAACAAAATACAGACGCAAACGCAGACGCAAAGTCAAGACGCAGACGCAGACGCAGACAAAATGTAACATCCCCTCACCTATGGGAAGGGTAATTTCGTAATTTGGCACGGGTTAGGAGTGTTTAATATTGCATTGACATATTCATGCATTCATATATGCACATAAGTAGCAAA
>JANZXR010000007.1:15739027-15754527 GCA_027575705.1 Erythroxylum echinodendron
TCAAAGAATCCAATACAACACTCAAAGGTGAAGCATATCGAAGTTAGACATCATTTTCTACGAGACTATATACAGAAGGGAATCGTCAGTCGTCAGTTTATTGAGACAAGTCATATCTTTACTAAGCCTTTGAACAAAGAAAGATTCAAAGAAATCAGACGAAACTTGAATATAGTAGTCTTTAGAGACCAATCGTTTGACACGTCATGACCCAGACGATTCTTAATGAAAGAAGATAAGAAGTCTCAAGTCTTCAAAAGCCAGTAACTACAAGTTACAGACGGTAATTATTTTTGGAGGAAAATATAGAGGAAATCCTCTCAGACGGTTCAAAACATCACCTACTCTGGAATACTCTTGAAATCCTCTGAAATAGATTTTTGCAGTACTCTAAAAATCAACTGTTCATTTCGAGACCTTTCGGTTACACTCTCATCTTTAGATACTAATCTCATTACTTTGAGAAGTTCCTACTGTCTAAAGATCACAATGGAGCAAGCAATGATTTATGGAAAGTATGTTGATTTCGAATCATTGAAGATGAATCAGATGGACATTAAACCAGAAGTTGATGCAGTTGGATGGAAAAACTTCTTTTAGGTTCGTGGATCAGTTTATCTGAATGAAGTTTATGAGTTTTAGAAGAATGAAAAAGTGGTAGATGATACAGTAGTATCAATGGTGGATAGACCATTGGTGATTGTGAAACTGAAGCTAATCGAGAAGCTTAGTGGATGTCCATGTATTGGAGAAGAGGTGTCTTCCAATCCTAGATGGATGATTAAAAATAGTCTAGAAAAGGCACTTGTGAATCGACAACTTTATGGGTGTAGTGACTCAAAGGATAAGAAGTCGTCGAACTTTGTTCCGAAGGCTAAAGTTCTACACAATATACCTTTTCATTGCATTCTACCAAGAACAGGATCAAAGAACGTTGTGACAACAATAGAAGAGCAATGCCTGTTCTATCTACTCAATCATAAGGCAATAAATCTTCCACACCTGATTCTGAGATATATGATGAAGACGAAGAAGGATTCCAATGCTTTTCCATATGGCATTCTGCTAACAAGAATCTTTACAGATTCTGGAATTCTTCTTAACAGAGGAAACAGAATGAAGATAAACATCAAAAGCGTTATTAATGCGGAAACTATTGGTAGAATAGGATTGAGTATAACTTCTACGCCGAGAGCAAGGATTGAGGGGTAGCATACAGCCAGAAGCAGCATGAGTGGGAATGTTACTCCCAAAGAGAAAAAGAAACCTCAATCTTCTGGAAAAATGGTTGTAGAAGAAAAGAAGAAATCGTCAGAAGTAGCAGTTGAAGCTCAGATGATGTGGCAAAGAGAAAGCCAGGTGAATCTATCTGAAAAACAAGTGTCGTTGAAAAGAAAGGCAGAGGCACTTGATTTTGAGAAAGTCAAAAAATCAAAAAGATCACCAAGGATATTAACTCTCCGACAAGAAGAACAGAAGAGAGGGAAAGGAATGACTCCTGGTGAAGAATCTCAGCAGATAGAAAAGACACCACATGCTACAAGATCTCTAGTCTCAATTTTGTAACAAGAGCAGATGAAGCCAACCAAAGAGACTGGAATTAAGAAGAAATTGGAGTTTTAGAAGAAGAGAACCCAACCACAACCACCTTTTAGACTGGTAGAAGAAAGTAAGAAGTTAAAGACCATTCAGAAAGAAACTACTTCAACTGGTAGTCAAAGAAAAGAAAAATCAGTTGAAAACAGAGTGGTATCTCAGAGTCCTATCATAAAAGAGGACTTGAGAATGAAGGTGATTGAAGAAGAGGTACTTGTTAGAAGCAGAAGCTCAATTATAATCAGAGAACTTATGAAAAGGTAGGTCAAGGTACAAGTTGAATCTATTTTGATCAATAATCGGTCTATGCATCTTCCAAATCATTAAGAAAGGAGATTATATGGGATTCTAAGGGATGAGAAGTCAGAACCATATCCATTGAAGATGACTAAAGATCAGTACACTATCTACCCAGTTACGAGTAGAATATTGATCAAGATTGTACCTGACATACAACCTAGAGCTTTAAACATTGTATGCAATGTGGACAAAGGGAAACAGAAGATGTACCCTGAAAGAAAAACAGGTGACCTGACTGAAGAATAGATACATGAAGCAGTGAGAAACATAGATGAGGCATGTAATGCAGTAAAATCAAGAGGAAGCTATGTTTCACATCACATTTCAAAAGCATCAGGAAGTAATTGTGGACGCTTCACCGCAGACGCAACCTCTTAGGTAGTTGGAAGAGTGACTAAAGGACAGTACAGACCTATCGAAGTAGAAGGTATTTTTGTCAACACAGAGACTCTTGTGCACGTGCTCATGCACCTTAGACTTTTGAGTTATATATCTTCAATTAAAGATGTCCTTCCTCTTCTTGGAAAACCTATTCCAAAGCTACCTAGACCTGATGACCTTGATCTCCCTGAAGGAAAGCAATTCTTCAAACCTCCTGTTCTGAAAATAATAGAACTCGATGTCAACATCTGTTGCTACATACTTCTATCTATCGAGTCCAACTCCATAAGTCAAACTTATTGGAATGGAAGAAGTAAGACATTCTGAGTAGTGAAGTCAGGAAGCCTTAGTGAAGCAGATTGAAGAAATTAATACTAAGGTTGATGATCTACAAGACTCAGTAAATGATCTACAAAACTCAGCTGGTGATCTACATGAGGAATTAGCTTATATACGAGTTACAACAGAACAAGATCTCAAGTTGATCAGAACAGATATGCAGCGCATATTTTCTGAGATAATAAAGCATCTGAGGTAACCTTTTTGATTAATAAAAAATAGGGGAGAGAAAAGAAGGAAAATAGGGGGAGAAAAGAAAAAAAAGGGGAGACAAGATTAGAGAGAAGAAGGAAAAAAGGGGGAGACAAGAAAGAAGAAGAGAAAAATAGAAGAAAGAAGAAAAGTAGACGATAGTATGCATATATGTATTTTTGGTTATTGTCTTCTTATTCTTTGTTTGTTTTCGTCTAATTCATTTTTTGTTTTCTTATTCATCAATTGAATAAAAATTCATTCACTTTGCTAATGATTATTTGTTATCATCAAAAAGGGGAGATTATTAAGTGAAAAAGACTTTACAATGATTAATTTTGATGACAATCAAATAATAATAATGTTAGAAACAAATGAATGTTTTTGACAAGTGTGTTAAATGTGCAGATAAAGTACAGAACACAGACGCAGAAGGAAACACAGACGCAAAGACCACACAGATGCAGACGCAAAGTCAGTATAGACGCAAAGGCGAAATACAGATGCAAACACAATACAGATGCAGACGCAAATGCGAAGTCAAAGTCAATATAGACGCAAAATCACAACACAGATGAAAATACAACACAGACGCAGATACAACATATACGTAGACACAGATGCGAAAACAAAACACAGACGCAGACTCAGACGCAGACACAAAGGCAACACAGACGCAAAGAAGATATAAACGATATCATAAAAATACAGTAGCACGTCAGACAGTTATTTAGTCAGAGTTAGTTACAGAACTCAACTAAAAGACAATTATCAAGATTCAAGAAGTGGTTATCAAAGATCAAGAAACAGTTACAGACGAAGGCTATAAATACTAGTCGTAGTCGAGGATGTTACAATGTTAGATAATCTTAGAAATCTTAGAGAAGTTAGATTCTTAGACAATCTGAGACAAGTTAGAAAATCTTACGATTCAGAAAAGAGAAATTCTGTAGTGCGATATGAAGAGAGCTAACATTACTGTAACAAAAGCTCACAATCTTTTTCTAGTGAGAGAAAGGAAAGGCTGATAACCTGGAGAGGCTAAGATAGCTGAAAGAATACTTTGTAAAAGACCTGAAGAGGCTCTGGAAGGGAAGAAAGAATACTTGTAATCGGTTGAAGTATAGTGAAATACTCAGTCGAATTCTGAGGACTTGACGTAGCCTATGATTTGGGGCGAACCAGTATAAAAATTGCAGTGTCTATCCTCTATCCTTTACTTCAGTTTATTTTGTTGTTAAACAATTATAAAGAAGTTATTTGCGATTTAACTAAGTAATAATTTTCGTATAAACTTTGTGATATCTTTTTAACAAGAAAGAGAAGTTCTTTAGCAAGATTCTATATTCACAAAAAGGAAACACCATTCAACCCCCTTCTTGTCTATCGAGTTTCTTGTACGTAAAGTCTATAGTCCTTATTAAAGCTAATTATAACAAAAGTAATAAGTATAAATAGATTACTCCCTCCCCTAAAATTAAATTGCACATCATCCTTGAAATACACTACATAGAAAAACAATAAAAAACTAGAAAATATGTGGTACTTTTTTTGTATCATAAAAGAATGCCAACCTTATCCAATGCCATCAATAATCCTTAATATTTAATCTATCACTAGTACTCCTTAACTATTGGCTTTCTCTCTGAAGACATACAAGGATGTTATATAACATATGAAAAAACACGAATTTAGGTTGGATACTCTATTGCCTATATCTAAATCTCATCCTAAGTAAGATATTCTCGATCTAATAATGAAAGAACAATAAAATGTGCTTGAGTATATTACTTAAAAACTAATTTTAACTTAAAACACATGCAACAAGATTAACATCAAGTAAAAAAAATATAATAATAATACTAAAGATCCTAAATCTATCAAATTGAAATTAAACATGTAAATCATTAGTTTGCCTCCCAGTAATCACTTATTTATAGATCTTTTAACTGGACTTCTTGTTCAAGCTCTTCACTTTGGTGTCTTCTTAAATGAAGGCTTGATTATATTCTTCTTAGGTCTCTTTATCTCCTCAAAGATTCCTCTTTATAATCATAGGCTCATTAGCTTCCAAATATGGCATATGCTCTATTAGAATAAGGTTATCCATGTTACCTTCTTCTCCTTTCATGATACAAGTTTCCAATGGATATTTTGTGATTATTTCCTAAATAACATGCGAAACTTCAGTATCAATCACATCTATAGACAAATAAGTATCATATTTGACAAGTGGATGCCTAAGGGTTTTGGATACCTTAAAAACTACTTCCTCTTACTCTATCTTTAGGATTAATTTCCCATCATACACATTAATCATAAATTTAGAAGTAGGTAAGGAAGGTTGTCATAAGATCAAGGAAACCTCTATTTTATCCTCCACATCTAAGTCACAAAATCGGTAGGAAAGATGAATTCATCAACCTTAACTAAAGAATGTTCTATAATGTACTTAGGATACTTAATTGACCTATCTACTAATTAAATGCTCATCCTAGTTGGTTTAGGTCCATCCAATCCCAGTCTTTGAAACATGTCAATGGAATCAAAGTAACACTATATCCTTTATTCTCTAATGTCCTTTCAATTAAACAACAATCAATATTATAAAGAATAGTAAAACTCTATGAATCTTTGATTTTCTAGGTTAGCTTATTTTATAGTATTGCAATGTACTCCTCACTCAAAGGAACTATTCAAAACTCCACGAGCCTCTTCTTATTAGAAGGAGATCCTTTAAATACTTAGTATTTTTTGGCATTTGTGAAGAAAGCTTCAGCACTAGGAATGTTGAGATGTAATTATTTAAAAAGCTTTAAAAAATTACCAAATTTATCTTCCCTTCTAAAGCTTGCTCAGGTGCAAAATTTTCGATTGATGCCACTTCCTTGTTTAGGTCCTCCATTTTCTCTTTCTCCCTCTATAATTGCACTGACCTTAGTTATCATTTGGTACAAAATCCTTATCATTGAGAGGAGTTTCATCATTGTTCTCATTCAAATTTAACGTACCAAATGACAGGTCAATACTTTCCCATCCAAGATTATCTTCTAAGTCATTGACATCTATCAAATTCGATTCTTCAGAAACCCAATCCATTAAAAAATCAATATTATCAATAGAAATTGGATCACTTAAACTACTTGTGCTATTAAAACTCATAGTAAATAATAAAATTTAATTATTAGAAAATTATAAGAAATTATATCAAAATTAATAATGATAATAACATACTTTTCCCGAAGCTTTAAATTGTAAAGAACAAAACCAAGTCATTCAACCTCTTATACTCCAATCTATTTCTTTTTTTGGAATGGATAAATTCAAATGTGCTCCAGTTTCGTTCATAGTCTGTTGCACTCACACATTGACATAAAATCTTAATTGCAAATCTTTTCAATTTTGGAATACCATTTCCGAATTGATCCCACTAAAAAACTGTAAGTTATAAGATAACAAAAGTAGCGTTATAAACAAAATAAAGTGATAATTAATTTTCAACAAATAAGAAAAAGGAAATAACTAATACCTGGAGAAAGTTTTTGTCTTTGTCGAATAGCAATCGACATTCCAAAATCCCCATAAGACAACTTATAAAGCTCCATTTGTGAGTTTAAGAGATATTGCATCTCGTCAATGTTAACAATTGTTGTAATGATATGTAAAGAACCTCCCAAATCATTACCACATAGTTTTTTTACTAATTGTCCTTTTACAATAATCAAGATGAATCAAGAAGATTAGAGATAATAAAATATTCCACTGTAAATTTGGATAAGATTATTATAATTAAATTGAAATTTAAAAACTAGTATACACCTTAAACATTGCAATTAATTATGACTTCTTAAACAAATAATAAAAAATTAATTTAATCTAAAATTTAATAACTCAAAATTTAGATATATCTAAAGTAGTCAATTCTAATTGGTGTCTTTCTATAAGAATATGATGTCATTTGAGTTATTTCAATTTGGTTTTTTTTTGTGTATGTTTAGACAAATTTTCTTTTCTACAGGTAATGGTAATGTAATTGCACTTATAGCTACAAGCTTGTGTTTATATAAACTTGGTCAAATATAGGAACAACCAATGTGAATTATAAGTAGTAGGGTCATTGTTAGAAAAACACTACTAAAAGTTATAACTAAAATTTAGCAAATCATGAATGGATCTTCTTATTTTTTTGTTTTTATTTTCAAATTTAGTAAACAAAATTTGATTGTTTCAAAGTTCAAACCACAAATGAACCAAACCAACCAAACCATTACAATTTATCACATAGCAATATAAGACTTTCATAAATCATGAACCAAACCAAAAAATACAACTTTTATATTTTCATTACCATCCAATTCTTTCAAACCAACCATAAACATATGGTTTTCATTTTTTAATTACCAAAACTGAAAACCAACCAAAACATGACCAACTTCAAATTCAATCCAACTCCAATTCTCCAACCAACGATAAACAATTAACCAGAAACAATCACCAATCCTTCACAATTTCATTCCATTAATTATAAACAATCACAATTCACAACACAAACAATTAACCATAATCATGCTAACAAAAACTGAAAAAATAAAACATACACAAACCAACAGAAATCACAATCGGTGATGGGTCGAGAATCAAGATATGGGTATTATTCCTAGATCCGACAGCAGAGTCGATGGTGGTTGCGTCAGAGATTGGAGAGGGAGAGCAGAGTCGATGGTTGTTGGTCACGGAGGACGATTGATGGGTCAGTGACGACAGGCGACGTCGCTTGGTGGAACAAGATGTCTGAAGGTTGGAAGATGACGTCGCTTGGTGGATGAGCAATGGAGCTCCGCCAGAGAGCACCGCTAGAGCACGACTACCGCTGAGGAGTGGAGAGGACGACAAGAGGAGAGCAACAGAGAAAGGATCTTCGTTGAGAGAGAGAGTAAAATTGAAAAATGAGAAGTAGAGATGCAGGGGAGTCGCGAGTCGACGGAGGGGGTTATTTAGGGTTAATATTTTTTTTACAAATTGGTCCTCAAGTTTTGAAGTTTCACAGTATTGGCCTAGTAATTTTCGGTATTGTGAGTACTGGCCGGTATCAGGAGAAAACAACTGGTAGCTAAGGTCAGTATCAACAACACAAATACTATTCTGTTTTTCGGCCGGTACAAAACAGTATCTGTATCTATGCCATAAACATATCTTGTTTTCTGATTGGATACTCGACCTTCAAGAACAGTTATTTCATCTATAACAGTTGTTGTCATCTACTTCAGTAGGGTTAAAATCTCAAGTTGAGCCACAATCATGCCTCTATAGGGAGGATGTTTTTTATGAGGTGGGCATTTGCCGGATTTTCTTCCTTAGGTACTAGTATATACGGGTTTGAGTTGATGAAAAGATTCGATCTTAGTGGGTTCTTGGAGAAGAAGAAAAACGGGTGTAGCCATTGAAGAAAGTTTCATGACAAAACAAACAAATCGCTAGTGTTTGTAACCTAAGACAAGAGAGAGGTGAAGAAGATGGGTATAATGATATTGCTAAAGGACTCTTGGGATTTTTGTGAGAAAGATGACAAAAGAACGGCAAGAGGAGAGGTGTGGGGTGGGTTTTTTGTTATTCTCTTCACCCATTCATCTATTTCGGAATTCCTAAAAAACGAAGTGAGGAGAAGTAAGACAGATGAGGTTCCAGAAAAACCGGTTCTATATAAACCGACTAGTTTATATATAGAGAGTTTATTAAATGAAACTGAACTAAACAATTAGTCAGTTTAGATTATTTTCAATTGAACCGATTAGTCTAGTTTGACTTTTAAAACATTAGTATTTACAACAGTTTTCATGTGCAATGATGCACGTTTATGCAATCATAGAGCCATTGGCTTAGTAACAATGTCTTAAGACTTTTACCATATTGATTGAAAAACAATACAAAACTTAGTGGTTTGATTACATGTTAGTGTCACAATTTTAATTGATATTGGCCGATATTTAAAATACCAGTCAAATATCGTTTGGCATCGTTATTAAAAAATTCAATAACTTGTTTGCAAAAAAATATTTAAAACAAAATTAATGAAGTTCCAATCTAAATGCCAATGAAGAAAATGAAGATGAATCTTGGTTCAAGAGAGCAAGAATAAGTGAAAGATGTGAAGACTTCTCTTCTAGATTTGTCTAACTTTCCTTGGAAGCCATTCTTGGGAGGCTCTTGTTAGCTGTGTAGTATGGAAAAAGTATGTAGCAGTTTGAGGGGTATGTGTACAAGTGATCATCTTTGGGAGAAACACTTGAAGTGGAAATGAAGTAAAGTAATTGGTGAAGTTGCTCACAGGGAATGGCAATGAAGCTACAAGTCTCTTTAATCAAGACAATCAAAAAGGTTTGATAGGAATTCTTGGCAGTTACCGGCCTTTTTTGCTTGGATTAACCAAAATTTCAAAATAGACTGGAAGAGATAATGAAATAGAAAGGAAAAAAAAAGTATTTACTCTTTGAAAGCCATTATTGTTATTTTTGTGTCGGAATGTCAATAGGTCAGGTCGAGGTCGGACTCGGGCCGTTTTTAGTCCTGCCCTAGGCCATGGTGACCCAATGGCCAATCTATGGCCAGGCGGGTCGGGATGGGCCGACCACTCAGTGGGCTGACCGACCCGTGGCCCGGGCCATGGTCCAATGGGCCACAGGTAGGTTGAGCTAGCCTAGCTTGCCATTTGTTTTTTTAAGTAAAAAAATTTCAAAATAACATCGTTTTGGACAAAATAATGTCGTTTCGAAAAAAATAGACGGATTATAGACTGGACGGGGCTGTGATTCGGCCTGTGCGGAACATGATTGACCCTTGGCCTGCCAGCTCGGGCCAAAAACGGGACTAGCTGAGTCGGGCCGGGTCATTATTGACATCCCTATTCTTGTGATAGTGATGTGAATGCTAGGTAGTACGATAGAGATTGAAACTAAATTAAGGATTTAGAATTAGATAACAATTATTAGGGTTTTTAATATAGTTAATAATAATTAATAATATAATTATTATAATAAAATAATTAAATTTATTTATAATAATATAATATAATATAATATAATATAATAAAGTTTTAAAAATAAGAATAATAAAGTTTTTCTTTCTTTCTTTTCATTTTCATTTTCATTTTTATTTTTATTCATATATGTATATCATTTGAAAATACCTTTTCAACTAGTTAAAAGTAAAATTGCCTATTACTGGACCTCTCCAAATTTTCGTCTTAGATTTCTACTAGATGTTATTGTTATAGGTTTTTAAAATAAATTACTCAAGCTCTAATATACAATTTAGTGAAACTTACTTATTAGATTAAAAATTTTAAAAATATCATGTCTAAAGTGACAAAAACTTAATAACATTTAATTACAAAAATTTGATTACCTTGATTATATGATAAAATTGTAACATTTTAAGCACTTTGTATTGTTCTTAATTTTATATTTATATGATAATTAAATTATCTTTTTTTATTAATTGTGGTTATTATTTATATGTAAAATATGTAAAAATAATATTGATAAAAATAAATAAATAGCTTTTATTTTAAATTTACAAGTTGGTAAAATTAAAAATTATATAATACAATATATTAAAAGACTATTTTATAATTTTTAAAAAATTCAGACTACTTTATAAATTTAAAAATGACCTAAAATATTATCCGCTATTAATCGTACCGATACACTAATATACCATAATCAAATCGTGTAACAGTACTGTACCACTGTTTCATCACCCACTGGGGCAGTCAAAGATTTGTTAGATTTGTTAGGAATAACCAGTAAACTAGCTGTAAGAATATTTGGACATCATTAATCATTTGACTTGTAACATACACGCTCTTATATAAGATAGCTTACGATTCTAACCATACCAAAGGCCAGGTTAAGTTTGCTTCTTTTATTGCTCAGCGGTACTTTCGGCACTGCATTTGGGTAACCACGTTTAACTTGAAGAGAGCAACTTTTGTTATTTACCATTTATTCTAAGGTAGCTGCTATCCTATTTACAACAGAAGTCTTTAAGTTTCTGAGGTTGATGATGAACCAGTGCTGCTCAGCTCCTCAAATGCCTTGACGGGGTCTGCATATGACTCCATGCAAGGCAACCTAGGGAAATGGCGGAAAAATGTTAAATCTATCGTTCTGCCTGAGCATGAAAATGGTGATAATCTTGGTGCTTATTTTTCTTACCTGCTTGACATTATAGTCTCGTCATCTATAGTCGATTTTTCATCAAATATGTTACCTGGAAGAAGGAAACAGTAAACTTCAAATCTGGAAGAACAAAAGAAATGAACCTGTAAAAGCATTATAACATCTGCAGTTGCAATCCATCGGCATGCCATGTACCAACATCAATAGAATGAGAAAGAACTTTGACCTTTCAATAGCTACTTTCAGTATCTATCTTTTGTGATCTGTTTTACATACTGCAAAACAATCCACTGATAAATTGGGCAGCAATAGATATGTGTTATTCTTAAAAGCAGAAAATATCTCCACTTCAGTTTAATAAATCAAATTCCCAAGAGTTTAACTACTCATACTACAATAGGAAAAATGTTGCAGGATGCAGTAGACCCAGCCAGTAGTCAGTATTCAACTATTAAGATCAGAAGTTAATAGAAGGTACACTTTTTACCTCCGTAAATATTCTTCTTTGAGAAATACTTCTTCATCAAACGGCGGGTGTAGTCAGCTTCATATCTTCTGAACTTCTCAATGTATTCTTCACTGTCTAGAAACCTGAACATATTTAATTTATTGTTATAAGGGCATTTAGACCTTAGATTAAAGTACTGCTAATGTAATTACATGTGTCTGTCAAACTTATGTGAAAGCAAACACGTTAAATGCAACAGTAAAGCGTGAAAAAGTCTGTTACTGGTGATCAAGTAAAGAACACCATATGGAGGGAACAAAAAGATAAAATAAGTATTTATTTGGGAATTTTGGAACTTTAACAATGAATAAAAGGCTAACAGAAGCATAGGATATGCTTTTCAGCAATTGATAAACAGTAAAATATTGAAGAGCCAAAGACAAACACGTAATCTTGTGAGAACTATATTTATATGCCCATTAATACCTAACTTAAACGGTTTATTCCGTAAAAGAGGTGCAACTCAGGACCTACTTATGACATGTTTTTGGACCAATGGACATCGAGAGGAGTTTTGCCTTAAAGGAACAACAACAATCAGACAGAATATATCTCTGTAATAGATCAATAAACATAAGTGCATCAAGAGCCAAAGACAATCATATAACCCATTTATACAAGTAAATCCAAAAAAAGTCCAAAAAGGACATTAGGAAGTCATCCAATGAATTATATGTGACACAATATTTTAGAGTCAAGGACCAATAAATGGCATCAAGAGGATAAACCTGTAGGAGACAACCAATCTATGTAAGGAAACCATAGAAAGGACCAATACATGGAAACAAGAGGACACGTGCAGGATAGGACCAATCTATATAAGGAAAACCATAGACTTTTGAAAAAGACTCGAACTAGGTTATAGAAGGGAATAGTTAGGCATCAAGACATCTTTCCAAATACATAAATGCAGTTCATATCCCATCCCTATAAGCCCTACACATCCTATCCAGCCAAGTACCCTTTCACACAGGGAGTATTGCTCCGACTGCCGTTCACTACATCCGATACCATCAACTTCCAACTAGAAGCAACCAACTAAAGGCATCTCTATGGAAAAATAAGCAATTTAGAAGCAGACCATATCAATGTGGCACACGTCTGACCCTAGTTATAGACAAGTTACATATCTAACAATATACTGTTTCTCTTTGCCTTGTTCCAACATTTATCATAAAGAGTTCGAAAGGAGAGATAGGTCTTCAAATACAACAAATATCTCGCAAATTCTTATGTGGTAAAGGGTGGTTCCTTTTCTTAGATAGTCTTTCAATTTGAATATCTGTTTCAGAACAATCCAGGTGAAGTACATATGTTAGCTACAAGTAACCCATAAAAAAAAAAGGAAATTTCAAAACTAGTCCATGGATTGCCCTCCTTTCATGTTAAGTTGCTCAGATATCTTCCTTAAATGTTCCCTAATTAGATCCAAGGACAAAAATTATAACTTCTACCTATCTGCTAGCAAAATGAAGAACTTTGATTAATGAGAACCAGAAAAGCAATTATGCATCACAAATAGGTAACAATGGAGAGCCTAAATTCAGATTGATTTTAAATAAATTACTCCATCCCTACAATATTTTCTTGAAGCTTTTGTGTGAATATACATGTCATACTTTCTTAAGCATGATCAGCAGTAACGTAGATCTATTTCTTTTAGTTCATGAAAGACCTTGAATTACTGGGCACCTTCCCATGCAAGGCTGTTGTAAATCAGTGATAAGTGTTCCTCAACAAGAAAATTATCAAATGGAATTAGTCACATTCATCACTTGCCGCAGACAGATATTTCAAAATATAAAAGAAAAGTGGTCATAGTTTCAAAGTTAAGTTTTGATTATCTTAGCATGCATACCAAAGTTTTTACTGTGCCTGCAGTACCACTGGTTCCGAAGACATTAGAGCTGTTACTGACTTCCATAAACTGGTAATGATAATCTCTAACCAGTATCAGGGTTGATCGCCAATCAAATGAGTCAGATTACTTTATTTAAGGAATGAAACATGACTACAGAAACAGAAAGAGAGATGATGCTGGGATATAGAATTCAACAATGAAGGCAATCATTTGTCTTAATACATACAAGCACAAGACATGATAGAAGCTTGAAAAATAACCTTTTCTTTTTCTTCAAGAGCAGTACTGTGATCAATATTAAGCAAACAAGAAAATTGTCAACTAAACAAGATCATTTCGGTGAGTCAAAAAGACGGTTAACATGATCGAGACTTAAACGAACCAAACAGGAAACTCAAGCAGAAGATTCAAAAACGAATAAGAAGAAAAGCTTTTAACGCCCAGATCCACAACTCATCAGCAAAACAGAAACTTTACTTCATGTTTCATCCCTCGTCCAATTTCTCAGCTTATAACCGAGAGGCAACGACAACATAAGCAGAAGCAAAGCATCATGAGATTAAAAGGAGTAAGGCTTGAAGATCATGGCAATGGTGTAGCTTCGATAAAAATAAAAAGGGAAGAAGCAGAAACTTACGCAAGATGGGAGACGTCAGGCTTTTGCTCGACGGGGACACCGTTCTCGCTTGCTTCCTCAACCTTTGACCCAAACAAAAACCCATAAACAAGCTCACCACAGAACTAAAACACACACGCATTCAAACAAATGGAGAAAAAGCAAGTACCTTTGGAGCAGATGGCAGCGTAGTGGTGGTGGTGGTGATGGTGTTGGGAGCAGAGTTGACCGAATTGGAGGCGGAGGGTGGCGAGTGCGGCGGAGGTGGAGGCGGAGGTGACGAAGAAGCCATTGTTTCTCTGAAATTTTTGCTACTTTTGTACACTAATATGTAGAGGGGGAAAACCCATACACTGATGGGTCTCTGCCTCTATGGACAAGTGCAGGACACGAGTCTGCAACTTTTAAACGATACGAAAAAACGACAAGACAAAATCACATAACACAACGCAACTCGAGTAGGTTTGAGTCGGAACAAAAGGTCCCTCACAATTATAATAATTGTGGTTGACAACAAATTTTTTAGTTTATAAATCTTCATTATGATTGTTTTATAAAAGATTTAGTAGAATTCTTATTTATATTTAAAGGTAAAGAACTTTTTGTAAGTTATAAGATTAAATAAATTTGAAAATTTTAAAAATAATTAAAAATATTATCTTTCTGTATTTAAAATTTAATTAAAAAGATATTATTAAATGAAAATTAATTGATTTATTTTAGTTTATAAAAATTAGTTAATTTATAAAATGTGGTTGACTAATTAATAAATAAGTAATTTTTAATAACAGAAAGTATTAAGTTAAATAAAAATTAAAATAAAATCTAAAAGCTAATCAATTTGAAGCTTTTATTGTTAAACCGATTTGTTTTTTAAAACAGTACCAGAATTTTCGTAAGACCATTTCTAGTTAAATACTTGGAAGTAACTCTAGTTGTCCAATTTTAGAATCCTTGAATATTGGCTCTTTCTGTCTAATTTTACCTCTGCTTTTCTGTTATAGTTTTCAATTTTTTGTTTATATTTTTAAATAAAAATAAAATGGTTTTTGTTATTAATATTAATATAGTTATATTTTTGTTACAAATAATAATTACATATTAGATAAAACTTAAGAAAAATTATTTTTAATTAAATAAATTTATTTAATCTTTTATATAATATTTATTAACAAATTATTAATGAAATTATGTTATTTTAATAAAATAAATAATTAAAATTTTAAAATTTTATTTATAAATTAATATTTATTTAAAATATATTTTAATTATAAAATCAAATTTTATTTGAATATTTATATATTTGAAATTTGATTATATTTATTAATAATTATTAAAATTTAACTACATATAATCTAATTATAAAAATTATAAAATTAAATTATTCATAATTTTATTGATAATTAATTTTAAATATATATCATCTAATTTTGAATTTTTAATAAAAATTATGAATAATTTAATTCAACACTATATATTTAATAAATTAAAATTAATAATCAATAAAAATTATGAATAATTTAATTTTTA
>JANZXR010000007.1:15770508-15800904 GCA_027575705.1 Erythroxylum echinodendron
GCCCATGATTTTAGGATGTCAATTGCTATTCATTAAAAAGACAAACTTAATCTAAGTATATATTTTTTACTTTCTTCGTGGGACTAATTTGAAAATGGTGTTCTGGAATTACAAAGATTTGCAATTCAAATTCTAAGTCAATATATAGGTGCAATATATTCTGAAAAGAATTAGAGCACATTTTAATTCATCTATTACAAGAAATAGAATATATTGGAGTACCAAAGATTAAATGATTTGTTCTTTGTTCGATATAATTTAAAGTTTGAGAAAGGTATGCCAATATCATTATTAAGTTAGATATAATTGCTTATAATTTTTAATAATTTAATTTTATTATTTACTAGGGCTCTTAATAGAACAAGTAGGTTAGTAGATCAAATTTTTATTGATAATATTGATCTTTTGGTGGATTAAGTTTTTGAAGAACTAAGATTAATAGATGAGAGTGACTTGGAAGATAATCTTGGATGAGAAAGTATTAACATGTCCTCTGGTGTAATAAATTTGAATGATGGTGATGATGAGGGTTTACTCAATGATGAGGATTTTTGTACCAAATGAGAATTGAAGTCAATGAAATTTAAGTGGGTATTTGATAAATGAAATTTCATGTTTTTGTTTCTCCTTCACTTATATTGGATGTATATGTTAAATTTTATATGTAATATAACTGTAAATATTTTTGTTTCAAGTTTCACTTCTAATTGGTTCTTTGGCACGAACTCTTGATGTAAATTATAATTATTAGAGAGTCATGGATATTTATTCTTCTTTTCATTTGATGTTTTGATGTAATTATTGATTATTATATGATGAAATTGAAATATTTTAAATGTTTTATATTGTTCTTAATTTTATATTTGTATGATGATTAAATGATCTTTTTATATTAATTGTGGTTATTATTTATATGTTAAATATGTGAAAAATAATTTAATAAAAATAAATAAATTATTGTTATTTTAAATTTCTATTATTATTATGATTTTTGGAGACATGATTTATGTAAAATTTAAATTATACATTATACAATATATTGAAGGACTATTTTACAATTATAAAAAAATTTAGGGACTATTTTATAAATTTAGAAAAATATTTGAAATGACACCTAATATTGACTAGTACCAATATAGTACAGTACCAGAATGAAATTCGGTATGGGTACTAACTTTTTATAAGCTCTGGGTAACCAAATAAATCGAAAAGATATAAATATGTAAACTTTAAAAACATATTTTTATTATTAAAGAAGTTACCTTAAACCCTTCATTGTGATACAATTGAAAATCTAACGAGTTATATTAATTCTTAACATTAAGATTCAAAGGACAACTCAAAACAAACAAATCAAATGAAAAAACTGTAAAGAAAAAAAAAGAAAGTTAAGAGGGTTTGCCTCATTTTCCTCTTCATTAGTGTCAAGAGTAAGTTGGACTCTATTTTGTCTCATTTTATTCTTTATAAGAGTCAACATTTTGTTTGTTATGAGAGTCAAGAGTGAATCTTATTTTATTCTTCACGAGAGTAGGCTCTGGACAGTTATCGTTTCTGTCCTTGCCAAGGCCGAGCTAGGTAGAGTAAGACATTTATAACATTAACCAATCCACCACAAACTTCATACATATTTATAAAAGTAGCAATTCTAAGTTTCTTAAAAGGAAAAACGGCTAACATCACACGAGACAAGATGGACTTAACCATAAAATGCTTGACTTTCATACATGGAAAGGATACAAGACCCTGGGAGATTTCATGTAATGTAATACCGACAGAAAAACAAAAATGAAGTCTACAACAATGATTTAAGGTGTGAATAGCAATTTGATGATTGTTATGACAGTCAAAGAAATGGCACAGATAGACCAGAGACTGAACCTGAAGAAAAGAGGAAGCGGAATTGTGACGATATCGAAAAACGCAATGACTACAAATAAGATACTAGCTTTCTCCATCAACCCACCTACCACTGGAAATGTATCATTCATCCAAGTAGCCACCAAGAGACACAGGAAAGCAAATAAGATTGCAACACACAATACGATGAGTGAAAGAGGATGCGATTGATCATCATCGTGAGTCTGCAGTGACAAGAGGGCTATTTCAAGGGCCGAAGCAAAGCAAAACTCGATGATCATTTCTCGCCAGTTCATGCTCTGATGATCATGGTCATTACGGACAACCCTGGCCACCCTACGACACAATTCGGATATGATTTTTACGACCAAATTGTAAACCCTCTTAAACGGAGTAGCCATAGCAATGTCAATGCATATGGAATAAGCGCCATTATTAGTTACTTCTCTATTTATAAGTATTCAGAGATTATGTTGCCAATATAAGCGTGCTTGCGTCACTTGTCGACCAAAAGATCCATAGCGTGAAGAAGGAATTTTTATCACCAAGAAGCCGACAATTAAGGATATGTGTGCTTGTATGGCATTTGGCTTATATTGCAACTCATCAGTATACCTTGGTTACAATTATATACTGTATCAACTTTGTTCTTTGCATGTTAAATGTCCTTGAAAATACTCAACTAGCCATATTATTGTCTTTAGTTCTCTTGGAACTATAACCAATTATAACTTGTGATATCCCCAAATTCTCCTCTATCTTCGATTGGTTCATTAATTTTATGCATGGGTTACTCTTGGGATTTACCAGGATTTTATTAATCTTCTCCTCATGTTCTTGTAGCTTTCACGTCAAAGCTGTTGATAATGTGGAGAGAATATAAAAGGAACTTTCCTAATCCTATAGTAAAATCTTGTTGGAAGTTGAAGCATGTCTAACAGTAATGTAAAAGAACCTTTATTAGCGTGATAGTAAAATCACGTCATGTTGGAACATTTTCTTGGTAACGACCATAGGTATTATCTGCTTCATATCTCGTGATTAGGAAACAATTCTAGGCAAATACTCTTAATAGTTCAATATAACTACAATCACAATTTATACACACAGATAATCCTAAAATTCTTAATTGTTTTTACCTGCACATACATCATAAGTGATCTAATATAATTGCGTTCTCTCTTTTAACAACCAAACAATTATGCCACATATGGCTAAACTGCCATAGAGTTATGACGAGCAGAGCCCTCAGGAACTGTGGCGATGATATAGTAAACGAAAATCAATAAGGAACGAAATCTCAAATTATGTTTTACTAATTAAGAGAGGATATCCATAGGTGAGGACTGAGGATAGCACTTTTTAATATGATATGCAGTAGTATTATGTGTAACACAACAACTAAAAAATGAACTCAATTAATTTCTTTAACAATAATGACTCACCTTACAAATTACTTTTAAATTTTAATACTTGGGGTATGAGAAGTTCACATAATTATATTTTTAAAAATCAATAAGTGAAACAATGTATTTGCTTTCAGATCAATTGCATTATGAGTTCTTTTTCGGGGGGAAAAAAACCTACACGTATACCATCAAATTCCTATCTTAATTTTTTAATTAATTTGTTGATAAATACTAATATAGTCTTCTAATAGTTAAAATAACAGGAAGATGCCCTGAGTGTAAATGAAGGTGTGACCCTAAGTCAAGGGTTGATTCTATTTAGTTGTACTTCCTTGTCATTTATGCCATAGTAGTAATAATGAAAAATGACCAGACATGCACGTTACTTACATTCCCAAGTAAGGAAGAAGAAGCATAGATTTTGTCTAGGAAATCTCGGAAATATTGGATTTTTATGCCTTGGTGTCTTCTGGCGATTACACATGTAGAAACAGGCTCCCATTCACTATTAAATACTAAATATCGCATCAAGCTTCACCTCAACCTCAAGTTCCTTTAAATCGACCATCCATCATTTGTCCTCTTCCCTTCTATCAATTCCTATTCCACACCTACAAGACAATCTTCCTCTCCCAATTTCCTCCATCTGGACATTTCTTCACAGTGTTCAATATTTTAGTCATTGCTTGTGATGTTTATTGGCCGCCTCAAAACCATCCATTAACTCGTTTGGTGATGCTCCTCTTGTATGCAAAGACGAGCCTTATCATGAACTGGATTGTATCCGTTATAATTACTTAGAGAATAATCCAAGGTTTCCAAGGCTTTAAATTATACACCACAATTTTGGATAATGCTGACATAATTATAATAAAAGACTATTTGTTGACTTGAATGATGAACAATTAGATTGCTGTTCCAATTTCTTATATTTGATTTTAAGAAAAAGCTATATATTTTGGTAACCTTTTGATTATTAAACTCAATATTATCTAAATTGTTCTTACATAGAAAACATTCTTTTAATCAGGGATTATTATTTTTAGATTATTTATTTAATGTACAAAGATATTTTATATAATATTGACTTTAATAATCATAAAAGTCACTAAAATAACATAGTATCATGTTTCGATCCGTTTTCCTTCTCTTTAATTTTACTTCACTGTTAAGGATTACTCCAATTATGTTTATGTTTGAGAATTCTAGTGATCTCACTTGATAAGACATCGATGTTTATTATATTAGCTATCGGTGGACTAGTTGAAGAAGACTTACATATTGTAATTTGTAACTTATATGAGTTAAGAGGCTTTCTTACTGTAAAATGTAGTGTCGTCTGTTTGTATACGACTACTGATCATTTTTCTTTTTCTCTATTTATTGTTCGATTACTTTTTACCAGAGGCACGAGTTGAATATGTTTGCACATCATGCGTTTCTTAACCTTCTGAATACTGCATTAAAGACAAAGAGATGCTTATTTTAATACCCAACATTAAGTAGAAGTATATTTCCTTATATATTCATTTATATTTGGATAAGTAAATACACTGCCATATATAGCGTTATTTATGCAACAACATTTGGACACACATATCTATAAATGAACCCATGTAGCTGTAGGCTGTAATCTCGACTCTTGAAACATAGCCAAATCATTTAAAGAGGATAAAGGGAGAGTAGCTAAAGGGAAAGATGAAAGTCTCAATTGCAAGTGTGACACTGCAAATGCTATTTCTACAGTTCTTTCTTGCTGCAGTGAATGCAGGTCTACTACCTCATCGTAGAACCATAACAATACTAAATGAGTTGGAAAATGGCCTCGACTTCACAGTTCATTGCAAGTCCAAGAACGACGATTTAGGTGAGCATATAGTAAAGCCAAAAGGAAGCTATCAGTATGGATTTCGACCAAATATTCTACGCACTACATTGTTTGTCTGCAGCTTTAGTTGGGATGCTGACGTCCACTGGTTTAATATCTATGATGGGCAAGACCCTTTTTACAATCACTGCTCCGTGTGCATATGGCTTGTAAAACTCGGTGGTCTATGTCAATACAATTATGACACTGGACATTTCGATCTGTGTCTTCCATGGAAGCAGGAAGAGTAACAGCTAGAAGAGGAAGAAAGCTCCGCAAATGCCATATATACAATAAATATGAAAATGAGTATATTTTCTTTATAATAAAGAATATTATCTACATTTTGTTGACCAATTTTTATTTTCATCTTCCCTCTTCTTCTTTTTTTTTTCACGTTCGAATAAAGAATTATTGGAGTTTTTCAAGTCATAGTTATAACCGCAGCCCTTTACAAAATTCAAGCTTATAATTGTTTTTCTAAAATATTCTTTTAAAATTTAATCACATTAGTTCTAAGTAATAACTAAACCACAAATTTTATTGCATAAACAAATTTACATTATATTGATAAATTCGTTAATTATAGGTAATAAGAATTGAAGATTTACAATTTTAATTATTTCATATTATTTTCCAACATACTTTTTAGTGATATAAATATGTAATTTTGATTATGTAAATTATAATAAGATAATTTTCTTTTTATATTTATACTTAGAGAAATTTTATAAATAAAATGTAAATTGTTTTTTATTATAAGGAAAAAAAACAATTTATACATTGTTCTCTCATGACATACATAATTTAATATTATTTTTTCCACCTATTACTAATTTCAATCATACATTTCACGTATCACCCACAAGATATTATCTTTCACCAACACTAAACACCGCAATTCAAACACCAACAATCACAACATTCTCAATTATTAATATAATAAGTTGATTTAAAAAAAATCAAGTACACTCGATACTATTCATCTATGACCTCTTTGGTTATGTGGAATGCTAGCATTCCACCCCTCTTTAAGCCTAGCACGTCCACCTTTGATCATGAATCTTCTAAATTTTTTTAGGGGCAATGAATCAACTTATCTGTTGTTGTTTGAATGTAACTTTTTCTCTTGCTATTGCATCACATCCCACCCTTTGAAAAACTCTCTAAACTCATTTTTAACGACAAATTACCACTTATCCGTCATGTTTACGACCCCATCTCCATATCACTATGAAAGGTGTCTCCTCCATCATAAAATACTTATTGACTATCTCCTCTATTGTTGAAGATCTTGAAACATTCGATTTTTGATGAAAATCTTGTATTATTTGCTTTGAATAGATTCGCATCAAACTACAAATCCTTTATCATGGTTATAGATAACTGCGACACTCAGTTTCCTTCTTAGACCTTCGTGCCAAGCTCCGCCTCTGTGAACATCTTACCAGCTACTACTCCTCCACCATTGGCTCACCTAAGATCTCCTTTGGACTGGCTTTAAATCCTAATGACAATAATGATCAAAGAGGCAACCACTACTACAACAATAGAGGACAAGGTGACTTGATGTGTTTAACTTGACGTGCATTGAACACATCTAAAAATAAAACAAAACTCTCAACAACTAAAAATTTGTAATAGAGGTGAGCAAGAATCGTATCCACATAAAGTTTGCTTTTAACTTTTGTAATGAATAAATGCTTATGATTGGGGGAGAGGTGTTTTGATTGAATTTGATTAACAAAATAAAGTAAAACTAAACTAATTAAGGTAAATCAAATCATACAGTACAAAATTGCTAAGATTAATCAATAGGTTTCGAATCTAGTATGTAGTTAAATCTTAATTTTCACACGAATAAGCACAATCAATCTTGATGTTATGTTCGTACCTCTCTTTGAAACAATTAACTATAGATTAACAACAAGCTTTACTAATTTCAGTTTTTTCTTAGGTTTTATCTAATTAAAACAAGTTCTTTAATGAGGTCTAGCTATCAGATAACCTAGAACAAGCTCGCTAGATTTAGGGTGACAATCACATTACATAATAGGAAAATAGGTTAATTTAAGCAACAATTACATAAGCTCAAGTCATTTAACTCATGCTATATTATCCCTATTGATGCGTGACCGTTAGTTTACCACAAGAGAATTAAAGTTACAACGATTATGTATTGCAATCTAGATTTTAGTTATGAGTTCATATATGAATAATCTATTTAGAATATCTAAGTCATTTATACCTAAATCCTAAAACATTAATCATAAAATAACATAATCAGCTCTAAAAGAGAGCTAAGAATAACATTATTAGATTAATCAATGCCCAAACATGTTCGTCGACCTCGATATCCTTTTGAACTAGAAAAATGAAGTTTAGCTCCTCATAGTTCTCTAAATGGTAAGGAACCTGCCTCCTTTTGAGTTTTTAAACTCTCCATACCTCATTTGACCTCTTAAATACCCTTTTATACTAAAAATTAGGCTCACATCACAATACACAGTCAGTTACACAGATGTGTAAATGATTGTGTATGTCATTTTTCTCAAAATTCGTGAACTTATAGGTTTAGAGTGAGCTACACGACCAATTACACTACTCTGTGGCTTACTTGCACAGCTGTGTAGGTTATAGAAGTAGCTGAAATGTTGTCTTTAAGCTCGTATATGCGTCTAGTGACTTACACAGTCCCGTACACAATCGTATAAGTTGTAATAACTTTATTTCTTTCATTCTTTGTTTCGTTTTCACCCTAACTCATCTCTTTTGATTCCATGAAGGAAAATAAGATTGAACATCAATAGGACAACACCAAGAATTTTTTTTTAGTTCATTTTGGTTCTTTTCTCTCTAACTTGTACCTAACATAAAATACGAACCAAAATAAGTATCTTAAGCACAATATAACACGTCAATAAAGTACTTATCATAACTATTATCCAAACTCATCAAATACTAATCCCCAATTTATCAATTATTCCACTGATCTACCAGGTTTGGTCATCAGATCTACCAAGTTTGGTCATTGGATATTTCAAAGCATTAGGTGAAATAAAGGTGGGTTGTAAGTTAGGCCTATTTAATTTCGATTAGCCTAAATAGGCCTAACCTATAACCCATCTTTTTTTCACCTAACACTTTGAAATATCCATATAGCCTCATTACATATATATCCTTCTTAACTGCCAAATTCGTTACAAATAATGTTAAATTATTGCAAGATATTGATTTAAGTATTAAGACTCCTACAATGCCTAATCTACCTTTTCAAATAATCTTCAAACTTTTTTTTCCATCATAAACCTTAATAACAAACCTACCAATACCTATCTTACCATAAGTAACATGGCTGAATGGCTACTAATTATAGATACGATGTCCTATCTAAACAGTGTGCTGTATTTTAAATATTAAGAAGGAATTTTGTAGTATATATGAATGGCCAATACCAACCAGAACTTATGATGACAATTTTTTTATATGGATGTTATATGTGTAATTTGTCACTTGTGTAAACTACAGTGAAATATAACTTGTGATATATGTTTGCCTTATCTCTGGCATTTTTTGAATTGTCTAAGACTGTTTTGGGTGCATCTGTACATCCTCCTAGGGGTTATTAGGGTGTCACAATTTAGTGGTATTAGAGCATAGTTTAGGCGATTCTGGCCTAACTAGAGCTTAAATAAGGCCTATATATGCATATAAGGGTTTGTGTTTGGCTTAATGCAGTTTGTTCCATGTTTTGGTTCTATATTCAAGTATGGAAAGATTAGTTAGATTATAATATTCATGTAACTAGTCCTCTAGGTAGTAGTATGTTGGTTAACAAGGTTTATAGAAACTATCCTGTTTTAATGCAAGGCAGTGAGTTTGTAGCAAATCTAATTGAATTTCCTTTTCTTTAATTCTATTTGATTTTGGGTATAGATTGGTTGTCCAAGCATCAGACGGTTGTTGATTATAGAGCTAAGACTGTTGCGCTTAAGAAGCCCGATCAAATTGAAATAATTTGTATGACATCCATACTAGTTCTTTGACTAGTGTGATATTTGCTATGTAAGCTCAAAGGTTTCTTAGTAAGGGGGTGTGAAGCTTATTTGGCTTTTGTGCTTACCTTGAGAAGGGAAAGTATAAAACTGCAAAACATTTCAGTGGCAAATAAATTTCCAATTTTTTTTCCTGAAGAACTACTTGGACTTCGTTCCAGAAGGAAAAGGAATCTATCTATTGAGATTGTGACCGACACTGCTCTAATATCCAGAGCACTATACAGAATGACTCCTACTAAATTAAAGGATTGAATGTTTAATTGCAGGAGCTACTGGATAAGGGATTTATTCGACCTAGTTCTCACCCTAGGGAGCACCAGTTCTGTTTGTTAAGAAGAAAGATGGTACTCTACGAATTTGCATTGATTACAGGCAATTGAATAAAGTTACGGTGAAGAATAAGTATTCATAGCCAAGGATAGAAGAACTCTTTGATCAGTTAAAAACTGCAAGGGTATTTTTAGAGATAGATTTGCGATTAGGGTATTATCAGTTTCGGGTAAAGGATGTAGATGTTCCAAAGATTACCTTAGAACCTGATGTGGACATTCTGAATTCCTGGTGATGCCATTTGGGCTAACTAATGCGTCAACTGTATTCATGGATATGATGAATAGGGTATTTAGGCCCTATATAGACTAGTTTGTTGTGGTATTCATTGATATTATTCTATTCTATTCCAAGAATGAGAAAGATCATACTCAACATCTACGAAATGTGTTAAAAACTCTGCAAGAAAAATAGTTGTATGCCAAGCTAAGCAAGTGTGATTTCTGGCTTAAGGAAGTATCTTTTCTGGGACATGTTGTCTATTTTCAAAGAAATAGATTCGATCTTAGTAAGATTAAAGTAATTATTAACTAGAATTTGCCTTGAAATATGACTAAAATGAGAAGTTTTCTGGGTTTGGCTGATTACTATCGCCGATTTGTAAAGGGTTTTTTAGTGATAACATCTCCTTTGACTAAATTGCTATGAAAAGGAGAAAAATTTGAATGGCCTGCTATATGTCAAGTTAGCTTTGATCAGTTAAAAAGAATGCTTACTGAAGCTCCTGTATTGGCTCAACCCACTTTTGGTAAGGAATATATTATGTTTAGTGATACATCTAGAAATGGATTGAGTTATGTTATGATGCAAGATAATAAGGTGGTTACATATGCCTCTAGGCAACTGAAGCCAAACGAGCAAAACTATCCTATGTATGATCTTGAGCTCGCAATAGTAGTGTTTACTTTGAAAATTTGGTGGCACTAGTTGTATGGTGAAAGGTGTAAGATTTTCACTGATCATAAAAAGTTTGAAATACTTGCTTACTTAAAAAAAACTTAACCTGAGAGAAATACTTGCTTACTCAGAAAAAACTTAACCTAAGACAACGATGTTGGTTGGAATTGTTTAAAGAATACGAATGTATTATAGACTATCATCCTGGTAAGGCTAATGTGGTAGCTGATGCTTTAATTCAGAAGACCATTTTGGCATTATCAGTGCATCAGGGTGAGTGGGGAATTGCACTTGATGGGGCTTTAATAGCTCAATTAAAAGCTAAGCCTATTTTAAGACAAGAGATCATTGATGCTCAAAAAGTTGATGATAAGTTGCAACAACTTATCTTGGCAACTCATGGAGGAAAACAACCTGAATTTTCTATAAAAGGAGATGCTTATTTGTATTACAGAGATCGGTTTTATGTAACATCTAGTGATGAATTGAAGAAGAAGCTATTGTATGAGGCCCATAATACTGTCTTCACAATGCACCCTGGTGGAAATAAAATGTATCAAGATCTGAAACAGTATTACTGGTGGTCTGGTATGAAACATTGATGTTGTAAATTATGTATCTAAATGTTTGATATATCAGTAGGTTAAAGCTGAGCACTATGCTCCATTTGGTTTGTTAAATCCTATTCTGATTCCTCAATAGAAATGGGATAACATTACTATGGATTTTGTGATTGGGCTTCTTCTCACTTAAAGGAAGCATGATGTTATATGGGTGATTGTGGATAAGTTCACCAAGTCTACTCATTTCAGACCCATTCGTCCTGACTATCCGATAGATAAGCTAGCAGATATATATATATAAATAAGATAGTGAGATTGCATAAGGTACCATTATCTATTAATTCTGATCATGATCCTCTATTTACTTCGAGATTCTGGAAAAGTCTGCAAATGGCTCTAGATTCCTGACTCAGTTTTAGTATCGCTTTTCACCCTAAGACAGATGGACAATCTGAATGAGTTATTCAGGTATTAGAAGACATGCTTCAAGGTTGTGTGATAGAATTCCCTGAAAGTTAGGATAAATATCTTCCTTAATGGAGTTTGTTTATAATAACAGTTATTAGACTAATATTGACATGGCACCTTATGAAACAATATTTAGTAAGAAGTGCAAAACTCCGGTTTGTTGGACTGAATTAAGTGAAAACAATATCATTGGGCCTGATATTGTAAAAGATACTGAAGAGAAAGTTCAAAATATTTAACAGAGATTAAAAGCCTCCAGTGATAAGTAGAAGTCCTATGTCGATTTATAAAGGAAATATATTAAGTATCAGGTAGGGGATTAGGTATTTTTGAAAGTATCACTATAGAAAAATATTTCAGTTTAAGAAGAAAGGTAAGTTTAGCACACACTACATTAATCCCTATGAAATTCTTCAGAGAATTGGATCAGTAGCTTATAAGTTAACTCTTTCTGAAGAATTGGCCAAGTTGCAAGATTTATTTCGTATTTCTATGTTGAAAAGATATTAGTCTGATGACACACACAAGGTTCTTGTGCATCAAATTCAAATACAACCAGATTTTTCTTATAAGGAAAGTCCTGTGTCTATCTTGGTTAGAGAAGTCCAATAGCTCACAAATAAACAAATACCTCTAGTGAAAAATACTATAGAAATATCATAGACTTGAGGCAGTAATATAGGAACCTGAATTGATGAAAAGGACTCAATACTTGCAGTCATTCAATACAAGTATGAATTTCTAGGACGAAATTCTTTTTAATGGGGAGAGAAATGTAAGGCCCCAATATATACCTTAGATGTATTATAGCACGTCAAGGGTGTAATAAGAAGTGAACATAACAAATTAACTGCATCTAAGTATAGTAAGGAACATAATGGTACTTAATGTAAAAGACATGGGTAAAAGGGTAATTTGTACATTTCGGCATGGATATACGTACTTAGACGTGAAATATGGATAAGATTGAAATTAGTAGATAAGATTATGTGCCAATGTGGGTATTAAAGAAAGAAGAAGGACCAATGTGTAATTTTTCCTAAAATTAACAAATGGACTAATAGGATTAAGGCATATGTGATCAATAATAATAAAGCATGTGTGTCCAATAGTAAGTAAGCATGTTTGTGAGTCTTGGAAGTGTATGAATGGGCATAAGGAGAGGAGAGAGGGACGACCTTTAGAGTTGAGAATTCCAATTTTTTCTTCTCTTATTTCCTCTCTACTTCATCTTCTTCATCACACCATTTTTCATATAAAGAATCAAGCTAATTTTTGGTAGAAACTAAGGTAAAATTTAGTGATTTTCTCTTCATCTAGGGTTTTTTTTTTATGTATATATAATTGTTGAAGATAAGTTTTCAATGGGTGTGTTATGTATAGAGGAGGAGAAGGCCAAAAGGTAGAGGTAAAGAAAAGCAAATAGAATGAAGCCAAAAGGGTTTTGTTCACTTCTTCAAGAGGTATGGGAATTTTGATATATTTGCTTGGATTATGAACGTGATGCGAGGGGAATTGGTAAAGGAAGTATCCTATTTGCTGATGAGATGTTGGTTAAAATTAGATGTGTTTTTGTGTTGCTCTTGCATGATAAGACTGAAGTTAGTTGAATTGGAATTGGTACCTAGCTGCATGTATAGGTTCCACTGAATAATCTTTTTGTAATTTGACCATATCTTGATCTTTAGACCTCTAAATTGGATAATTATAATTGGATATTAAACTAGAGACATATGTATAAAACTTTCATGAAGGAACCAAAATTTGATTCTGCCTCTAAGAGTTTTGAATTCTAGTTTAAAGTTGAGTTCTAGCTATTGTCCCTATTTTCGAACATCCTGTAGTGTTTTGGGGATAACTCTTGCAATACTTAACCATATTATGTGAAATTTATTCCAATATAAAATTAAGACATAAAGGAACAAATGTCTAATAGGAGAGTTAAGTTAATCATCTCGACAGAGATTAGGGTGAGTTTTGATAAATAAAAGAAGAACTAGTAGAAATTATCGTAGGTGACACAAAGCAAACCTATTTTTAGACAAAGAAGATAAAATAACAAAACTATAGTGGCTAGGAAAGCCCTGGAGATTCTATAAAAAATTGGAAATGTTGAAGACCTTAAAACCTAATTCGAATGTTTGCTATATGAATATAACAGAACAAGTAGAGGTATGAATAGTGAGTGTCTATTACGATTGTGGCATGGTGTAATGATTGTATCCTATCTTTTATCGCAACTAGGGCATTATTTTCATTTTCAATGTTTACCACATCTCATTTGAATCTTTTTAGTTGTCACTAAAGCTTAGCAATCCCAGTATAAGCATAATATAAGACTCATCATACATGTAATTTATATATTTTTAATGCTTTCATTGATGTATTATTAAAAAGGAATATGATCATAAAGCATATTAAATATGAATGGGCATGACAAATATTTTCAAATTATAACTGTAGGCATAAGGGAATGAATTTAAATCTTATGAATTGTTTCTCTTTAATGTGACTCGAAAATGTAATTATGATGTTCTGATGATTAGTTTTAACCTGTCAAGTCTTAGTTGTAGGTAAATAGACATGCCTATAAGGGTCTATAGTTACTTCTGTTCTGAGACATTACGGTGTCTTCTGTTTTAGAGATTTAAGTCTCTTTTGTTTTTAGAGGCTATTGCTTCTTCAGTAGATACCAATCGTATGTATCTTCTATTCTGTTCTCGTTACCTATGTCTGAAGAAATTAGCAAGCAATTCTGTATATGTTTAGATATTTGTTCTATTCTAATGCAAACTTATATTTGGAATAATCTCTGAATATCATGTTCAAATATTGTTATGTGATGCTTCATGAATTTTATTTTACAATGTATTTTCCATCACTCAAATTATCATGAATCATTGACATGTGATTGTTAGGCGACTGCTGTGTGTAGTTGCTATCTTGCATCATTATTCCCCACTAAGTTATATGCTTAGCACAGTGGTTTTTCCTCCGTGTGGGTCATGATAAACAGGGTTAAGTTTGGGACAATCGCAGTGGCCAAAGAAAGATATATAACCTTTTTGGAAGATCTTATATCTAAACATTGTTATGTATTTATAAATATTAAGAAGGAAATTTGTAGTATATGTGAATGGCATGTATTAACCATAACTTACAAAGAGATTTGTTTATGTATGGATGTTATATATGTAACTTGTGAATTGTGTGGCAACCCACTCCCATCCGACACCTACCTATACATCCTTCGAACATTCGGGCACATGTTGACAGAAGCGGTATGCCAACTACATCACTTTCACTATATCTCATGACATCATAAATTAAAACCATAAATATCATAATAATTTTAAACCCCAAATTCCTCATTTTGTTTCATAAACAATACATATACATTGTAGTTTTACAAGTCATGCATATATGGACAATATCAACAACTTATCATAATCTACAGCTCTATTTACAAAACATGCTACATACATGAGGAATTTTACAAAAATTTTAGTCTAAATCCTTCAGTCCAGCTGACTAACCTTTGAGCCATGTCTTCTATCCCAAAAATTGTACAAAATCTCTTCTAAGCAGTCTTAGAAGCTAAGTCGTCGCTCACTCGAACCTGAAAGTATCAACGTTGCAATTTGGTTGAGTTTTGCAAACTCAGTTGGGTAACCATCCTCGATGGTTCACCCATATCACATAACACATCAATTCAAATTATCACATAAGTCACATATTTCACATTATTCCATTTACCAACATACACGTGATACATAATTTTCACATTTCTCATTTAACATAATTCAATAATACATTGCAATCATTCAAAACATATATACATCATGTGTATATGCAATGTTCATAAGACTCACATTTATTTATTTCGTTGTTGTGACCGATTGCCTTTTTTACTATCCCATATCCGTTGGAGATATCGGGCTTTATCATACTATCTTTTATCTATTGGGGATACAGGGCTCTTTATACGTTGAGCTTTAGGCTCTTACTACAACTGTCTGAGCTTTAAACTCTTTTTCACTGGCAACTCAGGTCACAACTACCTTTATCTTTCATGCATTCATATAATGGTGTGCACCATATATATTCAATCAGTCATACTCATTCAGTCACATTCATGTTCTCTTTCTCATTCACATTTGTCATCAGACCTAGGGTTCAACATTCAACATACAAGTTGAGTATCACTTATTTAGTCACATTCACATACAATGAGCACTTCCAGATATGGTAATTATGCATCAAATGTCTCAGACATTCAAGGTTCGGAATCAGTGCATACACATCACATAATGATTCAATACATAATTAAATAAACAAACATTTATAGTGAGACCATCTTAGGTTACTCACAGTTTGCTCCCGTTAGCTTATTGCCTTGAAGTCCTGGCAACGTCTGGAAGCGGTCACTTAATATGCTCTTCTATAATATGCTAACTTATACATTTACCATTACTACTTTACACATTCATATGAATACTTGATCATGAGCACATGTATATATGTCATGTATAATGCATGTTCAATGACAAATTCTCAGATATATTTTCCTTAATACTTGTAACACCCCATTACCCTAGGGTACGCACCGGGACGCCCGTAGGTCATTCCGATGCATATCCTAAGATCACGGAGCGTTACGTACAATCACTATAGAAACTCCACATGGCATCACATACATTTAATCATAAACCCAGTAATTGTAAATTACAAGATTTTCAAAATCAAAATCCTTCCTCTTTCTTATCTTATAATCAATTAATAACACCTTTAATCATTATTTAATCTCTAATACTCTTTTTCCACTTCAACACCTCATTCAACATCAATTGGGTTCATTTAAGAACTCATTTAAGCCTAAATACGTTATATAGGAACATTATAGCATTAATTTGTTCATACTTCACTCAAAAGACAACTCTTTTTCTTTATAGGACTGGCCATGATCGTGACATCCCTGCCACGATCGTGAATGAAACCTTTAGAGCTAGCCACGATCATGACATAAACTCTTTTTGGCCACGCCATGATCGTGGGGAAGGGTCACGATCATGACAGAAACGTATTCTGTCAGGCCACGATCATGGGGTGAGGGCCACGATCGTGCCCTATCTTTTCTTCCTTCTTTTCTGCACGAATTCAACATATATCCTCACATCCATTTCACATCAAATATTCCCGAATTCACCTCCTTTATTACAACCTCATTTCATACTAATTCAACTACCATATTGATTACATTAACTCTACAAACTTTAACTCATTTGATTCATCAATTTCAACTTAATTTCATCATTCATGAAATCCTATCTCTTTCCATAGTATATCTCATTCATAAAGCGTTCAAACAATTCATTCATTATGTTATGCCCTCATAACACTATAAAAACTTCACATTTAGATGCATTGCCATCAAACAATCTTTTCCTTAAAATATAACATCAAAAATCAATCAAAACTTATTACACATTTAACTAGCCTTTACAACATCAAAATTATGTTCCTTTTAAAGCCCCAATTAAGTCCAAAAGCATCATAGATATATACCTCATCCTTAATTGGTTCAACCATTGCATAATCAAAACATTTCCATGAAAAATCATTGCCCACGATCATGGCATCCCTTGCCACGATCGTACAGAAACAATTCTCCCACTTATCCTGCAGATTTGCAGTTTTTCACAGGACATATTTTTATGTTAGTTTTCTATGACAATTTTAACCTAGAAAATGAGGTTTTTAGGTAACACCTTCTTCTAATAAAATGTTCCTCTATGTCTTACCTTTCTAATAACATCAAATTTATTCATTTTAGTTCAGTAACATACACGTTATAATCAAAATACTATAGAATATTCTTATACCTCGATAGAACACGATGCTCAACTTCAAGCCGACTTTAAAGACTTGTAAGGACAAATTTCAAATTTGATTCCTTCATAAAAAATGCATCCATATGTTTCTAGTTTACTCTAAATCAAAATCCATCCAATTTTAATATCTACAGATCAAGATATGGCCAAAATAAAAGTGCATGTTTAGTAAAAGTACTCCATCTAACATATTCCAGCACACATTTAACTTCATTTTCAATTCTACCTTATCTCCAAACTATCATCCTACTTCTTCTCATTTCAAGACAACACACTAGCTTTTTATTTTGGCTTCAAACTCATGAATTACCATTCATCTTAACACAAAGTAAGACATTACTCTATTTATCTCTTCATCCACACACACATCATCATCATACTTCAATCTTCCTTGTCATTACTCCTTCATCTCTTAATTCTATCATTATAAATGCTTTATTTAACCAACAATTCATGAATAACATTAATTCACTACAATTTTGAGCAAGATTTCTTTATCACTACACTACACCCATGTTAAAACACATATGTAAAAACTCATGATCAATCATCACATTTGTCATTATACATGTTCCATTTGACATAACTCATGAAGATTAAAGCATAACTTACTTGATTAACCTTCAAAAAATCTTCAAACTCTTCGAGATCTCTCTTAACCATAGCTTTCCATAAAACCCACGTACATCATCCTTCAAGGTGGTAGGGTTGGGTCTTTAGTGAAAAATGAAAGAGAGAGCAAGATGATGGTAACAAATGGAGGTGAAAGTGAGCTTCAACTTTAATGATGGTGGCTGAAGCAAAAATCACGAAAGTGAACAAGAATAAAGAAGATGAGAAGAAGAGTTTCGTAGAGAAGAAGAAGAAAAGCAAGAATGAAGGCAAAACAATTAAATGGATCTTTCAACCTTAGGGAGTCTTGAGTTAAGGACTCACTTGCCACATGTCAAATTTCTAGTGGTTAGAATTAGGTTCTTTCATTAACTAGTCTAATTAACTCTAATTTCTACTCCAATTGTCTCTAAATTTCAATGACATAGGTCATTAACTGCAATTTTCATTTATAAAAATTTTCACTACCATTTGACTCTTAATTCTACTTCCACTTATCAATTGTCCTGTCATTTGGCATTTTTTCGAGCTCAAAATTTACCCAAAAATTCAGGAATTTTCTAAATTTCACTAAAATTTCTAAATCAATACCTATACACATCAATTCAATTTTCAATACATATGAACCACAATTTATATCAAAAATCACATTGATAAATCAATTATGCCCGAAAAATGTCAATGAATGGATGTACAATCATTTTAATATGCAAACATTAATATTCACATGTGTGTGTATGTCATATTATGCATGAACATGAAATGTACTTTCTAACTTCTCCTTAATCTCTCATGTATCGTATTCTAGGGTCCCAACCCTTAACATGAGATGACGGGATGTTACAACTTGTGTAAACTACAGTGAAATATGAGATGTGATATATGTTTGCCTTATCTCTGGAAGTTGTTGAATTGCCTAGGTCTGTTTTGGGTGCATCAGTATATCCTTCTAGGGCGTATTAGGGTGTCACAGAACCCCTTGGTGTTGTCCCTTCATATTAGAGTCATTGTCATAACCTTGACCTCATGAACATTAAGATCAAGAGACTTAAATACATTCTAGAAGTCATTGAAAAGTCCCAATTCATATGTGTTATTTACCTTCAAGAACTCTAAAAATTACTATTCTATTTATATTTTGTTACTTGAAATATTTACACATCGTACTACCAAACTCATTTGTTTTTCATGACTCACATATGAGGCTCAATCAAGAATTATAGAAAGGTATTTTTGCCTCTTTAGTGATCTTAATAATAGAATTTTTAACACAATGGACCAAAAGAAAAATCAACTCATTTTGAATTTTGTTACCAAGATAATGATGATGAATATCATGATTTTGAATGCGTCTAACATGATCTTGTATTATCACATCAAATTTATCAATCATCTCAATTAATCCTAAAAAATTACCATTATTATTTTGGTAAAGTTTCTCATTGGATCCTTGAAAATTCAATTTATATTTAGTGAGAAATTTCACAACGAAACTATTCTTATTAACACTGTCTCTAATGTTCTTTCTCCTTTATAATTTCTCATTATAAATCCTTATCAATTGTTTGATTTTTGTTCAATCTTACTTTTAGTTCATTCCAAGTCTTTATGTTAGTTATATGATCAATACTATTCTTATCTTCTTTGAACCTTTCACTAAGATGCTTCTAATCTCTAATCCATCATTTCCTAATGTACTTTGATTTTTATTAGATTGAATAACTTACAATAAAAGCAATATACTTTATCCAAATGTTTAGAGTAAACCAATCATTTTATCGCTAATCTCTTCATTACTCAATTTTCTATAATTATAAGAATATGACAATTTTCGAGCAGTATTGACTAATGTAAAAATAAGATTCAATTCTCTTATAAACCCTTTTTAATTAAAATTACCCATTTTATTGTCAAGATTACCTCAATTTCTAGGATCATAACTATCCAAAGGAAGGATTGGTTGCTCATTTGCACTTAAATTTTCTTAATTGGATGTATCTGGTATATGATCATTGTGGCACCCCGCTCTCATCCAACATGTATCCATACATCATTTGGAAATTTGAGCATATGCAGACGAAAGTGGTGCGCCAACTACATCACTTTCACATAACTTATGGTATCACAATTAAAATTATAAACAACACAATGTATAAAATCCAAAATTTATTATTTCATTTCATTAACCATAATTTTACAATGTAGTAGTATATCCATCATCCAAGTTTATACAATATCATCCTATCAAAGTCACAGCTCTGTCTACAAAGTATGCTACATTTATGGGGAATTAACAAAATTAAAACTAATCCTTCAGTCCCAACTGACCGACCTTTGAGCCATGTCTTCTATTCAAAAGTTGTACAAAATATCTTCTAAGCAGTCTTAGAAGCTAAGTCATCGCTCTCTCGATCCTGAAAATGTCAATGTTGCAATTTAGTTGAGTTTTGCGAACTTAGTTTAGTAACCATCCTTGATGGTTTACTCTTGTCATGCAACACAATAACTTAGGTTATCATATACTTCACATTATCTCATTTATCATCACGTGATATCACGAAACACTTTACTCACAAATGTCACATTCCAAAAACCATACAATTCATCATTTCATCTCGATAATGCTAAACATGTTCATCGATAAGTATTCACACATTTCATATGATAAAAATCCTCAAAACATTGCAATCATTCAATTTATTCATATCAAAAGTGTATGCAATGTTTATGAGACTCGAATTGTTTATTACATTGTTATGACCGAGTGCCTTTTTCACTATCTCGTATCTGTTGTGGATACTAGGCTCTATTATACTGTCTCTTATCCATTGGGGATACAGGGCTCTTTATACATTAAGCTTTAGGTTCTTACCACAAATGTTTGAGCTTTAAGCTCTTTTTCACTAGTGACTCTGGTCATAACTGCCTTTATATTTCATGCATTTATGGAATAAATTCATTTCACATATTCAATCATCATGTTTTGTATAATGCATTCACATTCACTTTCTCATTCACATTGATCATCAGACTTGGTCTGTCATTCAACATATAAGTTGAGAACACATTTATTCAATCACATTCACAATCAAGGAGCACTTCTAATGTATTATTCATGTATCAAACACCTCGAACATTTCATTCCCGGAAATCAGTACATACACATCACATAAAAATTGAATAAATAATTAAATAAACAAACATTCATAGTGAGACCATCTTAGGTTATTCACTATTTTCTCCCATTAGCATATTGCCTTGAAGTCCCAGCAAAGTTTGGAAGTGGTTGCTCAATGTGCTCTTCTATAATATGCAAACGTATGCATTTACCATTACTACTTTGCACATTCATATGAATACTCGATTATAAGAACATGTATATATGTCATGTATAATGTATGTTCAATGACAAATTCCCAAGTATATTTCCTTAATACACATCTTATAATCAATTAACAACACCTTTTAATCATTATTTAATCTCTAATACTCTTTGTCCACTTTAATCACCTCATTCAACATCAACTAGGTTCATTTAAGAACTCATTTAAGCCTAAATACCTTATATGGGAACACCATAGCATTAATTGGTTCATACTCTACTCAAAAGATAATTCTTTTTCTTTAGAGGTCTGGCCATGATTGTGGTGTCCCTGCCACGATCGTGACAGAAACCTTTGGAGTTAGCCATGATCGTGGCAAGAGTAACAGAAGCTCTTTCTGGCCAGGCCACGATCATGGGGAAGGGCCACAATCGTGACAGAAACGTATTCTGTCAGGCTATGATCGTGGGGTGAGGGCCACGATCGTGCCCTGTCTTTTCTTCCTTCTTTTCTGCACGAATTCAACACATTTCCTCTCATCCATTTTAGAAAAAATTTTCCCGGATTCACCTCTTCTAATACAACCTCATTTCGTACTAATTCAACTACCATATTGATTACATTAACTCTATAAAATTCAACTAATTTGATTCATCATTTTCAACTTAATTTCATCATTTATGAAATCCTATCTCTTCCTATAGTGTATCTCATTCATAATGCATCACACAATTCATTCATAATGTTATGTCCTCATTTAAAACTCTAAACATTTCACATTTAGATATATTGACATCAAACATCCTTTTCCTTAAAGTATAATATCAAAAATCAATCAAAACTTATCACACATTTAACCAACCTTTCCAAAATCAAAATTATGTTCTTTTTTAAGCCCCAATTAAGTACAAAAGCATCATAGATAAATAACTCATCCTTAACTGGTTCAACCATTACATAATCAAAACATTTCCATGAAAAATCACTACCTACAATCGTGGCAGAAACAATTCTCCTACTTATCCTACAGTTTTCAAGTTTTTCTCAGGATAGATTTGTATGTCCGTTTTGTATGACCATTATTACCTAGAAAATGAGGTTTTTATTCAACACCTTCTTCTAATCAAATGTTGCTCTATGTATTAGGATTCTAATGACATCAAATTCATGCATTTTGGTTCAGTATCATGCACGTTATAATCAAAATACTATAGATTGTTCTTATACCTTGACTAAACACAATGCTCAACTTTAATCCAAATTTGAAGACTCTTAAAGACAGATTTCAATTTTGTTTCCTTTATGAAAAATGTATCCATAGGTTTCTAGTTTACTCTAAATTAAAATCCATCAGATTTGGATATCTAAAGATCAATATATGGCCAAAATACAGATGTATGTTCAGTGAAAGTACTCCATCTAACATATTCCAACACACATTTAACTTCTTTTTCAATTCTACCTTATCTCCAAACTAACATCCTACTTCTTCTCATTTCAAGACAACACACTAGCCTTTTCTTTTGGTTTTAAATTCATGAATTATCATTCATCTTAATACAAAGTAAGACATAACTCTATTTATCTCTTCATCCATACACGCACATCATCAAACTTTAACTTTCGTGTTCATCATCATTCATCTCTCGATTCATTATCATAATTGATTCATTCACCAAACAATTCATGAATAAAATTAACTCACTAAAATTTAGAGCATGATCCATTTTTTATTACAGCACACCCACATTAAAACACATATATAAAAACTCATGATCAATCATCAAATTTCTCATCATACATGTTCCATTTAACATTACCATGAAGATTAAAGCATAACTTACTTGATTAATCTTCAAAAATCTTCAATCTCTTCAAAATCTCTCTTAACCCTAGCTCTCCATACAACCCACGTAATCATCCTTCAAGGTGGTAGGGTCGGGTCTTTAGTGAAAAATGAAAGAGAGAGCAAGATGAGAGTGGCAAGTGAAAGATGAGAGGGCTAGGTTCAACATGAATAGAGATTGGTGAGAAAAATTTGTGAAAGGGAAGAAGAAAAACAAAGTCACGAAGAAGAAGAAGAAAAGCAAGATAGAAGACCATTTAATGGTCTTCCAATTAATTAATCGTGGGAAAAGGACATAGTTTGGCAAGTGACACTTGTCACTTGCCACATGTCCAATCCCTATAGGTTTAAACTAGATTCTCTCATTTAACTAGTCCAATCAACTCTAATTTCTACTTCAATTGCCTCCAAATTTCAATGACATAGGTCATTATATCCAAATGTATAAAAATTTCCACTGTCATTTGACTCTTAATTCTACTTCCATTTATCAAATGTCCTGCCACTTGGCAATTTTCCTCGTTCAAAATTTACCCAAAAATTTAGGAATTTTCTAAATTTCACCAAAATTTCTAAATCAATACCTATACACACTAATTCAATTTTCAATACATATGAACTACAATTCATATCAAAAATCACATTTATAAATCAATTATATCCAGAAAATGTTAATGAATGCTTGTACAATCATTTTAATGTGCAAAAATTAATATTCACATGTGTATGTATGTCATATTATGCATAAACATGAAATGCACTTTCTAATTTCTCATAAATCTCTCATGTACTGTATTCTAGGGTCCTAACCCTTAATATGAGATAACGGGATGTTACAATCATGCTCACTCAAATTAGTAATATCCTCATAAATACGAATCTCATCACTTAAATTTTGATTAGGTTGTTAAAAATTACCTTCATCTAATTCCTTAGGATTCTTACTAGAGGAGCACTTTTAACAAATTATTGATAGCTCCTTTTTAGGATTCTATTAACCATTCTACTCGTTTATTTTTGCCCCTTTTTTCACTTGTAGAAAAATGCTGTCTAGCTAACATCGTATAAAACAATTATAACATAATTGGACTAGAAAAAGAACAAAAGTACTTATATGGAACTGGAAGAAGCAAACAAGCGCAACATAATAATAACAGCTTGACCATATATTATAAAGATATATCAATGGTATTATATATCTATGATATAGAAAAAAAAATAAAGAGCAAGATTTAATATCTATATTGAAAATGAAAAAAAAAGAGCAAACTTTTATGGTAAAAGATACCATACTCATAATCTATTTTTTATTTTTCAAGTAATTCTAAAATATCAAAAACTAACAGTGATTCACTTTTCACTAAAGAGAATAGAGATTCACAGCAATATCCATATTATAGAAACATTGAAACTATATTTCATCAATAATCTACAAAATTAATTATATATATATATATATATATATATATACAAAATTGGTCGAACCCAAAAAATCAAAAAATTATAATTATGATTTAATAAATGAAATAAAGATGAATTGCAATTGAAGAAGGAAATAAGGAATAAAACTATTAACTATGAAATTATACTCAAAATTTAATGTGAATTTCTATTTGAAATTAGAAAATTCTACCTAAATTGAAAAAGCTATCATACTCATAATTAATTATGATATGAGACTGTTGCTAGATTTATGTGATTGCATGGAACAAATTTATGAAGGATTCGATCAGATTATGATTGTTATAACTTAATTTGGCTCTTATTTCTTAATGTGTTGTAATTAAACATCTCACTGATAGAGTTTCATGCAATCCAATTGAAGTTATTTACTTTTAAGTCTTTAATTCCAATGAGTGTTGCCTAAATAAGGAAATTAGAACTCTATCAAAAACTACATTTGGTTTTAGTGCAGTTTCTGTCTTTCAATTTCTTAACAACTTATTATTAACATTTGTAAATCAGGATTGTTAAATATGCATCATACACCTGTCTTGAGTGGAGAACATGACACTGCCATTAGCTTATTGCATGAATTTACGGGTGACAAACAGTAACATAGAATTTTCAGGTTAATGATATGTCTTATGCTGCCAAGTTAATAGTACTAGTTAACTTTTCATGCACAACATATTATATTTTATACATGTTTGGTAGAGAAAGGATTGCCTCCAATGATATTGGGCTTTGGGGGAGCGCACTTCTTGCCTTTGCTCAAGGCTGATCCTACAGCTGAAACACAAATCGCTAGTGTGATGATCAAGGCTGTTGCATCCATTGTTTTTTGCGAACTTCGAGGTAAGGTCTTTGTTACCCAACGTTGGAGCTTTAGTCGATGAAAAAACTTAAAAATTTTGAAAAATGTTCTCCACAATTTTAATTATTTGATATTATTTTCCTACATATTTATCAAGTATGATCAACTTCTTTCTATTTTTACAATTGGAGAAAACGTAAAAATAAAAGCACAGTTTAATAAGTTTGGATGATAAGCATATAAAAACTAAAGGGGAGAGATCATATTCATTCAAAGCTTCCATCTCCTTGGTTTCCAAGTCTATTGATCTCAAGCAAATGTGGAAGGAACATTGGTCTTTGTCCATTTCAGTTCACCAATAATCTCCGCATGAACAACATCCATCGCTAAAGTGATGAAACCGTTTATTGTCTCGCACTATTACGTCTCTCTGAACTGCTTTGGATATTAACTTGGCAGCATTATGGCAATCTACACAAATTCTCAAGTTCTTGTAAACCCTCAGTACCGTACCTCTATTTGTCTTCAGTAATCCAAAACAAATTGCAAGTTTCTCGCTGTGCCCTTGCAATAACTTGATTTTCTCTTGCTCCTCAAGTTCATGAAGCACACAACTTGTGTTTGGTTTATATCCTAATATGCTTATTTTTTCCTCTAAACTTCTCCACATTCGTCTAATCTCTTGTGCTTCTGGCACTAAGTTGTCACCAACAGTAAAGCTATATAATTTCCCTCCAAGCTCAATCCAACTGCAGCCAGCATCCTTGTGCAAGTTCTTCTCTTTCATCACTTGCCTAACCTTGCGAACATCGTCCCATTTCCCTGACCCAGCATACAAGTTAGAGAGCAAGACATAATTCTCTGCTTTTTCTGGTTCCATTTTCAGTAACTTATCAGCAATTTCCTCTCCCATTTTTAGTGCTCCATAAGTCCTGCAGGAACTGAGCAAGGAGCCCCAGATTCTAGCATCCGGTTCCATAGGCATATCATTCACAATTCTCATAGCATCTTCCAATCTTCCAGCACGGCTTAGCATGTCAATAAGACAAGCATAATGCTCCAATTCTGGGTTTATCTGGTACATGTTCATCTGATTGAAATACTTCAATCCCTTTTCAATCAATCCGGCATGGCTACATGCCATCAAAATTCCAAGAAATGTTAAGTCATCAGGAATTTGGTTGAGTTCATTGCTCATCTTCTCGAACAGTTTTACAGCCTCTTCTGCATTTCCGTAAGCTCCATAAGCTGCTATAACAGCATTCCAGGAGGCCACATCTTTAAATCTTAAACTGTCAAAAACCCTTCGAGATTCTTTTATACAGCCACATTTTGCATACATATCTATGATTGTACAGCTCACATAAGCATCTTCTGCGAGGAGGGCTTTTATTGCATAACAGTGAATCTCTCTTCCCAAAAGCAAACTTGATTGTTGCGAGCAAGCTCCCAGAGCACTCACCGTGGCAATTTCATGAGGTCGAACTCCAGTAGAAACCAACTTGCGAAAGAGATCCAGAGCCTCATTTGGTAGTCCATTTTGTGAGTAACTCGTAATCATCGCATTCCATGATACCAACGTTTTGTCTTTCATCCTGTCAAACAATAATCGTGCAGACAGAGGCTTCCCACATTGTGAGTAAAGATTGAGTAGTGATATATCAATAAAAGTATCTACTATCCCATTTCGCACTGCAAATCCATGAATTTGTTTCCCATGTTTCAGGGATTTTAGGCGGCTACAAGCTAAAAGTAGGCTACCTACACTAAACGAATCAGGCTGTAAACGGGAATTTGTCATTTGAATGAAAGAATCTAAAGCCTTTCCAGGATCATTGTTCTGTGCATATCCACCAATAAGGGCATTCCAAGAGTTCACAGTCTTTGTTTCAATATATTGGAAAACATGCTCAGCAGAACGAAGCATTTCACACTTAGCATAGGCTGCAATTAAAGCATTTGCAACGAGTTCATCATGATGTAACCCATGTCTAAGAGAGTAACCATGCAGTTCCTTCAAGCTCAGTACTTGTGATTTGTCCGAACAAACTGGCAAGACATTTAAGACAGTAACCTCATCGACCTTGACTTCCTTCCATTGGTTTTGCATTTTTCGCAAATAATCATACACTATGCAGGTTTCTCCTTTTGCAGAAAAATTCCCAATAATAGTATTCCAAGAAACCACATTTTTATTAACATTCTTATCAAATAGCATTTGACCCTTAAGCAAGTAGTCAGATTCTAAATACATGTCAACCAACGCATTGCTTACCATCAAAGACTGGCCAAGTTTTACTGTCAAACCATGAAGCCCCCTGCCCATTCCAACATTTAATTCTCTAGCACAGAGAGGTAAAAGAGTAACCATTGTAGCCACATCCGGTAATAATTCATCCTCTCCCTCCAACATCTCTGTCAACATTTTAAAACTCTCTCCAGAAAAACCACTTTCAACGAACCCCCAAATCACTGAATTCCAGGAAACCAAGTTCCTCTCTGGCATAAGATGGAAAACTTTTGATGCTTCCTCAACAAAACGATATTTCCCATACATTGTGATTAATGCGTTACCTACAAACACATCAAAAACCAAACCCATCTTTATCGCCATCCCATGAACCACCTTCCCCAAGCTAACATCCACAAGCACACTGCAAGCCTTAATGACACACGGGAAAGTAAAATTATCTGGCAGGAACTCTGTACTCGAAATCATTTCCTCAAACATAAGAATTGCATCACCATAAAGTTCATTCCTCGTAAGCCCACTAATAACTGCATTCCACATAAACAAATTCTTTCTCTGACAACTTCTAAACAGACAAAGAGAATCCTTGGGGCATCCACACATGGCGTACATGGAAATGAGACGGGTGTTAAGTACACAATCATTGCAATAATGGATGGACTTCCGAACAAGCTCATGAAGTTCTCGGCCAGTTTCAACATCATTTCTTTGGCCACAGGCTTGGATTAACATCCCCAGTGCTTCTTTTATTGTTAACGAATTCGAAAGAGCATCCTTTTGGGGGCCTACTTGAAGAAAGGCCAGAGCTTTATGAAGATTACCATTGTCGCAGAGATTGGTAATCTCTTCCAGAAATGGTAGCTGACGAGTAGCGTGACTGGTTAGAGTTGAAGAGTGGTCTTGGTGAGTTTGTGTAGGTAATGGGAGGAATGTTCTTGGCTTGGCAATTGAACGACGGGTGTGAAACTCACGTGGTCTTGTCGTATAACCACGCAAGTGCGTAAAGGCGAAGCCGGTGTTTAACTGTTCCAGCGAGGCCATGGTTGATTTTCAAAAACGTCAAGAACCAGACACTTTCATGATAGAAGCACACCCAACATATACGTGGAATCAAGCACAACCATTGAACCAAAAAAACAAAAAAAGAAGTGAAATTCTCGGAACACTAGGGATAACAAAAGATTACAGTTGGTTACCTAGTCAAGACGATGCATGGTTTGTTAAGGTAATGTAGTCAAATACCAAACATAAGTCAAACTCTAAACCATATCCTTAACTCCATCAAGAAGTTAAAAATTTGGGGTTGAACGGAGCAAGCAGCAGATGACCGCAGAGCAGACAATTGAGACAAGACGAGGCTGTTCGGTCACAGTGGCAAGTAATTGAGGGTTGTTTTGGATAATGAGTTCAGCAAAAGCAAGTAAGCAAGTGGCACCTTCCAATTCCACGACTGATTATAGTTCGACAAAAATATCCTATGGCTAGCCAGCTCATCTGTGATCTGTGGGACCATGAATTTATAAATTTGTTGGCTATCAGACTCCAGCTTTGTCCTGGTTACCAGTTTCTGTATACACTCACAGTTGCACTTACGGCTGCAATAGAGTCATTGTATTCGATTTCCCCACGAACAAAATCACGAAAATTTGTGCTGCTGCGGCTATGAAATCACTGCAAATGCCACGATCAATGCGATTAGAAATAGCATATCCCCGTTTTAGTAAGCATCTTGTTCAGAAAGTACTCAATAACAGCCACAGCTTCTCAGAGACCTTTAGCACTTTGAAATCCAGGTTTGAAAATGGCGAGGAAATTGTTACGAGCTCGTGTAATATCGTAATCATCACAAGAAATTTCAAGCATTTGAAGTTTCTTCACTGCGGTACAAGTGGTAAGGTGTGATCTTTCATTTTGCAATGAACCCTATCTTGTACGCGGTTTAACATAAAATGATTAAAACAAAACGTGTAAGCTACAATGGACCTCCCCAATCTGCATTATTAGCCTAGGTAGGATCCAATCACTATAATTGATCTTTCTATAACAATATCTACAAAATATAATTGATACAGAAACAAAGAAATCAGTAAACTTACAGCAGAAAGTTGGAATCATTTATTTTTTTAATTTTGAATGTAACTACACTTAGGCAATTTGAAGCAGGATAATGAGTATGCTATAACTACCCAAGTTTACATTTGAATAGAGGGAGACACTTAACATAATTATTGTCCGGACCAACCGAGGTGAACCAAATGGAACACTTATTAAAACAAACTTTTACTACCACCATCTACTCCATTTGGAGGGAGAGAAACGAGAGATTATACATGGAAATCGGAGAAAGGAAATATCATATCACTGAACACATCGTCAATTGGGTTCAAGCTGCATTTATAGCTCACAACAAGTACAGTATACTTAGCAATGCGTTGAAAAGAAGCTGGAAGTTGTAATTCATTATTTTATTTTATCAATTTACCTCTCTATAGACACCTCAGTATGTACTGATTGCAATACGACAATGTGACTCATTGCAATGGTGTGATAGCTTTTGCTATGATTAATAAAATTTCTTTCATTTTTCAAAAAAAATATCAGTAACGAGAAAAGACTAGATGGAAGAAAGGTAATCTTTTATCAAATTCAAGATGGGGTTAGTATAAGATGCTCCCTCCAATCTCTGAAACAAGATTCCATCCATCCGGGCTTGAATTCCATCAGAAAGTGAAAGATTTTGCAGCAGTTCTTTCAAACTTCTGTC
>JANZXR010000007.1:15814307-15828171 GCA_027575705.1 Erythroxylum echinodendron
TAGTTTAAGGCTCTATTCTTTTCACTCTTCTTCAAAACCTCTCTTCTTCACATTTTTGTCTTCTTATCTCTCCCATTAACGTTTGTCACTCTTCTAAGATAACAAGACCATAATTCGTTTTTCTCAATGTACCCTTAATGAGTCCTAAAAGTCCACTTTACCCTTCCTTATAATCTTAGGCTCTTTTGGTACTTAAGTTACATGCCAAAAATGCCCTCAATTCATTTTTATGCATTTATTCCATAAAATATTATGCTTAATTTAACGAAAAAATTTTCCAGGGGCCAACAATTTTTGTGTTAGTAAAATGGACCTTGTTGATTGAATAGTTTGAATTCTTCTTTAACGACTCTTAACTTTCTCATACATGTGAATGCCATGCAGTTCTTATATCGTCCTTTCATCCCTTTCCTGACATCGTCTCCATAGTTTCAAAAAATTAAGGCTATAGTTATTACACTTAAATGGAGCTTTGATATGTTTAATATTAAGAATATTAAGTATCTTAATAAAGGAATGGTCATAAGTTAAGTTGTCATTTTGTGCTCATTTTGTATATAAATCTCTTTAATGTGTTGAAATTATTATTCAAAATTAATGGATTTGCTTCTTAATTGTTCTCAGATGATTTTCAACACTTAACAGATGAAATTGAATTAAAAAGATTCAAGGAAAGCAAAGATAATTCAAAAATTCCAGACTGGCAAGAAATTCTGTTACTAAGCGTGGGCACGTGGAAGACATAAACAATCTACAGAATCTGCTTTTAAATGCAGATCCGATTCATTTCATATTTTTATGATTTTGAGAATCAGATTGGATCCTTATTGATGGGGATTGACCACCTGAATCTGGGGGATAGATTATCTGCTAAAGATCACGAAAAAGGAGAGAGAGGAGGAATGGTAAATAAGAAAAGAGTAGAATTTTTACTGTTCATGCATCTTTTTGGTGTTAGGAATAGTTTACATTTTTCTGTAGATTTTCTTCTTGTTTTTCGACAGCCATAGTTAGGTTTTTATTTTCTGCAGTATTTCTCTAGGGATTTTGGGATTTTATAGAAAAGCCTAGGGATGGAGACCTTTCAATTGTTTATTTCTTTGTTGATTTTCACTTTTGTATGAGTAGCTAAATCCCTTTTCTTGGTTGAGAGAAACCATGTTATCATCTATTATGTGTGAGATGTTCCAATAAAGTTTGTTTTGTTGATGAACATTGAGTCTCTTTCGAGTTACCTTTATAATTATATTGGTTGATTTCTAGGTGCGCAACTAGGAATTGATTCGTTTAATAGCCAAATTAATAAAATATAACGTTCATTTTGTTAATCAAAAGTGGCAATGAGGATTACCTTCTTTACGTTAGAGTGGGAAATTCTATAAAGAAACTCATCTTGATTAAATGCATGTTGTACATGTGTTATCTTGTTCATTGGTTTCTTAGTTCTTAAAGCTATTACTCAATTGAACTTATGATCATATCTAGGTTATTGATTGACAAGAATGCTTAGAATACATATTTCTACTCATTTACACTTAAGAAAAAACATCACCCAATGAATGTTTATTGATGAACTGAATTTTATATCAAAGGTCCATATTAGTGTGATAACATCGGTGAACCGAAACCAAGGTTTGTCTATTAAATTTTCAGATTCAATTACTTTAGTTGATTTTCGATATTGTCATTCTTTTCTAAATTACCGTGAATTAAAGCTAAACCCCCCTTTGTACTTTGTTTTAGTTTTGAACTCGTAAGCTCTTTACCGTTAAAATTCTTCATAAGAACAATACCCACTTTCCACTACTACATTAATTTGTATTGAAGGAAGTTTGGTTGCTGGCGACAACAATACCAAATGTTGGCGTTGTTTTCGGGGAATTTCTCAACGATATATATATATATGTTACAAAATTAGACAAAACAACCAAATTGTTATTTGATTCAAAAATTGAGAAGACAGCCAAAAGGTTACATAAACAGATGAAACAACGGCAACAAGTGCAAAAAAATTGAACGAATGGTAGCAAACTGAACCCTTCGTGAACTGGCCGTGCGCACGGATGCTCAACATCCCCACTGCATTAACTTTACAAATTTAGTTGATAACAGTACTTTTGAATTAAAATCTGGGCTAATTCATTTATTACCTATTTTTAGGGGTTTACTGGGAGAAGATCTATGCAAATACTTGAAGGAATTTGACGTGATTTGCATGGAAATAAAGCTGACGAATGTGACGGATGAACATATTAAGCTAAGAGCCTTCTCATTTTCTCTCAAGGATGATGCTAAGATTGGTTGTACTATTCAAGTAGAGAAAACGTGCAAACATGGGCTGAAATGAAGAGGCTCTTCGTTGAGAAATATTTTCCATCATCAATAACAACTAATATTCGAAAAGAAATATGTAGAATTTGACAACATACGGGAGAAACACTCTACGAATATTAAGAAAGATTCAAGAAACTTTATGCTAGTTGTCCACACTACCAAATAATCGACCAGCTATTAATTCAATACTTTTATGAAGGTCTTTCGCTCATGGATAGGAGTATGATTGACGTTGCAAGTAGTGGTGCCTTAGTTGACAAAACACCGATAGTCATAAGGGACTTAATCGCAAACATGGCTTCCAATACCCAACAATTTGGAATATGTATTGGGCATGAAACAAAAACTGTGAATGAGGTGAATGCGACCATATTGGGGGAAAGATTGGATGACCTTACTTTTTTGGTGCAACAAATTGCAGTTATGAAGAAAGAAGAAGAAAAGTTATGTGAAATATGTTCAATGTTAGGACATTCCACTAATGCATGTCTGGATTTGTAGGATGAAAATGCAGAATAAGTGAATGATGTGGGAGGTTTTCTTGGACCGAATCAAAGGAGGTATGACCTATTTTCCAAAACCTACAATCCGAGGTGGCGCGATCACCTGAATTTTTCGTTATGGTAATTCTTAAGGGAAGCAAGCAACCACGAATTTCTAGCAGTATGGACAACCATATATGCCTTGACAACATCAAAATACAACACCTAATTCCAAAGATAAGCCCTCTTTGGAAGATATAGTTCAATCTTTGGCCATTAACACTTTGACGTTTCAACGAAATACTGAAGCAAGTATCTGAAATATTGAAAATCAAATAAGCTAAATGGCAACTGCCATAAATATATTGGAAGCACAAAATTTTAGAAATTTTTCAGCACAACCAGAGATCAATCCCAAACAAAGTGCGAAGGCTATTATATTGCAGAATGGTAAGGAATTGCAAGAACCACTTTCGAAAATTTCTAGAAGAGAGGTAAAAGAAGAAGTAGCGAAAAGACACTTACCAAACCAGAAAAAACACAATCAACTCTACAAAATATGGTGGTTTCGTCCCCTTTTCCGAGCCAATTTGCCAAAGAAAAGAAGGAAGAGTAAGAGAAGGAAATATGGGAGACTTTTCAAAAAGTTCAAGTAAATATTCCTCTACTTGATGCGATTAAACAAATTCCACGATATGCGAAATTCCTTAAGGAACTTTGTACTTCAAAGAGGAAATTAAAATTTGATGAGATGGTGCAATTGGGGGAGAATGTTTAAGCTATTTTACAAAAGAAAAAGCTTCCACCTAAAAGTCAAGACCCAGGTATGTTCATTATCTCATGTCAAATTGGTGATTTGTGAATTGAAAAGGGTATGTTAGATTTAGGTGCATCCATAAATGTAATGCCATATGATGTTTATAAATTTTTAAACGTAGGACGTCTTAAAGAAACTCATGTAGTGATTCAATTAGCGGATCCCTTAAATGCTTATCCGAAGGGTGTGTTAGAAGACATTTTGGTTCAAGTAGGGAATATGCTTTTTCTGGCTGATTTCTATATTTTACAGATGGGGACCAATGATACATCTTCTTCAACCCTGATTTTATTCGGAAGGCCATTCTTGAAAACTAATAGAACAAATATTGATGTTTATGATGGATCTTTAGCTATGGAATTTGATGGTGAATTAATTAAGTTCAATATTTACAATGCCATGAAAATTTTGGATGATGAATAACGTATTATTTTTGTGGATTTTATTGACACATGGGTACAAGAAAATTTGATTTTGAAGGACAAAGATGAGCTTGAAATAATCTTGGAAGTGGAAAATACAACAGTGGAAAGGAAGTAAGGAATCGGTATTATCTAGTGATCAAATGGAGATGTTATTGTGCAAAATTGAGGACACCGAACTATTGCTCAAACAGCTGCCATACGTGACGATGTCCAAAAGTAATGCCAAGTTGTTGTCGTCATTGGTCCAGCTGCCAAAGTTGGAGTGGAAGAGTTTGCCTAGTCATTTGAAGTACATCTTTTTAGGTGAGCAATATACATTGCCTCTTATTATTTCTAATTAACTCACATTTTTGTAGGAAACTCATCTAACTCACGTGTTAAAGGAAAACAAGGAAGCTTTTGGTTGGACAGTGGTTGATTTGAAGGGTATTAGTCCCACTACTTGCACGTACCGAATTTTAATCGAGGATGAAGCAAAGGAGGTGAGGCAACCCCAACATCGTCTAAATCCACCCATGATGGAGGTAGTGAAGAAAGAAATTTTGAAGCTTCTTAACACTGGCATTATTTATTCAATTTCGAATAGCAATTGGGTAAGTCCGATCTAGGTAGTTCCAAAGAAAATTGGGGTAACTGTGGTTGAAAATAGCGATGGTGAGTTAATACCAACTTGTATTCAAAATGGTTGGAGATTCTGCGTAGATTATAGGAAGCTTAATTCGGTTACTAGAAAAGATCATTTTCGGCTTCCATTTATTGATCAAATGCTTTAAAGACTTGCAGGTAAATCTCACTATTGCTGTTTAGATGGCTATCCAGAATACCACCCGATTTTAGTAGCATCCAAGGATTAATATAAACCAACCTTCACATGTCCATTCGGCACCTTTTCTTACCGAAGAATGCCATTTGGATTGTGTAACACACCTGCGACATTTCAAAGGTGTATGGTAAGTATTTTCTCTAATCTTTTGGAAAATTACATGAAATTTTTTATGAATGATTTCACGGTCTATGGAGAGTCTTTTGAAACATGCATTGTCAACCTTGAAAAAGTACTTAAACATTGTATTGAAACTAATTTGGATTTAAATTATGAAAAATGTCATTTCATGGTTGATCAAGGCATAATTTTGGGTCATACTGTCTCTTCTAAGGTAATTGAAGTTGATAGGGTTAAGCTAGATGTTATTCGATCTTTATCTTACTGGGTGACTGTACGAAAAGTTCGTTCATTTCTTGGTCACGTAGGATCTTATCGACGATTTATCGAGGACTTCCCCAAAATTGTGCAACCCATGTGCAGACTACTCCAAAAAGATGTGAAGTTTGATTTCGATGAGCCATACAAAAATACATTTGATGAACTCAAAGAATGACTCACTACAACTCCGATTATTCAGCCACCGAAATGGGCAGGGATATGCCTTTTGAGCTGATCTGTGATGCTTCAGATTATGCAGTTGGTGTCATGTTGGGACAAAAAGTGGGCAAGGTATCTCATGTTATTTATTATGCATCCATGAAACTTAATGATGCCTAGAAGAATTATTCTACGATGGAGAAGTTTTTAGCTGAAATCTTTGGAATGGAGAAGTTTCGGCCATATCTATTGAGGACAAAGGTGATAAATATTTGGTGAATAAGAAAGAAGCCAAGCCGAGATTGATTCGATGGATTTTACTTCTTCAAGAATTTGATTTAAAAATTCGTGACAAGAAAGGAGCTGAAACTTGGTGGCCGATCATCTAAGCAGGATCACTCCGAGTATTGCATCTAACGTTCTTTACGACAAATTTTTAGATGAAAGTCTCTTTGCAATTCAACAGGTAATTCCAAGGTATGTAGACATATAAAATTCTTGGTACTAAGTCTTTACCTAGTGAATTATCTAGAGCTGAAAGAGATAAAATTAAGCGAGAGGCTAAATATTACATTTGGGATGAACGTCATCTTTGAAAATTTTGTTTTGATTATATTGTTAGGAGATTTGACACAGATGATGAAATTCCTTCCATTTTACATTTTTGTCATTCATCTGTCTGTGGGGGAGACCTTGGTCCCAAAAGAACTGCTCGAAAAATTCTGAAATGTGGATTTTTTTAGCCTAAGTTATTTTATGACTCTTACATGTTTTGCAAGTCTTACGATCATTGTCAAAGAACAGGTAACTTGGGATCGAGAAATCAAATGCCACTCACAAACATTCTGGTATGTGAGATATTTTATGTTTGGGGAATAGACTTTATGAGTCCTTTTCCTTCTTCCTTTAGTAAGAACTACATTTTGCTAGCTGTGGATTATGTTTCGAAATAGGTTGAAGGTAGGGCTACTTTATCTGACGATGCTAAAATTGTTATAGATTTTGTTAAATCTAACATTTTTTTCCAATTTGGAATGCCTTAAGCTATCATCAGCGATCTAGGAACCCATTTTTGCAACAAAATTTTTGAAGCTTTGATGAAGAGATATGGTATCACATACCGAGTCTCTACAGCCTATCATTTGCAAACAAGTGGACAAGCTGAAGTGTCTAACAGGGAGATCAAATCTATACTAGAAAAAGTGGTGAATCCCAACAGAAAAGATTGGAGCTTACGATTGGACTATGCTTTGTGGGTGTATTGAACTCCTTACAAAACTCCGATACCCATGTCGCCATACAGGTTAGTTTTTGGTAAGCCTTGTCATTTACCTGTGGAAATAGAACATAGAGCTTATTGGAAAATGAAGCATTTAAACATGGATCAGGTAGAAGTTAGTAACAATAGGAAATCGCAATTGCAAGAGCTAGAAGAGATTTGTAATGAAGCGTATGAAAATGCAAAAATCTATAAGGAAACAACTAAAGCTTTTTATGATAAATGATTTCTAGGAAATAATTTTCAATCAGAAAAAAAGTTCTTTGTTATCATTCAAAACTTAAGTTATTTACTAGGAAATTACGATCTTGTTTGCTTAGATCATTTATTGTTACTAATGTTTTTTCTTATGGTGCAATAGAAATTCAAAATTTAGATACCTCTAAGGTATTTAAAGTTAACGGACACCGCCTGAAGCCATATTATAAGAACTTTTTGGTTGAGCGAATGGAAGAAATAGAGTTGGTATCCCCAACCTATTTCTAATCAAGTAAGAAATGAAACATGTCCAGCTACAGACTTTAAAGAAGCACATTCGGGAAAACCCATAAAATTTTCAGGTTTGTTTACACTTTTTATTTTTCAACAGTTTTCATTTTTATTTTTATTAAGTTTATTTCATTTTAGTTAGGAATTTAATTTTAAGTAATTTAGCATTTTCAATTCTGTAATTTTTATTCTTTTATTTTTAAATAAAAATTAAAAAAAAGAAACAAAATCTTCTTTCTTTCCCACCGCCCCCCAATTTTCCCACCTATCTTTTCCCTTTTCTTATTTCACTTACCTTTTCTCACTATCATTTTTCATTGCAGATTTCACACATCAATACTCTTCTAGTGGACACAATTACACTTTCCATACACTACCCCATATTCTACCCTATTATTCACTGAAATCCACCCAGTTTTAACCTGCAATTTTGCTAGTGTCGTGTCTCTCTTTTACAATTGCAGGTCTGCGTTTTCATGGAGATTGAAACCATGCCAAGGAGAAAAAGTGAATCCCAAAGGTTGGCCACCCAAATCACGTCTTTTGTTGACCTTTCATCTCCACCCCAAACCCAGCTACAACCCTAGGGTCGTCTACCTGCAATAGAACAAAGAAAGGAAAAGAAGTCGAAAATCGCAGCCATTGAACCACACGAAATTGTGGACTTAACTCTTTTCAGCTTCCGGAAGATACAGAACATTTCCAGCAACTTAGTCTGAGGAAAATTTACCTCTGTAAATGTATTCTTTCTGATATGCTTGAAGCATTGCAAGTATATGATTCTTTTATGCAAATGATGGGTCCTATTTACTGGAGTGTATTTGCCAGAATAGCTTGTCCTGCTTAGGGAATTCTACAGTACATTTCAATTTAATTCTTATGAAAAATTTGATGTGTTTACGGAAGGAATTATAGAATTTCAGTTGATGGGGAAAGAATTTGCTTTATCGGTGGCTGAGTTTAATGTGGCTATGGGATTTGTGTCAACTGCTGAAATTAAAAATGAGTTATTTATCAATTCTAGATATGACTATCATGATGACTTTAATGCATCAGAATGATGGAGTCGGTGGTCTGTTGATCGTAATCCCTATAATGCTAGTATTTTTAAGGGTTCGTTTTTTAGAAATCCTATTTTTAAAATCATACATCGACTTTTGGCATGCAATTTTTCGGGTCGTAAGGATGCTGCAGTGACATTGTCTAAAATAGAATTTTATTTTCTGTGGTATATGGATATGCATATCATGTTAATTTGGGTTTCTAGTTTTTAACAAAATTTTAATTAGTATTGCATAAGAAATATAAACCTTTGATTCTTAGTTCCTATATTACACAATTGGCCATTAATTTGGAATTATTAGATCTTGATAATACTGACAAGAATGTGGCTTGTGGTATAGAAATTTTAGATTTAGACTGTTTGAATAGGATGGGAATTATGGATCTTGGCCGTGGCCACATAACTTTCGCAAATTCGGGCTCCACTACTCTTTCCATTGCAAGATCAGCAGCACAAAGTCGGGTTTCCATAGCTGAAACAAGTAGTCACCAACACTCCCCGACCAATTTGGAGGACCGCCTCAGTTAGCTCGAACACATAATGCACCGCTTGGAGTACAACTTGATGGTTTATTAGGAGTATAAAGAATTCCAACTTCCACATCTGCCAACACCATGATTTCAGCATTTCCAAATATAGAAGCCTTCTTTTCTCTTTTCCTTTGTATTTGCGTTTCTTTAATTTTATCTCCTAACATTGAGGACAATGTTGGTTTAGGTATGGGGGAAGGAATTGGATTATATGTGTGTGAGTTTGTTTTCGATTTTTGTGTGTGATTCTTTGCGGTTTTTTGCACGTTTGTCTGTATGTTAAGCCATCAAGCTTTATCATATTAGTTTGGATGAGATTGAGTGTTTCTATGAAATTAAATTGGGCTATGTGAGTCTAAAGTGAATTATATTAATTGATTTCAATAACTGATCTTGTAAACTTAGTCAAAATTTTGACATTTGAATGATGAGGTAGTTGTGGAATTAAGGTGAATTCTTGAATTAAACCTGTGAGTGGATTTGAGCTTTAATAACATCATCTTTATGTCATTCCATTTTTTTGTATTGTGTGATGCTCCTCTAATCACGTTTGCCTTCAGAACTTGTACTGAAATGGATTGAAATTGTTTGATTACATGGTTTATAGAAATGATTAAGGCCTTCTTTGTTTTTCACCCTTTAGCTTAAAAATGACCCATCTAGTCACTTTCCCTTTGCAAACATTTTTGAGCCTTTAACCTTGTTTTTCAATCAATAACCTTACATTGAAACCCAAAACTCCCATTAGCCTCACCCCATCACAAGTTGAATGAAGCATTGAGTAATTTGGGACTTTTGTTCTGTATTGTATTCTGAGATATTTTTATAGGTACTTCTACTCATGTGTTTATTAAATTATGCTGCTAGTAATTTCTCTTCATTTTATTATTTTCCCTTGTTTTTAGCATTTTTCAAGTTAAAAAAAGAAAAAAGGGAAAAAGAAGAAGAAATAGAAATAGAATAAAGCATAGTAGCATTAATTAGTAATAAGTAGTTGTAGTCCTTTGTATTCATGTGTTTATCTCAGAATTTTAATTTGAATGTCCCTTTTACTTGGTATTTTGTGAATGCTTGTGATTAACCTTTGCCATTTTGACTTTACCTTTGAATCTAGCCCCATTACAACCCATAATAAAGTCCTTATGATCTATGAACTCATGTAATTCAAATGAATGATAACTAGTGAATTTGCAAGCCTATGGTAGTCCAATCTGTTAGAGAGAGATTTGAGAGAAACACTTTAACCTTAAACACTTGAGTGTAAAGAGAGAATATGTGAGAAGAATTCACTTTGGTTTCATATATGCCTTTAAACAAAGATGTCTTATTTTGACTTTGTTTATTTATATCAGTGGAAAGTGATTATGATGTATGTTGCAACCTAAGTCTTACTAGCCCAAGCTAGTGGATTATGTGCATTCAATCTTATAAAGGATGAATTGATAGAGTGTAGTGGTTTAGCATGTTTGCTCGAGGGCGGGCAAAGTTTTGGTGTGGGGGAATTTGTTAAGTTGTCATTTTGTGATCATTTTGTATATAAATCTCTTTAATGTGTTGAAATTATTATTCAAAATTAACGGATTTGCTTCTTAATTATTCTTAGATGATTTCCAGCACTTAAGAGATGAAATCGAATTAAAAAGATGCAAAGGAAGCAAAGATAATTAAAAAATTCTAGACTGGCAGGAAATTCAGTGACTAAGCATGGGCACGTGGAAGGACAGAAACGATCTTCAGAATATGCTTTTAAATGCATATCTGATCCACTTCAGATTTTTAAGATTTTGAAAATCAGATTGTATCCTTATTGATGGGGATCGACCACTTGAATATGGGGGATAGATTATCTACTGAAGATTACGAAAAAGGAGAAGGAGGAGCGATTGTAAATAAGAAAAGAGGAGAATTTTTATTGTTCACGCAGCTTTTTGGTGTTAGGAATAGTTTACATTTTTCTGCAGACTTTCTTCTTGTTTTTCGCTAGCCATAGTTAGGTTTAATTTTCTGCAGTATTTCTCTAGGGATTTTGGGATTTTCTAGAAAAGGCCAGGGATGGAAACCTTCTAATTGTCTATTTCTTTGTTGATTTTCACTTTTATTATAAGTAGCTAAATCCCTTTTCTTAGTTGAGGGAAACTATGTTATCATCTATTATGTGTGAGATGTTCCAATAAAGTTTGTTTTGTGATGAACATTTAGTGTTTTTCGAGTTACCTTTATAATTGGATTGGTTGATTTCTAGGTGTGCAACTAGGAATTGATTCGTTTAATAGCTAGATTAATAAAATATGACGTTAAGTTTTGTTAATCACAAGTGGCAATTAAGATTACCTTCCTTACGTTAGAGTGGGAAATTCTACATTAAAACTCATCTTGATTAAATGCATGCCGTACATATATTATGTTGTTCATTGGTTTCTTAGTTCTTAAAGCTATTACTCAATTGAACTTACGATCGTATCTAGGTTATTGATTGATAAGAATGCTTAGAATACATGTTTCTACTTATTTACACTTAAGAGAAAACATCACCCAACGAATGTTTATTGATGAACTGAATTTTATATCAAGGCTCCATATTAGTGTGATAATATCGGTGACCCGAAATCAAGGTTTTTCTATTAAATTTTCATATCCAATTACTTTAGTTGATTTTTGATTTTGTCATTCTTTTCTAAATTGTCATGAATTAAAACCAAACCTATCCTTTTTACTTTGTTTTAGTTTTGAACTTGTAAACTCTTTACCGTTAAAATTTCTCATGGGAACGATACCTGCTTTCCACTACTACATTAATTTGTATTGACGGAAGTTGGTTTCTTTCTGAATTTGGTTGCAGGCAACATCAGTTCCATTATAACTCATAAAATTGCCAAATAAGGCTAAACTTGAGTGGGAGTTAGAAATTCAAAAATCATTAACTAATGCTCAATCTAACTTTTTTTTAATCAAGCAGTCATCACTTTGCTTATTATCCCAAGTAGACAACTAACCTTTGAAGCTTAGATTTGAGACTCCAATTTGTTCTTCATAATTCCTTAAATCATCAGATAAATATTTTTGAATCAATCTCCTACTTTTAGTCCTTTAAGCCAACATTATATTACTGAATTCATCCACTAAGATTTATAGGTCCTACATAATAGCTTGGATATTCTTTAATGCTAGTTATAATGCATGCCTTTGAAATGTCAAATAGACAGCATAGATAATAGACACATTAATCTGGATTAGGATGTTATAGATGAAAATGTTTAAGTTAAAAAATTGATTAGTAAAATGAACATAGTCGATCTGAACTTATTATCGTTAAAAAGCAACCATTATTCTTCCATTGTAGAAGTGTTGATGGTTGGATGAAGAGCCTCAAAATTTTTCAAGAACCCATTAGTTTTCTATTTTGCTATCAACTTTTATTTGGTATCCAAAATTCTTATTAAAATATATTTTTTCTCTAAAAAAAGGTTTCTAACCATTTATTGCTTATTTGGTTTGTTGACCCTCAAACATTCCAAACTAGAAATGACATTAAGAGGTAGGAAGATTCTAAGAACTTATCTGAGGCTTCTTCCTTTCCTATTTGGCCTTTTCTTGGCCGAAAAATTCAATTTATTTTCCTCTAGAGGAACTTTTCTTTTATCCCTCACACTTGAGAAATTCCTATCGGTTTCTATATTAATGATCTCCTTATTTTGATTATAATGGTTTGCATAAATGATCTTTTTATATTTAGAAATTAGATATATTAGTTGGTCAATAAATCTAGTCTCATTTCAAAAGTGACTCGTAAGATATTTTGCCATTTTTCTTAGCCATAATCTCCTTTATTTTGCCTTTTATAATGATATAGGGATCTTATTCATTATTTAAGTTCAAATTCATAATTCCATTGGAGCTCCCAATTTTAGATATTCTCCTAATGGTGCTCTATTTTTTCTTAAAGGGCTTTGACAATTTCCATTAATAGGATATGGTTATTTGGATTAGATCCATCTCACTTCATCATTTAATCTCTTAAGCTTCAAATTCTCAAGCAATACCATATCCCTTTCTACTTTAATACAAACTCTTGCGTACCCAATCCTAGCTTGTAACATCCCCTCACCAATAGGAAGGGTAAAACAGTCATTTGGAATAGGTATGAGTTCTTAAAATTGTTTAGCTATGTTCATGCATTCATATATGCACGTGAATAGTGAAATTTGCATATGTAATGATTGTACATGCATTCATGACATTTCCCGGTATATTTGTTAATAAATGTAATTGTTATGAAAAATATGATTTTTGTGCTTGAAAATGTAAATTGGAGTGTGTCTTTGTGAGTTTTGAATTTTTAGTGAATTTTAGAAATTTTTTAGGAAATTTTCAGGGTCCATTTTGGACTAGGAAAAATGCCAAGTGACAGAATAATGGTTTATCGGTAGCAAAAATGACTGTCCAATGGTACTGGAAATTTAGATATATGAATTTAGGAATTTTTAATTTGAGCCATTGGAAATTTGAGGAGAAATTGGAGTAGAAATTAGAATTATATTGGAAAGAACCTAAGTGAGGAGCTTAGGGTTTGACATGTGGCAAGTGACACATGTCACTTGCCTACCATGCCACCTTATTTGTTCATTAATAATAAACATCATTCTTTTTGGACTTTCACGACACTTCTCCTTTGCTTCTTCTTATTAAGGTGTTTAGTGATTTTGAAAGACAATTCTCCATCATCGTAGCTTCTCCTTCTTCCTTGCTACTTTGCTCATTTTTTTCCCACTCTTTGCCCTCTTTGTTTACTCTTCCTTTCCCATTAAAAATCTAACCAAACTCTCACCCCCTCAAGATGATGATGTCATGTATGGTGTTGGGAGGAAGGAAGTGAATTTGTAATCTTTTGAAGAATCGAAGAATTAGAAGCTTAATAGGTAAGAGTGGTGTTTTATGTTCTCAATTGGTAGTTAAATGCATTAATTGTGGTGTTATGTGAACTAATTGCATGAAATTGTTCTTTGAATATATTGGGTATGTTAAGTCTTTGGTTGATTGATGATTGATGATTGATGAGTTAGAAGTTAAGAAATGAGATATCAT
>JANZXR010000007.1:15828271-15839999 GCA_027575705.1 Erythroxylum echinodendron
TATAGCATTTTGTACTAGGTTTTTGTATTTATGTACAGACAGTACAGTATGGAATGATGTATAAACCTTTGATTTTGGATGAAATGAAAAGAGGAAGAAGTTGATTTTAAAAATATCGTGGTTTACAATTAATGCTTTATTGTTCAAATTAATGTGATGCCATGTGGAGTGATTATAGTAATCGCACGTAGCGTTCCCTTATCATAGGATATATACCGGAATGACCTCAACGATTAATGTGCCTACATTGTGATAGTTCAGGTGCTCGGTCACAACACCGTAATAAATTGGAAAAGTGTCACATGAGCATTGCATATGCATTTGCTTAATGTGTTTGATTGAGTGAAAGGCTTAATGCCTTATACTTATGTGAAAACCAATTGTTCCTTATGTGATGAATGATTGACATTTGAATGATAGAAAATTTGTGCTGTGTTTAATGTGTTGCATGAATTGAGGAACCATCGATGATGGTTACCTCACTGAGTTCGCAAACTAACCCAAAATTGCAACATCTTTTTCAGGATCGAGACTAGACTCCTAGCTCCATAGGGAATTTTCCAGCCGTGTAGATTATTTTGGCGAGAGAAATCATGGTTCACAGGTCGGTCAGCTGGGACCTTTGGGATGACCTAGATAGATCTGACTGTTCTTTCTCTTTCATATAGCATTTTGTACTAGGTTTTTGTAATTATGTACAGACAGTACAGTATGGAATGATGTATAAACCTTTGATTTTGGATGAAATGAAAAGAGGAAGAAGTTGATTTTAAAAATATCATGGTTTACAATTAATGCTTTATTGTTCAAATTAATGTGATGCCATGTGGAGTGATTATAGTAATCACACGTACCGCTCCCTTATCACAAGATATGTACCGGAATGACCTGCGAGCATCTCGGTGCGTACCCTACGGTAAGGGGTATTACATAGCTAATTGTGCATATAAGAAGATTGGCTTTTCTATTATACTAGCTAAATAATTCAACCCTACTACTATCTAAAATTATAAGGGAATGTTATAAGAGTTTGCCCCTATAGAGATGTTCAACTTTCTCTAGTTGTCTATGGTTATTTTGGCTTCACTTTTTACAAAATTAAAGGCTTTTTAGATATGTGCCAAGAGTCAAGTTCTAGGATCCTTTAAATGTTGGCTTTAGAATTAAACTTAGAAAGGAAAATTCCTCATTATTGATAAAGTCTTCTCCAAGTCAGGTTTTCCCATTTCTTTTTTGTCCAAATTTATATTTAAGGAAAAGATGGCCTCTTATTTGTAAAGTATCCTACCAATATAGCAGACTAATGAGATGCACTTATTTATAGGATCTCAATTGACAATGAGGCTATATGAGAGCCTTCTATTACATATGAGAAATAATTAAGATTACAATAAATTTTTGCGTCACCTATTATAACACACCAGGTTTTCTTTTTTGGATTATGAGTGGTTAGACCTTGTACTATTGACAAAAAGCCTATATTCCTATCTACGTTCCTATGGTTTGATAATATTAGACACTCATTTAGTCGTGGTTTAGGTAATGAGACTACAACAGAAGTGGGTTTTGGCAATGAATATTTTTGTCATTAAAATCCCTAAATTTGTTGCTAAAACCTTTTAGCGACAACAAAAATTATTCATCCCATAAATCATTGCAAAATCACGGAAGCAAAATATTATCGACGATGTTTTTACAAAATCATTGCAAATTATATTTCACTACGATCTCGGATATGTCGTTAAAGAGATGGGCAAGGATAAAACGAATTGTCACTAATGATATTTTAGGATGTTTTCTTTTCGTGGCTAAAAGTTATTAGTTATGTTACCGTAGATGTAGGTAATAATGTTTTGCAACGATTAAGTTTTCGTAACAAAATATATTTAGCGACAATTTTCAGAACGTAGATAAAAGTTATTGATGACAATTTAGGGAACGTAGCTAAAAAGTTTTGGTCATGATTTTAAAATCATAGCCAAATCTTTTTAGCTACATTTTTATTTAATTTTTTAAAATTATTGGCGACATTTTCAAGAACGTAGATAAAAAGTTTTAGTGACGAATTTTGATTTTTACTAAGCATTACAATTAATTTTTTGTTTAATTATAATATTGGTAAGATTTTTAATCCATCCTATTGTTTGTAATATTTAGAATTTTTAATTTATAATTAATTAAATGAAAATAAAAATAATTATAATTAAAATTAAAATTAAAATGTCATTAAATGTTAATTACAAATGTTGACAAAAAAGCTTATGTACAAACTAACACACAATTTCATCGTCACTACTACTTAAATAATTTGAGCCAAGTATTTGTTTGACTATCTTTTCAAACTTGGCCAACTTTTGTTCATTATTTAACTTTTGTTCATTACGTTCTAACTTTTCTTCATTACATTATAACTTAGCCTTAAGCGACCGGTTCTCCTCTTAAAGCATTGTTCCATATGCTGGTCGTAATGAGAATGAACCAATTAACTTAGGGGCATACTCAAGACCTTTGATGTAGCCTGATCTTGTACCAAGGACGTTGTTGCAAATGTCATCTACATTTGGCTCATTTCCGTCAGACAATGATCTTTGCATCAACTCCTGCATCTTATTCTAAAATTTAAAAAACAAAGTCAATATTTAATTCAAATATTGTTAGTTAGCATTACATAACTAAATAAACTTTAAAATTAAACAAAATTTTATACTTACATAATCATTTTGCGCTTCTTCAGACGTCTAGCCTTCACCTTCCTTTTAGTGTATCAGTTTGTAAGAGAGTGATCCTATCACACTCTTCTCCATGTAGTTCCTTCTGATTCTATTATATGAAAAAAATAATTGAAAAACAATAAATAATATTGTATTTACTTATATAATTATAACTTCTAAACAAAGAACTTACAAATTCATTTCGTACGATAACAAATGATTTGGAGACTTGATTTTGAGTAGTTTTCATTTTTCCTCTATTGTCTTTGGCTTCCTCACACTTTTCCTAAATAAAGAAGAGAAATAGTCATTAAATTGTGCAAAATGATTAATTGAAGCAAATGTGAAGAGAAAGAAGACAAACCTTAATGTTGGCAGAGGCCCAATAATCACATATTTGGTTCTAGTTTTCTAAAGTCACCTGTTCAGGAACATGTCTCCTTACCTCCTCATCCAAAGGAAAAGATTTGTCGTATTTATATAATTGATAACGATGGCCCTTGGCCCTTTGTTTTAACAATGAACTCACACAACTTGAGACTTCAGGGTTCTCGATATCAACAATATTGAGCTTCATCTATAAACAACAAGTAAAAGTGAGATTAATCTTTAAATAAGTAAACAAATGCATATAATTAAATAAATTGGAAATTTATTGAAACTTTGTCAAGAGCATTCTGTAGCAAGTTGTCTTCCTTCAACTGCTTAATATGAGGCAATTTAGTCCTGACAATGATCCCTAACTCGCTGGACAATTTTGCTGATTGGATCTTGTCAACAGGATGACATTGTGAGTTGTCAATATGTATAGATAACTTGTTGTTCATTGCAACATTTATGCGTTGTAACCCAGAACCTTTAGTAATACCTCTACTTCTTTTTCTTATGCCGGTATTGGAACTTGACAACAAAACAATATGATAAGAAAAAACTCATTAAACATGTAAATATATATTTGAGCATAAGTCTAATTATAAGTAGTTAAGATTAATAGATCTGAAGATCCCTCAGCACTAGTAGAACTTGGTTGTTGTTGTTCGATAGGGTCAGATTGATGTAGCTATTGTGGGGTCGGATCAATTTTGGTTGTTGCCACCTTCTTTCCCTTATTTCTATCAGGTGCCATTATATTAAATATCTATAATGACATTATTAAATGATTTCTCATTGATTTTCCAATATAAAATAAAACTAATTATAATAACAACATAAAGAATTTGTCAATTTTTTCCTTAAACCATTTCAGAGCATTTGACAAAACATGAACAAATCATAATCAAAGATGATTGGATCTTCGGCCCCACAATTTGAATCACGTTAGAAACATTTCTTACGTGTTCCATGCATTATTTTTCATGATTTATTAATTTTATGAATTTGGTATGTGAAGGATGTGGCTATGGCTAAGTTTATGGCAGTGACATACCTTCCTACTTCTTCTCTTTATTCCAAATCAAAGGTTATCAATTATTGCTCATTTAATTTTGTCTACTATGCATATACACTCCATGTTCACTTGCTAATCTTCATCCATTGTATTTCTCTCCACCTTAATTCCTTAGAATTTTAATTTTTAATATATTATTATTTAGATGTTTGTTATGATTTTCTAGAGTTGGAGAGATCTTTATAAGAAACTGTCCTTTTATGGTTGGTTAAAAGAAACAATGTTTAACTGAAAAACTTTATATATCTTGTCTGTTCTTTGTCTATAAGTAACACATCTAACAAATATAAAGAAAATTTAAAATGTCTTTCAGAAATCAACATTAATATGTTTGTAGTTTCTTTCAACAAGGAATTTGTTACATGTATTGGTACTATTGTTACCAACTCTTTACAAATTTTATCACAAGCTTATAGAATGAAAGTTAATAAGAAAGTAAGCTTTAAGTTATTTAGTGATCTGCATTTCATACAAAGGAGGCATTTTTGCTTCAAACAATATAGTAATAAAAAATGCTTAAACCAACATAGTAATAAGAAGTCCTTCAATGATCTTAACTTATGAACAAAATTATACATACTTCACAACATAATTAAAACATCTTATACATAACCCTTTTTCCAAGTACATTTTAACTACTTATAACACATTAGGTACAAATAAAACTTAAAAATAACTTCAAACAAATGTCTAACTCTCCTTTTATATATATATATATATATATATATATATATCATAATGAAATACATTGCTTTTATAAAATTTCTAGGAAAAAGCTAGAATTAAAGACTCCCCTCTTATACATTTGTAAACATTTAATTTTCTAAATGGATATCAATACTTTCAAACCCCCCGTTTACATATAAAGGGTTGTCTTTGGCCGATGGAGAACAATTATAAAACTATAAAATTGCTACTCATAAATTAATTATCTGATTTTAATAATGGCTAATCATAAGTTAATTAAAATGGTGACCTATTAGTTTTCAAACAATATAAACAACAATCCCATATAAACAATAATTTTTTTTACCTTCAATCATCTTGATCAAAATCTTGAAAATCATCATCATCATTATTAATTACATTATGATTTGACTCATCATCATTATTATATTCAGCCAAAGTATCATTATTGTCATATAATTCATGTTCAAGATAGTCTTCATCTCTTTCTACGATAAGATTGGCTTATACTTCATCCATTTGTACTATATTGGGATCAACATGTCTCTTATGGAATGATAAAATATCTGCATCTTCTATTCAAATGCCTTCATTAGTCAACTTCGGTTCAATCTCTTGATATACTTCATTACCATCCTCACTTATTATACCATTATCCCTTTCAAAAACTTCGAAGAGATTTCAATGTTAAAGCTTTTGGACAACCTTTCAATTGTTGTCTAATACAGTATCATTAAGGAATAAAACTTGCTTCACTTGACTTTCAAGGAAAAAAAGGGCATTATCATACCATGTCTTATTAACATTGATGCTAGTAATATTCCCATTCACCTTCATGTCAACAAGATTAAACCATTTGCACTTAATATTCCCATTCACACTGATGTTAGTAATATTCCCATTCACCTTCATGCCAATTCCATCATCATCATCACCATCGTTATTTTTGATATCATCAACACTTGTACCAACACTTCTACTATAACATGCTTCCTTATGTTCATCATAATAAAGCCATGAAGTATAAAATTTATCTATGCCTCAAATTAGCAAGTGATTATATACCACATCTTGAATTTAAAATATTGACATTTAAGTAATATATGCATGGACAACGAATACAACATTTATCACCTATTTGATCTTTTACAAAATTGCATGAAACTCATAACTCCTTCTATGTATTTAGTTGACCATTTCCAATGAGACATCCAACTTTTATCCATCTAGCTATACAACTAAAAGAAAACAACTGAATTATTAAATGCAATCCTCTTTTTATATAATATAATGATAAATCAATACAAATTACTACTTCTCAATTAATCAGTATAAGTTTATATACTATGTTTGAATTCAAACAAACTCTAAGGTACGTGACATTGTTTACACCTGTGACTCAAGAAAGGGACTTCTCACTCTGATTTCTAGGCTTGTGGAATATTTCACCGATAAGCCCTATGGGAGCTGCATTACAGGTTTCCAACCTATATGCCATCCTATATACCAATCATAAATACTTAAACTATTAAAACAAGATATAAAAACTCATCAATGATTTTAAAAATCTTGCAAACAACATAATACAAAACCAACACCTCCTTTGCATTCACATAAAACCCAAGCCCAAATACTCATAATATTCAAGAAAACCATATGGTAGAAATTAGTTGGACGACTTGCCTAAAAGGACGAACAACCACAAGCTACAAAGAAGAAATATGAGGTTAGATAATTATCAACTCTCTTCAACACAAAACATGGCTTACAAAAAAGACAATTTTCTATTTAATATAATAAAATTGTTCATAGAGTTCAGTCTTAGGACTTCAAATGTAGAAAATACTTATAACTAAAGTTTTTAGACATATAACTAATAACTTGTTAGAGTAGTGCTCTAAAGCAATCACCTTTAGCACTTTTTTACTAACTTTATTTTGATTAATAAAGCGAAAAACATTTTTTATTAATTTGATATTCATTTATATATGAATTGATATTGATCTTAAATCGAATTAATGAAGTCTATGATACAAAACATAGCATGAAGGAAATCCTGATAAGATCATGATAAATAGATTCTTATTATATTCTTTTATGTTAATATCTAAATAATCCCTAGTTATAGAATTAATAAGATAGGACATTATTAATTCAGATAGACTAGCACATATTATACTCCTTGATTTGATCAAGTAGTGGATCTCACAAACTATAAACATGAGATGTTTAGAGTTAACATGTGGATGCTTACTAAAGGTAGTAAGTACATTGGATGACTCGCAATGAGATTATCATATAGATGATCTATTGAATGTCAATGATTAATCTCATCATAGCAATGGTGCAAATATCCTTAGACTTGAGATACTCAAGGATATCTTGGATACTGATCCTGTACTTTGACATTATTCCTTATTACCTCAAAACGAGGTCACTCTTAGGGTGGTGATTAGGTACAGTTATTGGTATTAGAAGGTAATTGGGTAGCCAATAGAGAATTCACCATTTCAGATAGAAGGAGATGATACCTATGGCCTCCTGTCGGGGTCATTTCTAAAGAGCCTCTAGCCTGGGCAGTTATATGTCATAAAGAGAGATAAAGAGAGTCTTTAATGAAACATAAAGTAATGAGATCCTAGAATAAGAACTAACATCACTTGAACTAGATGTGACGTAGTCAGTCTAGTGGAAGTTGACACATAGCCCATACTTTGAACCAATTAGGGTATAGTATGGTGAAAGGAAAAATTGCACGGTAATTATCTATGGAAAGGTTCATAAGTTGGATAATTAACTATCGAAGAGTTCATGTATTTATCCACTTATATTCTGATAAATTGGCATTATAAAACCCTCCATGATTTGCTTACACTAAGAGTTAATTCAAGTGGCATGAAATCTTTCATGATTTGTTTGAATTAAGAGTTAATTCAAGTGCCTAAAATAATCGAAAATGTAAAGGTCACACGCATAAAGATCGGATAAAAAACATAGTATGTATGGCCATTTTTAAGCTCGCCTGCAGCCTCGATCATGGCCCATTGGCCATGATTGTGGTTGAAGGCGAGCCTGATTTTAAGTAGGCAACGATTGTGACTTATTGGCCATGATTATGATCGAGAGCATAAGGGCTCTAGAAGAGTTCTAGAGTGAAAGGGAGGTGTCAACAGTCTTATTCTTGCAATTTATACAATTGTTGCATGAATCAAAGTGCATGCAACAAGAGTCTTGATCTTTCTTTTCATTTTGAGCATCTACTAGAACTCATCTAGTTTGGAACTTAAATGTAACACCCCACTCCTGCTAGACCCGAACCCGATATCGATGGTGATATTCGAGTCCGTGCCCCGCGAGGATAGTGTGCCACATCACTAAACAATCAAAAGTCGGTATAATTTTTTTTCTTTACGAATACGCTCAATCAATAATCACAAATTTGGGCCCACTTTTATTCAAAAACATTTTGTTTACAAGAATCGCCAAGATTTTGTTTTATATCAGAATTTCGATTAGCTTAAACTGAAAACGAAATGTATTACATTTTAATCAATTTCTTTTGCAAAACCCTCTCTTTTTTTTTTGAAACCACAAACATAAAGTACAGAAAGTTAATAACTAAATTGACCCATTTTATTTTATAACCATTTTCAAACATAACGCTATAATCAACAAAATTTTTGAGAGCCATCTGGGCCCATTACGAAAGACAAACATTTTTAATTCCCAATAAATTTTTACACAACCAAATCACTTTTTTTTAATAACAAATCACATTTATTCACTATATACCGGGAAATGTCATGAATGCATGTACAGTCATTTTTCATGTGCAAAAATCACTGTTCATGTGTGTATGTATATTATATAATGTATGAGCATGAGATGTGTTTTCCTAATTTCTCCGATTGATCTCACGTGTACCAACTTCTATGGTTCAACCCTTTATATGGAAACGGGATGTTACAATAAATCACCCTTACACATTGTTTCTTCTAAATCTTTACCCTTACACATTGTTTCTTCTAGATCTTTGCGTGTTCTTGGGTGATTAAAGAAGGGTTTGGTGTTTGAAACAACCCAAATAAAGAGAAGAAATAAGAAAAAAGGAGAAACAAAAGGTAAAAAGTTTTATATTTCATATTTTTATATATGTCTATGCATGCATGTGTGATTTTGGCTTTTCTGGGTTGTCATCTGGTTGGAACCAAGATTACAACACTTCTGTTGCAATCTTATGCATGTGATGCATGCATCCATGGCAAACCTTAAGAGTGGTATTAAAGCAAGTTTATGTATGTATTAGATGACATATTGAACATAAGCAAAGTATTTGTTAGGTTGTAACCGACATGTATGTTGATTTGGAATAATTTGTGTAAATTGTAAATAAAGTAAATCACACGTTAGTATAGACTTTACGTACAAGAAACTCGATACACAAGAAGGAGGGGTTGAATGGTGTATCCTTTTTGTGAATATAAAATCTTGCTAAGAACTTCTCTTTCTTGTTAAAAAGATATCACAAAATTTATACGAAAATTATTATGTAGTTAAATCGCAAATAACGTCTATATAATTGTTTAACAAAAAAATAAACTAAAGTAAAGGATAGAAGATAGATGCTGTGATTTTTATACTGATTCACCCCAAACCGTGGGCTACGTCTAGTCCTTAGAGTTCGTCTGAGTGTTTCACTATACTCCAAACGATTATAAGTATTCTTTCTTCTCTTCCAGAGCCTCTTCAGGTCTCTTACAAAGTATTCTTTCAGCTATCTTAGCCTTTCCAGGCTATCATCCTTTTCTTTCTCTCTCTAGAAAAAGATTGTGAACTTTTGTTACAGTAGGTTTAGCTCTCTTCGTATCGTACTACAGAATTTCTCTTTTCTAAGTAAGCACTGAACCCTTAAAGATCACTGATTTCTGAATCGTAAGATTTGTAAGAATTTTCTCTAAGATTATAACATTTTTGACTACGACTAGTATTTATATCCTTCGTGTCTAACTACTTCTTGATCTTTGATAACCACTTCTTGATTCTTAATAACTGTCATTTAGTTGAGTTCTGTAACTAACTTTAACTAAATAACTATTCTGAAGTGCTAATATATCTTCATGGCATCGTTTATATCTTCTTTACGCCTGTATTTGTGTTTTGATTTTGCATCTGCATCTGCGTTTATATTGTCTTTGCGTCTGTGTCTGTGTTTTGATTTTGTGTCTGCGCCTGCGTCTGTGTTGTATTTGCATCTGTATTTTGACTTTACGTCTATGTTTCCTTCTGCATCTATGTTCTATACTTTGTCTGCACACTTAGCACACTTATCAAAAACGTTCATTTATTTCTAACATTATTATTGTTTGATTGTCATCAAAATTAATTATCGTAAAGTTCTCTTGACTTAACAATCTCCACCTTTTTGATGATAACAAATAATCATAATTTTAGAAAAAATAAAGTGAATGAATTTTTATTCAATTGATGAATAAGGAAACGAAAAATGAATAAGACGACAACAAACAAAGTATAAGAAGACAATAACCAAGAATACATGTATACATATTATCTTCTTTTTTCTTTTTTCTTCTGTTTTTTTTCTCTTCTCTTCTTCTTTCTCTTTTCTTCTTTAATCTTGTCTCCCGCCTTTTTTTGCTTCTTTTCTCCCCTTATTTTTTATTAACCAAAAAGGTTACCTCATATGCTTCATTATTTTAGAAAACATGCGTTGCATATGTAACTCAAAAATAAGCTACTTACTTATGTAGATCACCCACTGAGTCTTGTAGGTCATCAACCTTAGTATGAATTTCTTCAATCTCCTTCACTAAGGCTTCCTGACTCCACTACTCAGAATTTCTTACTTCTTCCATTCCAATAGTTTTGACTTGTTGAGTTGGACATAATGGATAGAAGTTCGTAGCAACAGATGTTTCTGAGGGTAAGACATCTAGTTCTATTATTTTTAGAACAGGAGGTTTGAAGAATTGCTTTCCTTCAGGAAGATCAAGTTCATCAGGTCTAGATAGTTTTGGAATAGTTTTTCTAAGAAGGTGAAGGACATCTTTAATTGAGGGTATAGAACTCAAAGGTCTAAAGTGCATGATTAGGTGCACAAAAGTCTCTAAGTTGACAAAAATACCTTCAACCTTGATAGTTCTGTACTATCCTTTAGTCACTTTTCCAACTACCTGAGAAGTTGCATCTGTGGTGAAGCGTCCATAATTACTTCCTGATGTTTTTGAAATGTGATGTGAAACATAGATTCCTCTTGATTGTTCTGCATTACATGGCTCATCTATGTTTCTCACTGCTTTATGTATCTGTTCTTCAGTTAGGTCACCTATTTTTCTTTGATGGTACATCTTCTGCTTCCCTTTTTCCACATTGCATACAATGTTTGAAGCTCTAGGTTGTATGTTAGGTACAATCTTGATCAATGTTCTACTTGTTACTGGGTATATAGTGTACCAATCTTTAGTAGATATGGTTCTGACTTCTCATCCCTCAGAATCCCATATAATCTCCTTTCTTCATGATTTAGAAGATGTATAGACCGATTATTGATCAAAATAGATTCAACTTGTACATTGACCAACCTTTTCACAGGTTCTCTGATTATAATTGAGTTTCTACTTCTAACAGGTACCTCTACTTCAATCATCTTCATTATCAAGTCCTCTTTTCTGATAGAACTATGAGATACCACTATGTTTTCAACTAATTTTTCTTTTCATTGACTATTATTTGAAGTAGTTTCTTTCTGACTGGTTTTTAACTTCTTACTTTCTTCTACCATTCTAAACGGTGGTTGTGGTTGGGTTCTCTTCCTTTCAAACTCCAACTTCTTCTTAATTCCAGTCTCTTTGGTTGGCTTCGTCTG
>JANZXR010000007.1:15871167-15885145 GCA_027575705.1 Erythroxylum echinodendron
AACTAATCTCATTACTTTGAGAAAGTTCCTACTGTCTAAAGAGCATAATGGATCAAGCTATGATTTATGGAAGACTCGTTAATTTCGACTCCTTGAAGAAGAATCAGATGGACATTGAATCAGAAGTCGAGGCTACGGGATGGAAAAACTTCTTTCAGATTATCGGTTATTGTGACATTGGAGCTAATCAAGAAGGTCAGTGGATGTCTTTGTGTTGGAGAAAAAGTGTCTCAGAACACTAGATGGATGACTGAAAGCCTTGTAGAGAAGGCACATGTCAATCAACAATTATATGAATGTAGTGACCCAAAGGACAAGAAGGTGGTAAATCTTGTTCCAAAGGCTAGGGTTCTACATAAAATACTCTTTCACTGTATTCTACCAAGAATAGGTTTGAAGAATGTTGTAACAAACATAGATGAATAATGCTTGTTCTATCTTCTCAACCATCAGCCAATAAATCTTCCACACCTGATTTTGGGGTATATGATAAAGACAAAGAGGGATTCCAATGCCTTATGGTATGAGATGATTTTAACAATATTCTTTAGAGATTCTGTAATTCTTTTGGATAGAGGAAACAGGGTAAAAATGAATATCAAAAGCATTATAAATGCGTCTACTATATGTAGAATGGGGTTGAAAACTCAAGAAAAAGAGGAAACGATTTCTATAGTGGAACCAAGGATTGAGGGGGAGCGCACAGTTAGACGTGGTGGAAAGGTTACTACCACAGGGAGGAAGAAATCTCAACCCTCAGAAAGAATGGTTACAGAAGAAAAGAAAAATAAATCGTCTGAGGTAGTAGTTAAAGATGAGACGATTTTACAAAAAGAAGAAAGCCAGGTGCATCTATATAAGAAACAAGTGTCGTTGAAACGAAAAGGAGAGACACTTGATGCTGAGCAAGTTAAGAAATCCAGAAAATCACCAAGATTACTAACTCTTCGACAAAAAGAGCAGAAGAGAGGAAAAGAATTGATTCCTGGTGAAGATTCTGAGAAGGTAGGAAAAGCACCTCAGGCTACTAGGTCTTTGGTCTCAATCTTGCAATGACAGCAACTAAAGTTAACAAAAGAGGCCGAGAATAAGAGGATGTTGGAGTTTGAGAAGAAGAAACCCCAACCACAACAACCTTCTAGAATGGTAGAAGAAAATAAGAAGTTGAAGACCAGTCAGAAAGAGAATACTTCAACTGGTGTTAATCAGAAGGAAAAATCAGTTAATTCTCTTGGTTCTATCAGAAAAGAGGACTTGAAAATGAAGGTGATAGAAGAAATTGTACCTGTAAGAAGCAGAAGCTCAATCATACTAAGAGAACCTGTGCAAAGGTTAATCAAGGTATAATTTGAACCGATCTTGGTCAATAATCGGCTTATACATCTTCTAAATCATAAAATGAGAAGATTATATGGGATTTTGAGAGATGAAAAATCAGAACCATATCTAATGAAGATGACAAAGGATCGATATACCATCTACCCTGCCACAAGTAGAACACTGATTAATATTGTACCTAACGTGCAACCTAGAGCTGTAAACATTGTACGCAATGTAGAAAAAGGGAAATAGAAGATGTACCCTGAAGGAAGAACAGGTGACCTTACAGATGAGCAGATACAAGAAGCTGTGAGAAGCATAGATGATGCATGTAATGTAGAACAACCAAGAGGCATCTATGTTTCACACCACATTTCAAAGGCATCAGGAAGTCATTGTGGACGCTTCTCCACAGACATAACGTCTCAGGTAGTTGGAAGGATGACTAAAGGACGGTTCAGAACTATCATGGTCGGAGGTATCAATTTCAACTTATAAACTTTTGTGAACCTACTTATCCATCTTAGACCTTTGAGTTCTATACCATCAATCAAAGATGTCCTTCACCTTCTTGGAAAAACAATACCAAGACTACCAAGACCTGATGAGCTTTGTCTCCTAGATGGAAAACAATTGTTCAAATCTCCTGTTTTGAAAATCATTGAATTGGATGTTGTACCTTCAGAAACATATGCTGAACCAAACTTCTATCCATCGAGTACACCTCGACGAGCTCCTACAATTAGGATGGAAGAAGTTAGTCAGTCTCAACAGTGGAGTCAGAAAGCCTTAGTGAAGGAGATTGACGAAATTCATACTAAGGTTGATGATTTGAGGGACTCCATTGGTTATCTACATGAGGAAGTAGCTTATCTTCGGGTGACAGTAGAAGAAAACCTCAAGTTGATCAGGACTGACATGCAAGGAATATTTTCTGAAATTATGCAGCATCTGAGAAAACCTTTTTGATTAATAACAAATAGGGGGAGAAGAATAGAAGAAAAAGGGGAGAAAAATAAAAGGAAGAAGAAAGAAGAAAAGAATAAGGGGGAGAAGAACAGAAGAAACAGAAGCAGAACAAGAACAGAAGCAAAAGCAGAAGTAGAAGAACAAAAGTAGAAGAAAGAAAAGAAGGAAGATAGTATATGTGTATTTTGTTCCAATTCATTACTCATTATCTGAATAAAAATAGTTCATTCAATTTTATCTTTCTAAATTATGATTATTTGTTATCATCAAAAAGGGGAGATTGTTAAGTCAGGAGGACTTTACGATAATTAATTTTGATGAGAATCAAATAATAATAATGTTAGAAATAAATGAACTAGTTTAATGAGCGTGTTAAATGTGCAGAAGTAAAAACACAGAAGAAGTAGAAGACAGAAGAAACATACAGAAGAAGCGAAATACAGAAGAAACGCAAAGACACAGAAGAAAAATACAGAAGAAGGAGACATAGAAGAAGATACAGAAGAAGTGAAAAACACAGAAGAAGTAGAAGATAGAAAAAACATACAGAAGAAGAGAAGTACAGAAGAAGCGCAAAGACACAGAAGAAGATACAGAAGAAGTGAAAGTACAGAAGAAGTAGAAGGCAGAAGAAACATACAAAAGAAGTAGAGACACAGAAGAAAAGTACAGAAGAAGCGAGATACATAAGAGATATACAGAAGAAGTAAAAGTACAGAAGAAAACATAGACGATACAAAGCAGAAGATACGCTAGTACGTCGATCAGTTAGTTAGTTGGAGTTAGTTACAAAACTTAACTAAATAGCGATTATCAAGAATCAAGAAGCGGCTATCAAGACTCAAGAAGAGGTTAATAAGATTCAAAGAAGCAGTTGGAGACTTAGACTATAAATACTAGTCATAGTCGAAAACTAAACAACTTTTCAAAAAATCTTTAATTTTACAACTTTTGAGCGTTTAAGTGTATCCTTAAAAATTTTGTAGTGCGATAGTGGAGAGCTAAACTACTGTAACAATAGCTCACGATATCTTTCTAGTGAGAGAAAGAAAAGGCTAAGAGCGTAGAGAGGCTAAGATAGCTAAAACATACTTAGTGTAAGAGACCTGAAGAGGCTCTTAAAGGAGAAAGAATACTTGTACATTTGTTGAAGTATAATGAATACTCAGACGAATCCTGAGGACTGGACGTAGCCCACGGTTTGGGTTGAACTAGTATAAAACCGCAGTGTCTATCCTCTATCTCTCAACTTAGTATATTTTGTTCTTAAACAATTATATAGAAGTTATTTGCGATTTACCTCATAACAATTTTGTGATAGTCTTTTAACAAGTCGGGGAAGTTTTTATTAAGAAAAATTAAAGATTTGTATTTGCAAAAAGGAATACACAATTCAACTCCCTTCTTGTGTATTTTGTCTATTATAAGTAATTTCTATATTAACGTGCGATTTACTTCAGTTTTAATTAACTTTTTTATGCATGATTTTTTATATAATTTAATCATTTCATCATACAATATTCTGATTAACTGCAAGGCTTAATGTCTACTCTTTCATATCCATTAGTAATTAATTCAATTAATGACATTTGAAGAATATTTTCAAAGTGTCATTCCACATTGACTGAAGATTTCTCAAATCAATATTAATCGACAACAATGGAACATTCTGCTTAATCACTTTAGGGTGATGAATCCTATATTAATCACTCAACTTCCTTTATACAGTTCATGTTATATCCAATGACTACAATTGAGCTACCTTTGACTAGAATAGGTCATAAGTAGTATTAAAACACAACAACCCCTATATGGAATAACTTTAGAGATCTCAAGTTAAAGGATCACTTATACAGTCATCATAATAAAAATTTCCATAGATATACAAGTAATATTCTAAATGAATTTCTCATATAAGGTCAATTTAGTAAATTTGTTCTTTAATAAGCACTCACGCTTTTGTTTAAGTATCTCAATATCATATATAAGACTGAACTAGAAATACATATAATCTAGCAAATACCTCTAATTACAATCCATATTTATGCTTTTAGTAGGCTAAATTTGAGAGAAACATCTTACATCATGCTATCATGGTATTGACATACATCTCACATGATTCCATTGAAGTTTACGAGATATTAATCAACTCAAAATGTCATTACATTTTATCATTTATATGATTTTGACATACCTTTAAAATTTTGTCACTGAATCCTTAATAGAGATTAATAATAAAATTGCATAATGGGCATATAATTTTTCTTCTTAACTTTGAGAACTCTTCTTAAACATAACCTATATTAAGACATTAAGTTTACTAACTTATTATCAACTATATTAAACAAGGTAAATTCCACTTAGAATAAAATATAAGTGTAAGAAAAGCAAGTAATTAGTTATATGTCATAACTACCAAATAAGATTAAGATTTTAATTATACATTACTCTCACTATTTTTACTACTACTCAAAAAGATTAACCTAATCTCTTTAGTGAGTTAGGATCTCATTCAAATTTAGTTAAACTTACTAAATTAAATTAAGTAGATAACAACTTTATTAATCATATCTCATGTCACTTCTAGATCCGTTAAGTGACAACTATTTCTAAAATATATCTTATATTTCAGTCCTAAACCTACTTCTAAATTCATGTGATCATGAATTCACTCATCTAAATTACAAAATTTTAGTTAATTAGGACCTATTGTTATAATATTAATCATATTCAGGCTAAAGTGGTGTTGAATTTGTGCAATAAGTTTATCAATAAATAGGGCTCAAGTTTATTCTTATAATGAGGGATCTAATTTTAAATAGTTCATCAAATACAAATTGCACGTAAAATATCATACATACAAAACATAAAATTTAACATGCATAATATATTAAACATATATTAAAACATGCAATTTATGCACTAATAATCAAATAATATGCATAAAATATTAAGTTTATATGTTATTCCTATATGTACTTTTAAATTAATGTGATCATAAGTTTCCTCATCCAAATAACACAAATTTAGTTAATTAGGACCCACTGTTATAAGACTAAATATATTCAGGTTAAAGCATCCCTTAAATTTGTTCAACAGACCTAACAATAAACAAAACTCTAGTTTATTCTTATAATAAGGAATTTAATTTTAAATAGTCTCATCAAACACAAAATTACATGAAAAATATCATACATATAAAATATACAATTAACATGCATAATATATCAAACATATATTAAAACATACAATTTATGCACAAATGATCAAATTATATGCATAAAGTATCAAGTTTATTTGGAATATAGTTTTTGATCTTTATAATCTAAAATAATATTTTAAACTATTTGAAAATTTTAATCAGATTAAACACGTTGATTCCTAAATAAATTAAATTACTATCCCAAATAGGAATTTGATTTGTGATTGGAAATAATTTTCAAATTTAGTCGAAAATTATTTTCAATTATCTTGACTCCTTTAATTAAATTTAATTGTAAACATTTCAATAAAATATGCATCTTGCTTATTATAGAAAAATTCCTTTTCAAAATTTTATAAATAAGACATTTTAGTTTAATTTAAAAACTATTTCTAATTTAACTAGAAATTGCTTTTCTTTAAAAAAACTATTTTTAATATTAAAGTAAACCACTTTCAAACTTCAATAAAATATTATTGTTATATAGAGATTGCTTTCTTAATTAGTTAAAAATTGATTTCTTAATTAGTTAAAAAGATTTTCCTTAATAAATTAGAAATTTATCTTTAAAATATTGAAAGAGTTCAATTTTCTCAATTAATAAATGAAAACACCCTTTTGAATTTAATCAAGAAAATATCTTTCTAATAAATAAAGAAACTAATTATTTATAAATAAAGAAATAATTTCTAAATAAATAGAATAATAATTCTCCAAATAAAAATAAAATAAAATAAATTTAATCTAATTGAAATGAATAAAATTAACTAAGAAACGTTATTCTTGATTATTTAAGAAAAAACTTTTATTAACTTTAAGAAATATAATTCATTAATTTCAATCTAATTAAAAATAATTGATTCTAATTTTAAAAAGTAAACTTTAAAAATTTTAATTAAGAATTAATATAATTATTAACTTTAAACAAATAAAGAAAAATAATTAATTTATTTTTGCAATTGAATTAAAAATTAATTGTGAAACTCTTTTAAATCTTATGATACCTTAATTTTAAATACAATATTTTAAAATAGGAATACAATAATCATCCAAGTTTTAGATTAATCCTATTACCAATCGTATTCATTAGTTAAGAATATCTTATTCCTCTATAGTCTAAAACAGTGGCCAAACAAACTTATTATCGGCTATGAAATCACTTATTTCTAACCTAGAATAACCTAATATTGAGGTTATTCTATATTCTATGTTATTAGCATTCCGTGATGGATGAACGGATGCTCCTCTCTTGCTTCTCATCTCCTATCAACGTTACTGTCCTTAGCTTTTAATCCTGTCCAAACCTCGTGCTGTTTATCAATTTACATAACTATAATATACAATCTATGTGAGAACAACATTTAATCCTCCTAAATAAAATATTTCATCTTATGAATTCCCACCTTGACTACTAAAATAAGAGTAGTTATGGGGCTCTAATCTCTACCATGGCTACATATTAGGTTCGTGAGATCAACCAATTAAAAATTGATATTGTTAAAATCTAAACTGAAAAGAGAACACACTTTAATAATAAATTTTAATTTTGTTAAGTTCAAAAAATATTTTAATTGAATCATCCTCCTTTTTTAAAAAATTTATATATTGTGTTTTTATTTAATAAATTTATTTCAATAACTCACAAATCCTAAAAAATGTAAAATTTTATAGAAATGTTATTATGAGCTGTGGACATGTTATTCTGATGCTCATAGTATAGTTATTATTAGGTGCCATTTTTATTCTATTTAACATTGATATACTTATTAGTGGCAATTTTAAACTGAGCCTAATCGTCAATTCTACGCCTTGTTCTTTACTTTTTTGCTCAAATCTAATTATTAAAGTTCATCCGAAAACTTTATGGTACACGGACAAGAATCCAAAAAGGCGATTCTTACTACCGATAGTGCATTATATCGAAGAAAAAGTAGTCGCCGCGCCTTAAAACGCGAGGAACTCCCACAGATATGCGAATCAATTTATTAAGAAACTGAATTATTTGTGTAAGTTTTTCGATTCTTGATTATTCAAACATTAAGATATAAATCATACATGAATCATAAATTATATGTAAGTCATTCTAAGATCTTGAATATAATAATAATTACATAGATGAAGCGAATAAATCACTTACCTTGAGCGAAATTCGTCGTAATGTAAAAAAGAAAGCTTTTTACTAATTACGAATTAGTTTTTCTCTCTTAATCCTTTTTCTCTACGATAACTTGATGGATAGCTCAATGCACAAATAGTTACTCTTTCTATTTTTGTGTTTTGTCTACACTTAATTAGGGTAGAAAGAGGACTAATTAATATACACTTCTTTACTGACATTAAATCTTGTACGTCCATCAAGTACTAAATTAACGGTTAATATTGAATATACTATTAAACTAAGAAAACTCTATACCAAGTTTAATATGGGCTTATAGAAAATTTGGGTCACAACATCAAGTCACATTTCTTACATTCTCCCATTAGGTCGGATATTTTATCATTACATTTAATAGTCTAACATAAGGCTAGCAAGAATTAAATCTTATAAACCGTTAACATCATAAGCACCTCAACACAACAAATCACATAATGTGGGTTATGGCAGTCATACACAGTATAGATGTACACTTCCTTCCATATACCACCACATTAAGAACTTATTATATTTGAGTTCATAGGTTGTATATATATAACATACACTCCACATACTTGTTATGAAAATATATACAAATTTTTTTTCAAATAATCATGTATACATAAACATAATGAATAAGAAATATAAAATTTAGAAATATATTATTATTGAGCTCAATAGCCCTAAAACATGATGATCAAACATTATTATCAATCATCTAAACAACTAAGACCCATCCTAAGTACATGTTCTTTGAATGTCTTTGGCTGTAAACCCTTAGAGGATTTGCTACCATGAGATCCATCCTAATATATTCTATATGCACTCTTTGTTTCTAAATCTCTTCTCTAACAACAAAATACTTTAATTCCATGTGTTTTGCGCCTCTAAAGTATTTGTCATTTTTAGAGAAGAAAACTATTACAGAATTATCATAATAAAATTTCAGCAACTTGCTTACTGTGTCGACAACCCCAAGCCTTAAAATAAAGTTTCGTATTTATAATGCATGAATTATAGGCTCATAACAAGCTATAAATTCTACTTGCATAGTGGATGAAGCAATGACAAACTATTTGGCACTTTTCCATAAGATTGTTCCTTCAGCTAATAGGAAAAAATAGCCAAATGCTGACTTTTGACTATCAACACACTCCAGAAAATCTGAATCTGAATATCTAATCACTTTTAAATGATTATACCTCTTATAAGTGAGTATGTAATTCTTTGTTCCTTGAAGATATCTCATCACTTTCTTTACAATCTTCTAATGATCACTACCAGGATTACTTTGATATCTACCTAACATCCTTATTGCAAAACTGATGTCGGATCTAGTATAGGTTTATAGGTACATCAAAATGCCCACAACAGAAGCATATGAAATTGTTTCCATTTCCTTATATTCCACATCATTATTTGGACATTGTATAAGACTAAACTTATCTTCCTTTTAAATAGGGATTATACCTACTGAGCACTTGCTTATGTTAAATTTCTCAAGAATTTTCTCAATATAGGCTTTATGAGACAATCCTAGTAAACCATATAATCTTTTACGAAATATTAAAATTCCAATCACATAGAATGCTTTTCCCATATCTTTTATTTCAAAATTCGTAGAAAGATATTCTTTAGTCTTATGCAACAAACCAAAATCAGTAGCAGTAAGCAGAATGTCATCAACATACAGAACTAGAAATATAAACTTACTCCCACTGATCTTCCGATAAATACACTAATCAACAGTGATTTCTTCAAAACCAAAAGAAGTAATGGTATTATTAAGCTTAATATACCATTGCCTAGAAGCTTGTTTACATCCATAGATTGACTTCTTAAATTTACACACCATACTTTCTTTACCTTCAATGGAAAAAAATTTAGTTTTATCCATGTAAACTTCTTCCTCAAGATCCCCATTTAGAAAGGTTATTTTCATATCCATCTAATGTAGCTCTACATCAAATTGAGCCATAAATGCTAAAATTATTCTCAATAAATATTTCTCTGAGACAGTTAAAAAAGTCTCCTTATAATCAATGCCATCTTTTTGAGTGTAACCTTTGGCAACAAGTCTAACTTTATATCTTTCAACATTGCCATTCAAGTCACGTTTGGTCTGAAAGAACCATTTACAGCCAACTCGTTTAGAACCTTTTGGCGAGTCTAAAAGATCCCAAGCATTGTTTTGAGCCATTGATTTCAACTTTTCTTTCATAACATCAATCCATTTTTCAGACTTGTCACTACTTATGGCTTGTGAAAACGAAACATGATCATTATCAATGCCACAATCATAATCTAGCTCTTGCAAATAAACCATATAATCATTAGAAATAGCCGACCTTCTAACCCATACAGGTTTATTTAAAGCTTTACCAATTGGTTCATTTGTATGAGTTGGTGGTAAGTTAGGTTCTTCATGGGGTGCTTGTTCATTATTTAAATGTTATTCTTGATTATTTTGATCTTCCAAAGCAAGAACAACATTTGTGTAGTTGTGGGTTTAAGAACATTTATGTGTAATGGAACGTCAAACCTTATTTCATTAATATCCACAACTTAATTTTCAGCACTCCCATTGACCTCATGTTTCTCTAAAAATTTGGCACTGGCTATTTTAACAATTCTAGAACTACGGTTTAGACAATAAAATATGTACCCTTTGGATTTCTCTAGGTAACCATTAATTGTTCAACAATCCAAATTATTTTCATTTGGATTATAGATATGTGCTTCTACTGGACAACCTTAAACATGCAAAAATGTCTTAAATTAGGTTTCCTTATACTCCATAAGTCGAAAGGAGTTTTAAGAATTGCCTTACTAGGAACCTTGTTTAACAGATACATAGCAGTTTTAAGTGCATACAACCATAAACCTTTGGGTAATGAGGAATTACTCATCATACCCCTAACCATATATATTAATGTTCTATTTCACCTTTCTGCCACATTGTTTTGTTGCGTTTTGCCTGGCATAGTGTATAGGGAACATATGCCATAACTTTCAAGGAACTTAGCAAACAGACCAAGACATTATCCAGATTCATCATACTTTCCATAATACTCACCACCTCTATCAGATTTCATAATTTGCACTTTTCTATCTAATTGCTTCTCATTCTCCTTTACAAACACCTCAAAGGTATTTATAGCTTGAGATTTTTCATACAACAAATAGATATATATATACCGTGAAAAATCATTTATAAAGTTGATGAAGTGTTTTTCTCCATTAAAGAACAGAATGTCAAAAGGTCCGCCAATGTCGATGTGTATTATTTCAAGATGTTGACTGCTTCTCATGGCTCCTTTCTTACTATATTTTGTTTGCTTGCTCTTAATGCATTCCACACATAAGCCAAGATCAGTAAAATTTAGATTCGGTAGAATCTCATTCTTTACTAATCTTTCTAACCGTTCTTTGGATGTATGACCCAAACGTTTATGCCATAAGTAAGCAAAATATTCATTTGCCAAACTATGTTTTATTCCAACATTATGATTGACAATAAATAGGGATTCAGAAAAAAAAATATAATCAATTTTTAATTTAAATAACTATCTATAAGCATTCCATAACTAATAAAGGAATTATTCTTATACAAATTGAAACAACCATGTCCACCCTTAAAGGTATATCCACTAGCATCAAATCTAGAAATAAAAATTAAATTTCTAGAAATTGAAGGTACATAAAGAGTGTTCATTAGATCCAAGTGATGCCCAATATCTAATGTCAACCTGTAAGTCCCTTCAATTGGGGCTTTCATTCGATTTCTCATAAACAGAAAGTTGCTAGTTGGACTTATGGTTTGGATTGTAAGGATTCCTTTCATAATATTGGAAACACGAGTAGTGGCACCAGAATCAAACCACCAAGTATTAGAAGGAACTTAAGATAAGTTTAATTGAAAGCATACAGAAACATAATGTCTATCTTTCTTTTTAAACCAAGCCTCACGTTTCAGACATTCTTTCTGATAATATCCTTTCCTGTAGAAGTGGCATTTATTTAACTTTTGTCCCTTCCTTTCAGCATCGACAACCTGTGGAACTTTAGTAGGTCCTTTCTTTTTAAAATTTTTGGCCTTTGGTTTGAGTTTCATTCCATCTCCTTGGCCCACTAGGTTAATAGAATGAACTCCTTGTTTCTTTAATCTCGCTTCCTCTTGAATAAGCTTACTGGAAAATTCATCAATATTCCACTTATCATTCAGTATGTTATAATTGATGTGGAACAGTCCATATTCAGTAGGAAGTTAGTTCATGATAAACTACAATAAAAAGAAGTCTTCCACATCTATACCCAGTGTCTTAAGTCTTGCTAGGATATTTGTCATATAAAGGATATATTGTTGCATACTCTTTGACCCATCAAACTTCATGATCGTGAGTTCAGTCATAAATGTCCCTGCAAGTGCCTTATCGGCAGAATGGAACTTATTTTCCACAAGCTTAAGAAAATCTTTAGCATTTTGATTTTCAGTACTAGGAAGAGTAGACTTAATGTTGTTAGCAATCATCATTGCATAAAGTCTAAACATAGCCTGTTAGACCTTGTCCATGATCGCAAGTTTACGTGTGCTAAATTTTACTTTTTAAACTTCGATAATACCACAAGCGCACGAGTCGTTCTTATAGTACTTAAGGTATTGATCCCACGAGGAGGGTTAATCTAGTCCTAAAATCTAAGGTCGAACTAAATCGTAACAGTCTAAAATAAACAATAAATGCATAAAATTAATCAATCAACAATCAGTTATGAGAATTAAATTTTGGAAATAATAACAAAATAACAAATTACACAATCAAATCAAGAATTAACCTAGGAACTACTAATTGAGAGAAAGTGGTTTTAATCCGAAATTAATAAAAATCTAATCATCAATTATACGATTACCAAATTATTGGGTCTAGACGGTCTTATAGTGGATTACTCTCTCTCGAGTTATAATCTTTAAACCCTAATTAATAATCCCTAATTTAAATTATGGAATTGTGATCTCTTAGCTCACAATTAACCCAAAGCCTAAATTAGTTCGAAAATTGTCTAATAACCTACCAGAAACCTATGCTTGATCTCTCGTTACACGATTTTACTGGTTTGATTCAATTCATATCTATCAAATTACCTAACTCTCGTTAGCCCAATTTGATGATATTCACTCAGCTCACCCTCTTAGTTTATTACCGAATTATTAAGAACATATATTGAATCACAAATAACTCAAATAAAAATGCAATAAATCAGATTTCATTAAAATCAAAGACAAAATCCCGAAGGTAAGTTTAGACAATAATCAACATTTGACATAACCTATTCTCAACAATTATCTCAATTTCATACATCAATAAAATTGAAATAAATTGAAAAATATGCTTGGAACGGATCAATGGAGGCAACGATGACAGGAAACTACCTGTTTCAGGAAGTACTTTGCGTTAAGCTTTGTCTCTGTGTCTCTCTTCCTTTGTCTTTTTTTTCCTCAAATCACTTAATAGATCTCTAGGGTTTCTGGATGTTAGCTGATGTGTAAGCTCTGCAAAGGCTACTCTTTCTGCCTTGTAATGTTTTATTTATACCTTGGAAGCCTTAGGGTTAACTTGGGGTAAAAACGGTCTGAAAAATCTCGTAAAATTTAAGTTTCTTGCCTGGCACATAACTTTTTGTAACAATCTTAGCCCAAAGTGCACGATTGTGGTCAGGGTCTTGTCAGCTCACCTCTTTCTGTCACTATTGTGGCCTGTTGTGCCACAATCATGGGTTGTGTTTTTAGCCCGAAACTCTTCAAAACTTCTATGTTCTTCGCTGTTTATCCTGAAACACTAACAAACACATCAAGGGACCTCAAAAATATAACATTTATGCTCAAAAACTTATACTAACCTATAAAAACACTTAAACACATAAAGTAACACAATTCACACCTAAAAACACACCAAACACTCAAGTTAACACTTAATACATAACAAATTAAACCTTAAAACCTAATACAATTCATAACTATCAACGTCCCCACACTTAAACGTTTTCTTGTCCTTAACCAAACAAAACAACAAACATATAACAGCACACAACACACAATGCAATAATGAGGCAATGACTTTAACTTCATGAAATAAATTTAATCTTAAACACAATCCTAAAAGTTATAACTAATCATTAACATGCAAAATCTATGTCCAAGAAGGGAATGAACACTTCGGTGCCAAGCTTCCACGCACAGACTAAGGTGGGAAGTAGTGCTTCTGGAAGGATTAAGCAAGCAAGAGAAATGTCAGTGCAAGCCTCAACAGTAGGAGGCCACAGTAGGATGGAGAAGAGCAGAAATAAGAACCCTCACT
>JANZXR010000007.1:15890546-15900888 GCA_027575705.1 Erythroxylum echinodendron
CCGCAAAAATTATAATTAAAGCCTAATCACAATAAAAATAATAAAATAAATCCTCAAACAAATCGGGGTCCAACAGAGAAAGCTTTTATTGATTAAGAACTAGTTTCTCTCTCTTAACCCTCTTTCTGTACGATAGCTTGATGGATAGCCCAATGTACAAATACTTACGTTTTGTATTTATTTTGTCTGTACTTAATTAGGGTAGAAAGAGGACTAGTTTATATACACTTCTTTGTTTACATTAAATCTTGTTCGTCCATCAAGTATTAAATTAACAATCAAGATTTAGTATACTATTAAATTAAGAAAACCCTAAACCAAGTTTAATATAGGCTTACAAAAAATATAGGTCATAACACCAGCCCATATTTCTTACATTTTTCCACTTAGCTGAATGTTTCATCATTATATTTAATAGTATAATGTAAGGCTAACAAAAATTAAATCTTATAAACCATTAACATCATAAGTACCTTAACACAATAAAACATATAATGTGGGTTAAGGTGACCATACATAGTATAATCGTATACTCCGTTCCATATACCACTACTATGAGAACTTATTATGTTTAGGTTCATAAGTTGTATATAAACAAAATACAATCCACATTCTTGTTATGATAATACATTCAAATTTCTTATTCAAACAATCATGTATCTATAAACATAATGAACAAGAAGTATAAAATTCAGAAACATATTATTATTGAGCTCAAGAGTGATAAAACATCATCATCAAATATTATTATCAATCATAAATTCAACCAAGACTCATCCTAAGCACATGTTATTTTAATGCCTTGGGTTGTAAAACCTTAGTTAGAAGATATGCTACCATGAGATCTGTCCTAATATGTTTTATATGCACTCTTTGTTTTCGAATCTCCTCTTTAACAACAAAATACTTTAATTCCATGTGTTTTATGCCTCTGGAGTATTTGTTGTTTTTATAGAAGAAAAATTCTACAGAATTATCACAATAAATTTTCAGTAGCTTGCTTATTGTGTCGACAACCCCAAGCCCTGAAATAAAGCTCCACAACCATAATGCATGAATTGTAGCCTTATAACAAGATACAAATTTTGCTTCCATAGTGGCTGAAGTAAACAGATTGCTTGACAATTTTCCATGAGATTGCTCTTTCAGCTAATAGGAACAAATAGCTAAACGTTGACTTTCTACTATTAACACACCTCACAAAATCTGAATCTAAATATCCAATCACTTCTAAATGATCAGACTTCTTATAAGTAAGCTTGTAAGCCTTTATTCCTTGAAGATATTTCAACACTTTCTGTGTAGTCTTCCAATCATCAATACCAGGATTACTTTGATATCTACCTAGCAACCCTACTGCAAAACTGATGTCGGGTCTCGTACAGGTTTGTAGATACATCAAACGGCCTACAACATAAGCATATGGAGTTGTTTCCATTTCCTTACGTTCCACATCATTCTTTGAACATTGCATAAGGTTTAACTTATCTCCCTTTTGAATAAGAACTATACTTGTTGAGCACTTAATCATGTTAAATTTCTCAACAATTTTCTCAATATAGGCTTTTTGAGATAGTCCTAATAAATCTTTTGATCTCTTACGGAATATTGAAATTCCATTCACATAGGATGTCTCTCCCATATCTTTCATTTCAAAATTCTTAGAAAGAAATTATTTAGTCTTATGTAACAAACCCAAGTCATTAGCAGCAAATAAAATGTCATCAATATACAGAACTAGAAATATAAACTTACTCTCACTGATCTTCCAGTAAATACATCGATCAATAGTGATTTCCTTAAAACTGAAAGAAGTAATGGTATTATTAAACTTAATATACCATTTCTTGGAAACTTGTTTAAGTCCATATATTGACTTCTTCAATTTACACACCATACTTTCTTTACCTTCAGTGGAAAACCTTTAGGTTGATCCATGTAAACTTCCTCCTTAAGATCTCCATTTAAAAAGGTTGTTTTCACATTCATTTGATGTAACTCTAAATCAAATTGAGCTACTAATGCTAAAATTATTCTCAATAAATCTTTCTTTGAGACAGGTGAAAAAGTATCCTTATAATTAATGCCATCTTTTTTAGTGTAATCTTTGACAACAAGTCTAGCTTTATATCTTTCAGCATTGCCATTCAAGCCGCGTTTGGTCGTAAAGACCCATTTACAGTCAACTTGTTTAGAACCTTCTGGCAAGTCTACAAGATCCCAGGCATTGTTTTGAGCTATTGATTTCAACTCTTCTTTCATAATATCAATCCATATTTTAGACTTATCACTACCTATGGCTTGTGAAAACGAAACAGGATCATTATCAATGCCACAATCATAATCCAACTCTTAAAAATAAACTACATAACCATCAAGAATATCTGACCTTCTAACCCTTACAAGTTTATTTAAAGTGATACCAACTAGTTAATTTACAAGAGTCATAGTAAGTTAGGTTCTTCATAGGGTGCTTCTTCATTATCCAAATGTTATTCTTGATTATTTTTGACCTTCCAAAGCAGGAACAACATTTGTTGTAGTTGCAGATTTAAGGACATTTATGGTTAATAAAACATCACCCTTATTTTATTAATATCTCCAACTTGATTTTCAGCACTCCCACTAACCTAACCATTTTCTAAAAATTTAGTGTTGGCTATTTCAACAATTCTAGAACTATGGTTCAGACAGTAAAAACTGTACCTCTGGACTTCTCTGGGTAACTAATAAAGTAACTACTAACTGTTCGAGAATCCAATTTTCTTTCATATGAATTATAGATATGTGCTTCTGTTGGATAACCCCAAATATATAGGTGTCTTAAACTAGACTTCCTTCTAGTCTATAACTTGAAAGGAGTTTTAGGAACTGCCTTACTAGGAACCCTGGTTAGCAAATACATAGCAGTTTTAGGTGCACATATCCAAAAATTTTTGGTTAATGAGGAATTACTCATCATACTCCTAACCATATCCATTAATGTTCTATTTCACCTTTCTGCCACACCGTTTTATTGCGGTGTGCCTGACATAGTGTACTGTGCACATATGCCATGATTTTCGAGGAACTTAGCAAACGGACTAGGACACTATACAAATTCATCATACTTTCGATAATACTCACCACATTTATTAGATCTTATAATTTTCACTTTTCTATCTAATTAACTTTAAGCCTTCTTTACAAACAACTCAAGGGTATTTACAGCTTGAGATTTTTCATGCAACAAATAGATATATCCATATCGTGAAAAAACATTTATAAAGGTGATGAAGTATTTTTTTCTCCATTAAAGGACGAAGTGTCAAAAGATCCACAAATGTTGGTCTGTATTATTTAAAGAATCTGACTACTTCTTGTGACTGCTTTCTTGCCATGTTTAGTTTGCTTATCCTTAATGCATGCCATAAATAAGCCAAGATTAGTAAACTTTATATTCAGTAGAATCTCATTCTTTACTAATCTTTCTAACCTTTCTTTGGATATATGACCCAAATGTTTATGCCATAAGTAAGCAAAATATTCATTTTCCAAACTACGTTTCATTCTAACATTATGATTAACAATAATAAGGATTAAGAAAAAAAAACATCATCTAATTTTCAATTTATATAAACTATCCATAAGCATTCCATAAACAATTCAGGAGTTATTCTTATACAAATTGAAACAAACATGTCCACCCTTAAAGATGTATCCACTAGCATCAAGTCTAGAAACAAAAATTAAATTTCTAGAAATTGAAGGTGCATAGAGAGTGTCCACTAGATCTAAGTGATGTCCAATATCTAATGTCAGCCTGTAAGTCCCTACACCTTGAATTGGGGCCTTCATTCAGGTCCCCATAAACAAAAATTTGCTAGTTAAGGTTGTGGTTTAGATTGTAAAGAATCCCTACATAATATTGGAAACATGAGTGGTGACACCAGAATCAAACCAACAAGTATTAGAAGGAATTTCATATAAGTTTGATTTAAAGAATACAGAAACTTAATGTACATCTTTCTTTTCGAACCAAGCCTTACGTTTTAGGTAGTCTTTTTGATAATGCCCTTCTTTCTTGCAAAAGCGGCATTTATCTAACTTTTGTCCCTTCCTTTCACCATTAACAACCTGTGGAACTTTATCAGGTCCTTTCTTCTTAAAATTCTTGGTCTTTCATTTGAGTTTCTTTCTAGCTCCTTGACCCACTAAGTTAATAGAATGGACTTTTTGTTTCTTTAATCTCGATTCCTACCGAATAAGCTTACTGGACAATTTATCAATATTTCACTTATCATTTAATGTGTTATAATTGATGTGGAATGGTCCATATTCAATAGGAAGTGAGTTCACAATAAACTGCACTAAGAAAGAGTCTTCCGTAGTCATACCCATTGTCTTAAGTCTTGCTGTGATATTAATCATATCAAGGACATGTTGCTGCATACTCTTTGACCTATCAAACTTCATGGTTGTGAGTTTAGCCATAAGTGTCCCTGCAAGTGCCTTATCGGCAGAACAAAACTTATCTTCCACAACCTTTAGAAAATCTTTAGCATTCTGATTTTTAGTGCTAGGAAGAGTAGACTTAATGTTGTTGACAATCGTCAATCCCAAAAAGTTCAAACATAGCCTGTTAGACCTTGCCCATACCTTATAGTGTGCCTTTTTAGCCTCTGTACTGATATCATCAAAGTCAGAAGGCTTATCCTCTAATAGCGCTAAGTCAAGATCCAAAGCACCTAAATGGAAAGTAATTTGTTCGCTTCATTTAGAGAAATTCACATCAGTGAACAAGGTAACAAAAGAAGCTTGAGAGTGAATGCTAATAAGTGCAAATATATAAACACTCACTAAATAACAAATTCAGACAGGAAGCACATACATTAATTATATTGCTGGTTTCCTTTGGGTAAACATAACAATACATATCATCACCATCATTAGAATGTTATTTAAACTTCATAAGAAAATTAAATGAACTTTATTAAATACATCTAGCATCTTTAGATAATTATACATATATGACAAGAGTATATCAATTTTCTCCTTTATATTTATTAGTTATAGAGCATTGATTTATCTTTAGGTAGAGCCCTTAATTTCTATCAACTAATAAAATTTTCATAATAGCATTTTATAAAATACATAAATTATATGATCACACATTCAAAAACTAATAATAATATATTTGATACCAAAGCATGATCAAAATCTTAAAATTAAAGTTTATTCGAATAAAAAAACCTTAAGTTAGAAACACAGAAAATCTATGAAGAAGATGGTCAATGGCAACAAACAAACAGACATAGAAAAAGACGAAAACAAAAGCAACATAGGCCCCTTCTCATTATTGTTGCCAACCTTCTGCCTACTAAATAGCCACTACAATGTTTTTCTTTATTACAGATTAATAAAACTAACAATATGTTATGACTCATGAAGCATATGAATGTTCTCCAAGAAAAATCATATGGTATTATCCCACCATTCTTTGTTTTCATAGTAATAATCTATCTCAACTAAATATTCTGATAATTGATTTTCTTGAATTGAAGCAGCTATAAATCTATCTTGCTTTGTGTCGTAAGCGATGCAACACTTTCACTAATTTAAGAATTGGTGTTTTATTAGCTTACAAATCAAAAGCAATCCTGAGAGGGCTAAAGCAAAGACGGTCATTAAAACTAAAAGAAGAAGCTTCAAGATGATCAAATGACAATTCCTCGGTATTTAATTCCCTTTTTTTTAGAAAATTATTCTTTATACAAAACCCTAAAATCATAATTATTTTTAAAACATCCTAATTGAAATAATGATCGAATGAATTATCTAAGGATTATTATCTATTTAAAGTCCATGGCTCTAGAACCAAATGTAAGTTTTTCGTTCTTGATATTTAAACATCAAAGACATAAATCATGAATCATCTGTAAATCATTCATATCCATTCAGATCTTGAATATTATAATAACCACATAGATGAAACGAATAAATCACATTCTTTGAGCGGAATTCTTCATGATGTAGAAAGAAAGCTTTTACTGATTACGAACTAGTTTCTCTCTCTTAACCCTCTTTCTATATGATAACTTGATGGATAGCCCAATATACAAATACCTACATTCTACATTTTTTTTGTCTATACTTAATTAGGGGAGAGAAAGGATTAGTTTATATGCGCTTCTCTGTTTACATTAAATCTTGTATGTCCATTAAGTACTAAATTAATGGACAAGATTTAACATACTATTAAATTAAGAAAACCCCAAACTAAGTTTAATATACGCTTATAAAAATATGGGCCATAACATCAGGCTGTATTTATTACATATTGAAGAAAGACTCAGATTGAGTAGAATTGGATTCACATAAACATAATTAAACTCTTTAATTTTGTAGTATCTTAAGGCGATTGTCGAACTTAAAGACAAAAGCCATTGTCCTTCTGAAGTTTAGTGTTCATATTGATTTGTCGGTTAAATCTATCTATAGCGATAAACACTATTCAACATAATCTGTTGAAGAAACAAAAGAATACGATGTAAATGAATGGCCAATAATTGGACCATTGAGGTGTTTTCTTTGTTATTTTAAATTTTTAGAGTAAACAAAGAGTATTGAATGCAAAATATTTAACATGCAATATAAACACATCCAAATATTCATTGCTATAACTAACTAATATAAGATAATAAAATTAGAAAGTTCATCTCCTAAAAATGATTGAAATTGATTAAAAGTCATTAGTCTTCTATAAACTGTTGCAAGACGGGGTCTTTGAAGCCTATCTTATAATTTCTTCTAATAATGATAATGGATTAAAATGAACTCGAGTCTTGCTTTGAGATCAGTCTAGAGTTTGACCTAATTTGAAGTGCTCTACATGAATTTAAATTTGATTGAATTTTGGGCTTCTTAAAGCCCACCTAAACTCGAAAATCTTTACTTTCTTGAAACTCCCTCTTCTCTTCCTCTATCACAATTAAAAACAAGTTCGAAATAATCAAAGTAGTCAAAAATATCAAAACAGTGATAATGCAACCTACTAAAACTTCAAAAGCCTTGACTTCAACTTCAAGTAAGAACACAATCACGTAATATCACTGTAGAATGATGGGTTTAACTACCCACAAACAAACCTCAATAATAGATATCAGTGAAAATGGGTCTTCCACTAATAACAAAGGGGGTCTTCAAACTTCTTTAGGGAACAGTACTGGTGAAATGAGGAATGAAATTAAAGTGAAAGTAACAATGGAAAATCATTGGAGTTCTTTAAATAAATAGGGAGTTTGATTTTTTATATGGACAAAGAAAGTTATAAAACCGATGAATATAATATTTAGTAAAAACGAATCTCAATGAAAATTATAAGGTTTTGTAATGGCTTATCTTGAAGAAGAAGAATGAAGAAAATGGTCATAGACTGGAGACGTCTTAACACTAAAGATGTTTTTTTGAATTGTTATTCATACAAAACAATATCATTTTCTATTATAAAGTTGGATAGTAGAGTTTGAGTATGAACTCGATCTAAAGCCTAAAAATTAAAAAGAACCTAAGCATAAACTGAATCTTAGTTAACTCGAACTAACTCTATAGACTTTAGACCGAGTTGAAAGGACTAGACTCATGCTCTTTTGCTAAGCGTAATCTCTTCCACATACCTTATAACACCCAGCTTGACAATAAGCAAGAATACATCAATTAGTTTAAAATATATTTTATAATAGGTTACAAGCTCAATGAGTAGGTTTAGACAAGATTAGTTAAAAAGCCCAAGGGCTCATCACATCAACAATATAATGTCTATCCTTTAAAGAGCTCAAATGTCACTTGTTTATAATTAAGGTGTTAATTGTCATTAGAATATATTAGTCCACATTGATTAATTTAACATGCTCCCTCTGAGATAATATAATTATACCGTAACGCTTTCACAACATTATGCACAACAACTCATCATACATAACCATCACATTGATAGGATGCATGTGTTACAATAATTTGGCATAACTAATCCAAAAGTATGATAACATAAATTATGGATTCAACAAACTGGATATCATCATTTTATCACTCATCATAAGTATGGAGTTACAAAATGTCATAAATAGTGATAAACATCTATATTATGAACGCATTATACAAAATTCAGACAATCTTTATAAGAAAGTATATATAATGAAACACACTGAACCAAAGAAAGCTAGGTTCATAATAGTCCCACGAGAGACATGTTCTTAAAACATATAAATGCGCCACTCGAAGATATGTGCTCAATAGTAATGAGAGATTATATAACTTTCCCTTGAGCACTTCTTACTTCCAAGCATATTGATAAGAAGTGCTCGTTGTGTTCCAAGAGAAAGATACAGTTGTATAATTATTATAATACAATTTCAATAACCTCAAAATGGAACCCATAACCCTCAATGATGAAACCAAGTTTTGCAGCCATATTGCATGACAAGTAAACTCATAACTTTTCATACACTTTACCTCAATGATTGAAGAAGTTGTAAATGCTAACAGTTTTCTATGAAACATCTCCTTCTATCATCATAAAGATGTATTTAGAAGTTGATTTCTTATCATTCATACAACCTACAAGCTTGAAATCGTTGAAATCAAACACTTCAAGTGTGTCAATACATAAATATGTTAGCAGAAGATATTTGGTATATTGAAGATATTATATGACTTCCTTAGTAGCTTTCCAATGGTTTTATCTAACATTGAATATTAAACCTCTTTAAGCTAAGATGAATATATGTAATTTTAGACAATCTTATAATACCGTTGACTTTAGCACAAAGAATTTGCATGTGTAAAACTTACAATGTTTGGCCAAATAATAGTTGTTTTATCCCAATTAATAGATCAATTTCATTAATAGCAAGCAAGATATCATGAACATATAATACCAAAAATATGTATTTGATCTCACTGACATTCATGAATGTACATGTATCAACAATGTTTTTCTTGAAGTCAATAGCAGTGACAATTTCATCAAATTTGAGATACCATTACTTTATAGCTTGTTTTAACCCATAGACTGACTTATGGAGCTTACCAACCATGTTTTTTTCTCTCAACTACCTCAAAACTAGTAGGTTGAACCATGTAATCATCTCCACTTAAGTCTCTATTTAAAAAAGTCATTCTTACATCCATTTAATAAAGTTCTAAGTCAAAATGAGACACAATTGCCATACTGATTTATAAAGAATCCTTAAAAGTAACATAAAAGTTTCTTTGTGGTTAATACCTTCTCGTTCTTTATAACGTTTAATTATTAGCCTTGCTTTATACCTCTTCACTTAACCTTTGGTATCACACTTAATCTTAAATACCCATTTATAGCCAATAGGCCTACAACCTTCTGGTAACTTTACCAAGCTCCACACTTCATATTGTAACATATAGTTCATTTTATCATTCATAATACCCATCCAAAAATTAGATTAAAGATTAGAGATGGCTTCACTATAGATTACTCTATCAGAGGTGTTATTAATATCATACTCATACTTTTGCAAGTATACACTATAGTCATCATAGACAACTAAGTTTGCAAATAATTTCTAATTTCTTTAAATGCATATCTGCTATGAAGACATATGGAGCCTTTTGTGCTACTTACTTAATGAGTTCATCTTAAATAGATACTGGATGCTAGTTAACTATAAGGCCAACTATTGGAGTATAAGTGATAGACATACGAACCATGATTGAGTTTTCTCTAAACACAATTTTCCTTGGACTTTGACTTGTTCTAATGCCATCATTAAAATAAATAGTCCAATATAAATTAATAACTCTCCTAGTATGTGATGGATAGGAGAACCTAGAGCCTTTTAATCCTATATAATAACTAAAAAAGTAGCCACTGATAGTCTTAAAATTAAATTTTTTAGGTTGTAAATTATAAGGTCTCAATTTTGCTTTATAATCCTAAATAAGTAGATGATGCAAAGTGGCTTCTTTTGTGGCCACAACTTACAAGAAGTCTTGGAAATACACTTACTGGATATTAATTCAAATTATAAGCTATATTTTTAAAATCACCACTTGTTAGGAACTATAGCAAGTAACAATTCGCCAACTTACATTACACCATATCAAAACTTGTGTAATTTCTTATTTTTGTAACTCTATTTTACTATTATATGTTGAATATTATGTATTAAGCATTGATGTCACACTCTGATAAATACCTTACATAAAGTCAAATGTTACATCATGTATCACAATATCTTTCATAAAATTCATCACGTCTATCATAATGAATCACTTTGATCTTTTTCCTTAGCTAAAGATTCACTTTAACTTTGAAGGCCTTAGAGAC
>JANZXR010000007.1:15910101-15935865 GCA_027575705.1 Erythroxylum echinodendron
TGAGTAGAGAAAAACATAGAAGATAGAGCATAGAGGAAAGAATCGTCTATGTCACTGTATACAGACGAATGGACTTCGTCTGTGTTATTGATAGCGCTATCGTCTATATTACTATTCACAGATGAATAAAAACTCCGAGGACATGTATCGTCTGTGTTAGTGTTCACAGACGAATTAAAATATGGAGGACACGTATCGTCTATGATACTGTTCACAGACGAACTAAAACACAGAGGACACGTATCGTCTGTGTTACTGTTCATAGACGAACCTGAACATAGAGACTTGTATCCTCTGTGCCACTGTTCACAGACTTCAGACAATAGATTCTCAGTCGATAGAGGGTTAACTCAGAAGATAAAAGTCAACCACATAGAATAGAACACAGAGGATAGATTAAGGACTAAGGATTATACGAAGGAGTTAAAAAGTACTGGAGTGAAGCGCATCTTCTGTGTTCCTGTTCACCTTGTATCTTCTGTCCCAATGTTGAACAATAAAGAGTTAGAATTGACCTTCGTGGTCTTCATAGAAGTTACGGAGCTTGAAATTCTCTTTCAAACCATATAAAGAATACCCCAAACTGATTCCCCTAGAGAAAGATATGACACTTGAAAGATATCGTCTGTGTTTCCCAGACTTCGTCTGTGACACTGTTTACGCTATCGTTTGGGTTACTGTTCATGTATATCTTCTGTCCCATTGTTGACTCCTCAGAAGATAGAGTTGATCTTGGGGTCTTCAGGGAGGTTGTAGACCTTGGAATCATCTTTCAAACCATATGGAGATTACCCCGAACTGATTACGCTAGAGAAAGTTATGAAGTTTGTAAGATATCGTCTGTGTTACTGTTCACAGACGACGAATTAGACAGAAATCAGACGATAGAAATAAGCCGAAGGGAAGCTAAAAATGAGACACAAGCAATGAGACGATAAAAATAATAGACCCTTCAGAAAATAAAGTCGATATTCAAGGTCTTTATGAAAGTTGTAGAGATTGAAGTGCTCTTTAAATATATCCAAAGAGACTCTAGTTTGGATACTTATAAGAGAAGTTTTACCAATAGCCCCGAAGCAAGTATATGTGTGAAGTGAAGATTCAACCACGCTGATGATTAAAGAATTCAGGTTAAAAGGTAGGAATGGACTAGTCGATTGTTCTAAGAGCTCAGCTAAGACTAATAACGGGAAGTTTTGAAAAGATAATCCGAAAGTGATCAAGGTGTTATCTCTGGAAGATAACTTACTTAGTAGATATTCTGCATGCATGAAAGTAACAGATTATGGTATCAGAGCAAGTAGGCGTTAGACTTCGATAATGGGGTCTCACAGAGTTGGTATCTGAGCATGAAGCATGAAGGGAGTGAGACTCTAGAAAGATCATGTATGAGGAGTTAGGCTCCAAAATCGGGGCCTAATAGAGTATGGTATCAGAGCATGAAAGCAAGTCTGAGTCAGACACCGGAAATGGGGTCTAACAGATTTAGTTAATCATTTTGTAAATTCCTCTAGTATGTAGCGTACTTTGTAGACAAAGGTATAGACTCTGATGGATTTTTGATAATGTATATTAATAGATGATGATGTAATGCTATAATGTACATATTGTTTATGAAATGAATGAGAACATTTTGAGTTTTACTATTTGTGATTCTTATGTTTTAATTTATGATGCCATGTAAGTTAAGTGAAAGTGATATAGTTAGTGCACCACTTCCATCGGTAGGTGCTCGGAAGTCCGAAAGGACATACGGGCATATGTCAGATGGGAGCGAGGTGCTTACAAGCTACATATTACAAGATGATTAGAAGGACAATGTTGATAACATTATGAAGACCAATTATTAAGTGAACTGTCAACAAAATAGGGAATAATAAAACTCCCTGAATCTTCTATTGAATCCATCAGTTTGCCTTGTATGAAGGTGAGTTGCTCTCTTTCTTCCTTAATCACCTTCGTCTCCTCTGCTTATTCTGTTTCATGAATAGAGACTATCATAGCTTCTTCAAACTCAATGTCTGTTATCATCTGTTCTTCATCATCTTATTCTTCAGAAGATTCGAACACATCAATTATCCTGAATGAGCTACTAACTTTTAGATTCTTAATTACATCATTCATGTTGAATGTCATTTGATCATCATCAATCCAAAAGATGGAGTTCTTTTCCTAATCATCTCCCCAAGATTTTTTGATGTTCACATATGGTATATCAAGAACAGGTGAATAATAGGGATGGTTGGCATAATGTTCTTCATCCTTTTCTTTGATTTCTTGATCTTCTCTAAGGGGGTTTAGCTTGATTTCTCGTTGGTTCTTCTAGCTTTACCCCATTCCTAAGTGTGATAGCCTGACATGGCTCTATTAAATTTACATTCATGCTACGTAGATAGTTTTCCACACTTTACTTACAAAATTACTTGGAAAACTGACCTACCCGAACCTCTAGATTGTGAATAAAAGAGGCATGATCTTCGGTTACTTGCTTAAGCTTCTTTTCCAATCTCTTCTGGTTCTCTTCCATACCTGTGAGCTTATCTATAATTTTGTCTAGCTTGGACTCACATGAACTAGATTCATCTTGCTAAAATTCAAACAAGTCATAATGTCCCATGTAAGTACTTACATTGTTAATAGAAATCTCGGTGATTTTTCCATATCGAAACGTATGGGTTCTTATTAGGATGATAATTTCCCCAACTAAATTTGGGGTCATTGAACTCCATAAATATCCCTTGCTCCCTATAATACACATCCTCTATGATCATTCTTTTTATCTCCTCTTAGCATTCAACTCTTCAGATGTCTCATTCTCACTCTAAGAAGTCTTGATGTGTCTCTACTTTATGTCCCAAATTTTTTTAAAAATTAATTTAAAAACAAAAGAAAGTGAAAAAGCCTTAGACTAAAGAACTAAACTATCGCCTCCCATTCAACGGTGCCAAAAACTTGCTCTTAGGTTTACGTATGCTAAGTTTTATTATTTTAACCTCAATAATACCACAAACGCACAGGTCATTTGCATAGTACCTAAGGAATTGATCCTCTGAGGAGGGTTAATCTAATCCTAAAATTTAAGATCAAACTAAATCACAACAATCTAAAATAAACAATAAATGCAAAAAATTAATCAATCAACAATCAATTATGATAATTAAATTTCAGAAATAATAACAAAATAGCAAATCACACAACTAAATCAAGAATTAACTTAGGAACTACTAATTAAGAGAAAGAGGGTTTTAATCTGAAATTAATGAAAATCTAATCAATTATGCAATTACCGAATTAACGGGTCTAGGCAGTCCTAGGGTAGATTACTCTCTCTCGAGTTATAATATTTAAACTCTAATTAATAATCCCTAATTTAAATTATAGAATTGTGATCTCTCGATTCACAATTAACCTAAAACCTAAATTAGTTCTAAAATTATCTAATAACCTACTGGAAACTTATGCTCGATCTCTCGTTAAACGATTTCACCAGTTTGATTCAATTCTTATCTATCAAATTACCTACCTCTCGTTAGCCCAATTTGATGATATTCGTTCGGCATACCCTCTCAGTTTACTGCCAAATTATTAAAAACATATATTGAATCACAAATAACCCAAACAAAAATTCAATAAATCAGATTTCATTAAAATCAAAGACAAAATACCAAAGGTGAGTTTAGACAATATTCAACATTCGACATAACTTATTCTCAACAATTATCTCAATTCATACATTAATAAAACTGAAATAAATTAGAAAATACACTCAGCACGGATAAACGGAGGCAGCGATAGCGGGAAACCATCTATTCTTGGAAGTACTTCGCGTCAAGCTTCATCTCTGTCTTTCTCTTCCTTTGTCTCCTTCCTCAAATCACTCAATAGCTCTCTAGGGTTTCTAAATTTTGGCTGATGTGTAAGCTCTGCGAAGACTACTCTTTCTGTCTTGTAATGTTCTATTTATATTTTGGAAGCCTTAGGGTTAATTCGGGGTCGAAATGATCCAAAAAATCTTGCAAAATTCGAGTTTTTGTATTAGCCTGACGCAGGCTATGATCGTGGCGAGTGCCTAACCCTACCTGGCACATAGCTCTCTGTCACGATTGTGACCCAAAGTGCACAATCGTGGCCAGGGTCTTGTCAGCTCACCTCTTTCTGTCACGATTGTGGCCTATTGTATCACGATTGTGGGCTATGTTTTTGGCTCGAAACTCTTCGAAACTTCTCCATTTACCTTGAAATACTAACAAACACATCAAGATGCCTAAAAAATATATCATTTAAGCTCAAAGACTCATACTAACCCATAAAAACACTTCAACACGTAAAGTAACACAATTCAAACCTAATAAATAACAAATTAAACCCTAAAACCTAATGCAATTCACAGCTATTAGTCCACACCTTATAGTGTGCCTTTTCAGCCTCTATATTGGTGTCATTAAAGTCAAAAGGCTTATCCTCTAATAATGCCAAGTCAAGATTCAAAGCACCTAAATGGAAAGTGTCTTGTTCTCCATTCAGAGAAATTCACACTTGTGAACAAGGTAACAAAAGAAGCTTGAGAGTGAAGGCTAATAACTTCAAACATATAAACGCTCACTAAGTAACAGATTCAAGCAGGAAGAACATACGTTAAATATATTGCAAGTTTCCTTTGGGTAAACATAACAATACATATTATCAACATCATTAAAATGCTATTTAAAATTTATAAGAAAATTAAATAAACTTCGTCAAATAAATCTAGCATCTTTGGATAACTATACATATATGACAAGAGTATATCAAATTTCTCCTTTATATTTATTAGTTATAGAACATTGATTTACCTTTAGGAAAAGTCCTTTATTTCTATCAACTAATAAAATTTCCATAATAGCATTTCATAAAAATACAAAAATTATATGAGCACACATTCAAAACTAATTTGGCCACTTTGGTGATTAACAAATTAATTTTAATTATATTTTCATAAATATAAAATAATAATAATAATCATAATCATAATCATAAGATGAAATTAAAATTAAAATTTTATTATAGGTCAAAATATTATTAATATGACCAAGACATAAGAAATCTAAATTTTAAAATAATTCATCCATCATCGAATATTTTTTCTAGAACTGTAATTTCTATTCAAAACTCTAATTCTACAATTTATGAAGAAGCTATATATAGTAATTTTCCAGAATTGAAAAATTACCGGATACTCATTCTTAGCATTCTAATTTGCTGCACGACATATGCATCATCGTAAAAGATGCTAAAGAAAGTAAGCGAGGTAAACCAAAGAAAGCAACTTTAAAGGTGTGGGCCCACTCTCATTATTCTCAAACTTCTTTAATTCACTCTAAGAAACGTTCTTTAGTGAAATTGAGAAAAACTATTTGCTTATTTAAACCAAGTCCCAAAACCAGAGGAATAAAGAAGTGCATAGACGATGACGTACAGGCGTACACAGAGATCTGCCAACAATGCAATTTTTTTAATAGGGAAAAATATTCTTTATGAAAAAGCCTAAAATCATAATTTTTTATAAGCATCATAATTGAAACAATGGTCAAATCAATAATCTAAGGATTATTATCTATTTAAAAACCTAAGGTTCTGATACCACAAGCGATTTTTTTAGTTCTTGATTGTTCAAACATTAAAGATATAAATCATATATGAATCATAAATTATACCTAAATCATTCGTACCTATTCAGCTCTTGAATATAATAATAACCATATAAATGAAGCGAATAAATCACTTAAATCTTGAGCGGAATTCGTCATGATATAGAGAAGAAAGCTTTTACCGATTACGAACTAGTTTTTCTCTCTTGACCGTCTTTCTATACAATAGCTTGATGGATAGCTCAATGTATAAATACTTACTCTTTTTGTATTTTTGTTTTGTCTGTACTTAATTATGGTAGAAAGAGGACTAGTTTATATAAACTTCTTTATTGACATTAAATCTTGTACGTCCATCAAGTGCTAAATTAATGGTTAAGATTTAATATACTATTAAACTAAGAAAACCTTAAACCAAGTTTAATATAGGCCACAAAATCAGGCCATATTTCTTACATTTGTCATATTGAAATTGTAATTAGTGAAATTAATTATTATTATTTAGGTATATTATAAATCAAATTGGAGCCAATCAACATTCATATGAGAATACTTGGTGATACCCCCAAAGGCTGTAAAAATGACTAATTTAGATAGAAGGTGTAATGTTCTTATTGAATTAGAAAGTTTAATGCCCAAGTATTTACCAAGCTAGAGGAGACTAGATGACAATGTTTGGCTTGGGGACTCATCTATTGGATTTATCAACATTTCAAACAAAGAAATCTTTAAAGGAAGAGGTTAGGTGAAGTATTGGCGAGGATTGACGTGGAGTAAAAATGTGATGCTTAAGGTCTCGTTCATTATTTAGTTGTTGGTGAAGCAGAGTTGCCACCCTTGATAAAAATAAGTTATCTGTACTAACAACATGTTTTTTTTATACAAGGAAGAACCTGAATTAGCAGAACACATATTCTTCTCGAGTAGAATAACATAAAGATATGGAGGAGGTACGAGACTGATCTACGCTATTTCCTCTATTCCAAAGCCTTCTTAGCCATCCAATTTCTTTTTATTTATTAGAATGAACGGATGAAAACACTTTTGGGAATAAGGGGAATAGAGATTATAGAACAAAAAATTTAAGGTGATGGGGTATTTGGATGTAATGATGGCAATATGGCCTCAGCTGGGCCACCTTAGCTTGACCCAAAGTTAATAGGTTAAGCCTAGGTTAATTAGGCCTTAGGCCCTATTTTTTAAAAAATTTTGTCCGAGCTTGAGGCCCAACGGGTAATAAAAACGACTTCATTTTGATATTTTAATAAAGAAATAATAACTGCCTTAAGCCCAGTTAGGCCAAGATGGGCTCGACCCGTTGTCAACCCTGTTTGGATGTTATCACTATTATAAAATCGAGGAAGGATCCATTCCCACATACAACAGAATAATAAAAAAAAATTTTCATATAATTTTTTGAAAGTCAAAATCAGTTAAAATTTTAAAACTTTATTATTCATTTCAACTACCATAGCCGCACAAGTGTCCAGCCTTTAATGATATCTACATAACACGTTAAGAGAATTCTGTAATTAATGCAGAGAGACAACATCAATTAAATTCATTTAAGAACTCATTTAAACCTATATGCCTCATATGGTAACATCCTTACTTGAATTAGGTTGAAAAACATCCAAAAAATCACCCTTTGATAAAGCCTGTTGGGTGAACGATCGCAACTTCCATCATTTTTCCGCAGAGTCGCGATCGTGCAGATGCACGATCATGACCTACTATGTTTTCTTCCTTCTTTCTTGCCATTTTTGACCTAGAAATAGAAGTTTTTAAGTAACACTTTCTTCTAATAAAATGTACTCTATATCTTACGTTTCTAATGACGTCAAGTTCATACATTTTTGTTCAATATCGTGCAAGTTATAATTAAAATACTCCATACTATTTCTTATACCTCGACAAAACACAACTTTCAACTTCAGTCCAAATTTTAAGACTCTTAAGGACATATTTCAAATTCGATTCTTGCATGAAAAATGTAGCCACATGTATCTAATTTACTCTAGATTAAAATTTATCCAATTTAAATATTTACAGATCAAGTTATGGCCAAAATATAGATGTATGTTTAGTAAAACACTACATATAACATACTCTAGCACAATTCATTGCCAATGTTCTATTACTTCTCTATCATTTCTCTATCCTTTCACGTTGATGATTCAGTTATACCTTAATTTTCAGTTCAGTAATCTCTATGCACAATTCAAAAGTTCATAAATATTCACAACACAAAAACAGAACCTAATTCATACTTTTACATATCACATTTTCTATAAACTAATCTTCATTTAACTTCAATTATCAAAATCCTTTATACACTTTCTGCACATTTTCAATTGATTTACTCCTTCATCACTTTACTTATATCTTAGCAATTGCTTTTTCCTACACCACTCATGCATGCATCCATTCATCTTGCTATATCATTCACGCATGCATGCATTTTCAAACATGAAAACATCATCAAAAGTCATTTACACTACATAAAACTCAAAGCATAACTTACTTGTCTTAAGCTTCACTCTCTTCAGTAAAATTCCAGAAATGGGGAGAAAAGAAAATGAGATATTTTAGCAGCAATCGAAAACCTCAAATGGCTGAAGGATTTGCAAGATGTAACGTGGATAAGCCAATAACACAAAAATAATCAACGATGGTGTTTTCGGTGATAAATAAGCAAGAAGGAAGGTTTAAATGATTTCAGTGAAACCAAATAATAGAGCTGCAAAAATCTTCCTTTCCTAACAAAAACGTGACATAGGTGGCTTAACTAAGCTTTGCCATATGTCTCTAATGCATGTCTTGAATTTGCCCTCATGTGAAGTTACTAAATGTCACGTATCGATTGGTCCACACGTCACACATTAATTTGTCCAATTGTCACTCCATAATTAGTCCATTTGTCCATAATTCTATTTATCTCTTATTACTATATTTTTCCTAGTCTAAAAATACTCCAAATATTCAGAAAATTTTGAAATGTCCAAATTGTCTTCAAAATTGCAAAATTAATTCTAATACACACCAATTAAATTTTCAAGACAATTAATCCATAATTTACACTTTAATCACATAAAAATCACTTATACCCGAAAAATGTCAATGAATGCATGTACAATTATTTTCATGAGTGACAGCATTATTCACGTGTATTTATATGCCAAATAATTCATGAAATGCACTTCTAAATTCTCAATAAACTCTCATATATAGCATCCTAGGGTTCTAACCTTAATTATGGGATAATAGGATGTTACAATTCTCCCCTCCTTAAGAAATTTTGTCCCCGAAATTCTTACCTGATTCATGAAATAGGTGGAGATATTGCTTTCTCATATGCTTTTCTGTTTTCCAAGTTGCTTCCTCACTCTAGTGATTTTTCCATAGGACTTTCACCAATGGAATTTTCCGATTCCTTAACTATTTTGTCTGATATCCCACCATTTTGACTGGGTCTTCAACATAACTCAGCTTACTAGCAATTTCAATCTCTTGAGTCGGTAATGCATGCATCGAATTAGATCTATACCTCCTAAGAATGCTCACATGAAAAAAATTGTGTATCTCAGACATTTAACTCAGTAAGGCTAATCTATACACCAATGGCCCTACCCTCTCTATAATCTCATAAGGACCAATATACCTAGGGCTCAACTTGTCCTTCTTGTCAAATCTTAACACTCCTTGCTAAGGAGAGACTCTCAGAAATACTTTGTCTCCTACACTGTATTCCATATCCTTTATGTCCAGATACAATATGACCCAAAAATACTACCTGATTAAGCCAAGATTCACATTTACTGAACTTGACATACAATTGTTTCTCCCTCATTATCTTTAGAACCAATTTCAAATTTTCTGCATGTTCCTCTCTACCTTTCAAATACACTAAAATATCATCAATAAAAACAATCATAAAGCAATCTAGATAAGGTTGAAACACCTTATTCATCAAGGCCATAAAAGTTACTGCAGCATTAGTCAATCCAAGAAGCATCACTAAAAACTCGAAGTGCCCATATCTTGTTCTAAATGCACTCTTTGGTATATCAGTCTCAGCTATTTTCAATTGATAATATCCCGATCTTAAATCTAACTTTGTGAATACCTCATCTCCCTGTAACTGTTCAGGTAAATCATCAATCCTTGGCAACGGGTACTTATTCTTAACTGTTACCTAATTTAACTGCCGATAATCAATGCACAACCTCAGAGTCCCATCCTTCTTTTTAAAAAACAATACTGGAGCTTTCTAAAGTGACACACTATGTCTAATAAAACCCTTTTCTAACAACTCCTATAACTGGGTCTTCATTTCCTTCAGTTCCACTTGTTCCATCCTATATAGAGGAATTGATATAGGTGAGGTACCTAGAATAAGATCAATGGTAAACTCCGTCTCCCTTTTTGGGGGTAAACCTAGTAGTTCAATAGGAAACACATCCAAGAAATCTTTAACAATAGGATTATCCTAAATGGTTAGTTCATTCAGGTATCAACTACATGGGCCAAATATGCCTCACATCCACCTCAGATTAATCTCAAAGCACTCATAAATGAAATTAGTCAGGCTGGCACTGCTTGACTAACTCTTCGAAACATCACTCTTAGCTGATTAAAGGATTTAAGAACTACCTCCTTAGTATAATAGTTCATCACCGCCCTATGAGCAATGAGTCAATCCATGCCTAGAATAATATCTATTTCCTTTATCTGCAATACAATTAAGTCAGCTTCTAACTCTGCCTGATCAATCTGAACTATACACCCCTTATATACCTAACCAATTACTGTAGTAATTCCTACTAGAGTACTCACCACTAAACCACAATTCAACATTTCTCTCTTACAATATAGTCTAGATGCCAGATGTGGCGCGATGAATGAATGTGTAGACCCTGAATCTACCAATGCAAATGCTTCAAAATTAAAAACATTCAACACGCCTACTACCACATCTGGGGAGTCTTGCGCCTCCTATCTAGTAATGGCATGGACCCTAGCTTGAGACTGCGGCTGATTACTCTGTACCTTAGTCTTGACACTAAGCCCTCCTGATTGAGTCCTGCCTCTACTTCTGTCTCTATGTACAGATCTGATAGTTCTACTTTGCTGTACTATTGTCTTTGTTACTGTTCCTCCTCTCATTATAGACTGTGGTCCCAAAGTCTTGGGACAATCTCTGATTTGATGCTCCATAGAGGCACCACGGAAACAAGCACCCGTCAACTTCTAACATTGACCACCATGCTTCTTATCATAATGCTCACAATCTGGTATCTGTTGTGACTGGCCTATTAACACTGATCCTCTACCTATACCAATCTGAAAAAATCAACCTTTTGGTCTAAACCCTGATTGTCTCGATCTAGTCTGGAATCGAGACGATCTGTTCTGGCATTTACTGAAGCTTCTGCCAGAATCATCCTGAGATTCAACTTATTTCTTCCCTCTAAACTCCTGTCTGTACTCTCCCTAACCATCTTTTAATAATTGGTTAATTCTGAGTGAGGCTGCTCATAGTTAAGTGAAACTATTCAAATTAGAAATAGCTAGTCTTGTTATGATCTCCATGTTCAACCCATCCTTAAACCGTCTACATTTGTCTTCCTCAATTGGGGTCAATGCAGTTACATACCTTATTAACTTATTGAATCTTATCTCATATTCTGCCACTATGAGTTTGCCTTGCTTTAGATCCATAAATTCTTTCATTTTTCTGTTTAGATAAATCTTAGGCATATAGTTCTCTCAAAACACCCTTAACAAATCTTCCCAAGTCAAACTACAAGGTTTGGTGTTTCTGCCTGGAACAGTCTTCCACCATTGGTATACTGGACCTTGTAGTATTGAGATCGCATAATTAAGTCTCTCATTAGCCTCATAGTCCATTTGATCGAACTCTCTTTTAGTTCTCTCTAGCCACCCTTCTCCCTTAGCAGGGTCTATACTTCCGTAGAAGTCCACAACCCCTTGCTTTCTCAGCTTATCGTATCTTCTTTCTCGCCTCTCCAGAATTCTCAGAGGCATTTGTGCAAACTTAGGTATAGGAGACTCCCTATTGGCTTCTAAAGACTCTATATCAGTTGACTCTCCAATTTGATCTCCTACAGTAGATGACCTATAACAAAAATAGTAGTGATTACTATCCGAATCTCTCACTCAATATCATGTATAAATGTCCTTATATATCCCTAGGGATGCCAAACCATGCTCTGATACCAAAAATTTGTAGCACTCTATTACCATAGAGTACCTACTCGAACATCTAGAGGATATTCAAGTACATATCCTATGACAGTGGCATACTGGATCAAAGCTAGTCTCTTAAATGGCATTATAAAGAAAATACAATACTTAAAAATTTCAAATCCTCATTTCATTCGTAAAGGTTTACCTAGAAGGCATTAAAAAGCAATATTTACAACCTTTATAAACAAGTTCTACATGACATACGTAAACTACTTAAAAATAACTACAATTCCTCAAATGCCAACTGACAGACCTTTGAGCCATATCTTTATCGAAAATGTTCTTCTAGAAGATCTTAGAAATCTAGGCCTCCTATCTTGTACTTGAAAATATCAATGTTGTAATTTTGGATGAGTTTTGCGAACACAATGAGCAAACCATCATTAATGATCTCACTTTAGATACACGCACAAATATCATACAACCAACTAATTTCACAACACTTTTCCATCACAATAAAACATAATGAATGTCATACACATCACATATATATTCTTTCAGAACTTGTACAACCTAATCAATCACATTATCATGGCATATCACTTTAACAACACAACTTCAGAAAAGATTTCACAAGCATATATTTTATAATCATAAATATACAAATGCAGATGCTTATAAGAATCTAGGTTTGTTATTATTTGTTGTGATCGAGTGTCTTTTATATATAGATACAGATACTGGCCCATTAGGCTCAGTCAAATACAGGAATCACAGAGCAAAGCTCTATATGCAGAATTCTGAGCTTAAAGCTCTTCCAGACTGGCTACTCTGATTACAATGCCTTTAACTGATCACGCTTTTAATGAAATGCATCAGATAACAGAATATGCCATGAATAACATTCACATAAGATGCACAGATAGAATATTCCATTTATCGAACCTCAATCTGGTATTCAAATTCTGTTGAGAACTCAGAAATCAATCATAGTTCATTAGCAAATAGATATCATTCAAAATTTTAGATGCAAATAGAACACTTCCAATACATTCCCCAATATCAAACTCCTCAGACCTTTAAAGTCCATAATTCATATACAGATCACAAATAGTTCAATAATTAGAAGTTAAACATAATTAATCAATCAATCCTAGGAAGACTATTTAGGCTGACTCACTAATGCTCCCTTTAGCTTATTGGCTTGAAATCCCAGCAATGTCTCAAAGTGGTCGCTCGACGTGCTCCTCTATATGCAATCATATACATTTATATGTCACTCATGTGCATTGTCATAAGAATAATTAACCATAAATACATTTATGAATGTATCACGTATCATGCATGTTCAATGACAATTTCTTGAGTATGTTTCTTTAATACTCTTTATAAACAATTGACAACACCTTGAAAACATTCTTTTAATCCTTAATACCCTTTTATTCACTTTAATCCCTTCATTCAATGTCAATTAAATTCATTTAAGAACTTATTTAAACTTATATGCCTCATATGGTAACATCCTTACATGAATTAGGTTAAAAAACATCCAAAACATCACCCTTTGATAAGGCACATCAGGTCACGATCGTGACTTTCTTCATTCTTCAACAGAGTCACAATTGTGTAGATGCACAATCTTGACTTCCATCACTTTTCAGTAGAGTCGCGATTAAGCAGATGCATGATCGTGACCTGCTGTGTTTTCTTCCTTCTTTCTTGCCATTTTTTGACATACAAATACAACTTACGTTTCTAATGACATTACATTCATACATTTTGGTTCAATATCGTGTAAGTTATAATCAAAATACTCTATACTATTTCTTATACCTCGACAAAACACAACACTCAACGTCAAGATAAATTTTCAAGACTCTTAAGGGCAGATTTCAAATTCGCTTCCTTCATGCAAAATGTAGCCATATTTCTCTAGTTTACTCTAGATAAAAATTCATCCAATTTAAATATTCACAGATCAAGTTATGTCCAAAATACAGATGTATGTTTAGTAAAACACTGCATATAACCTACTCCAACACAATTCATTGTCAATGTTCTATTACTTCTCTATCATTTCTCTATCCTTTCATGCTGATGATTCAGTTATACCTCAATTTTTAGTTCTCTATATGCAATTCACAAGTTCATGAATAATCATAATACAAAAATAGAACCTAACTCATAGTTTGACATATCACATTTTCTGTACTTCACTAATCTTCATTTAACTTCAATTATCACAATCCTTTATACACTTTCTGCACATTTTTTATTGATTTACTCCTTCATCACTTTACTTCTATCTTATAAATTGCTTCTTCCTACACTACTTACGCATGCATCCATTCATCTTGCTACACCATTCACACATGCATCCATTTTCAAAAATGAAAACATCATCAAAAGTCATTTTCACTACATAAAACTCAAAGTATAACTTGTCTTAAGCTTCACTCTCTTTAGTAAAAGTCCAAAAATGGGGGGGAAAGCAAATGAGAGATTTCAACAACAATCAAAAACCTAAAATTGTTGAAGACTTTGCAAGATGTAATGTGGATAAGCCAATAACAAAAAAATAAGCAAAGATGGTGTTTTCGGTGATGAATAAGCAAGAAGGAAGGTTTAGATGACTTCGGTGAAACCAAAGAAAAGAGTTGCAGAAATCTTATGGCTTAACTAAGCTTTGTCATATGTCTCTAATGCATATCTTGCATTTTTCCTCATGTGAAGCTATTAAATGTCACTTATCTATTGGTCCACATATCACACATTAATTTGTCCAATTGTCACTATATAATTAGTCTATTTGTTAATAATTATATTTGTCTCCTATTTATATATTTTTCCTAGTGTGAAAATAATGCAAATATTCAAAAATTTCCGAAATGTCCAAAATGTCTCAAAAATAAAAAATTAATTCTAATATACATCAATTAAATTTTCAGGACAATTAATCCATAATTCACACTTTAATCACATAAAAATCATTTATACCCAAAAAATATCAATGAATGCATGTACAATTATTTTCATGAGTGACAACATTATTAACGTGTATGTGTATGCCAAATAATGCATGAAATTGACTTCTAAATTCTCAATAAACTCTTATATATAGCTTTCCAGGGTTCTAGCCCTAATCATAGGATAATGGGATGTTACACCCCAAGTAGTGAGAATGAAAAGAAGACTCTATAGATATAACTATAACTTCTTCCTTCAATTCTTAAGTATAAATTTCTTAGACCTAATTCCACTTATCTTACAATTGTAAATTCAATTTTAAATAAAACTGAAACTAAAAATTATTGGGAGTACTTAGGTTGCATCAAAATATTACTGCATATACCATTAATGATATTAAAGGTATTAACCACTAAATTTTCATGCATAGGATACTACTAGGAGATAATTATAAGCCATCTGTTGAGAACTAAAGGAGGTTTAATCCCAATATAAAGGAAGTTGTTAAAAAGTATGTGCTTAAAATAATAGATGCTAGGATAATCTACCCTATTTATGATAGTGAATAGGTTATCCCAGTTTAAATAGTTCCTAAAAAGGGAAGTATGACTGTTATAAAGAATGATAATGATGATTTAATACCCACAAGAATAGTTACGAGTTAGAGGATGTGCATGGAATATAGAAATTGAATAAGGAAACTCAAAATGGTCATTTTCCCTTTCCCTTTATTAAATAAATTCTTGAGAGGTTAGTAAAGCATTCCTATTTTTGTTATATGAATGTTTATTCTGACTTCTTTCAAATCCCTTTCCTTCTTAATGACCAGCAAAAGGCCATGTTTGTATACCTTTATGGCACTTTTACTTATAGAAGAATACCTTTTGGTCTTTGAAATACTCCTACTACTTTTCAACACTATATGATAACCTTTTTTATTTTCTAGAAAATACTATAGAGGTGTGCATAAATGATTTCTCTATATATGGTACTACTTTTGATGATGAATGTTTAACCAATTTATCTAAAGTGTTACTATGATGCAAAAATGTTAATATAGTTTTAAATTGAAAAAAGTTCCATTTAATGGTGAGAGAAAGAATTTCTCTGAGACACCTAGTGTCCAAGCAAGGAATTGAGGTTGATAACATGAAGGTTATATTGATAGAGAATATGTTGCCACCCATTATTGTTAAGGGCATGATGATTTTTCTAGGTTATGCTAAATATTACCAATGTGGCTAAAACTTTGACTAATTTGCTTCTTAAGGATGTAAGTTTGAATTTTGGAAAAGAATTCCCTTGTGCTTTTACAATTTGAAAGAAACACTTATATCTGCTCTAGTTGGAAGCTCCCATTCGAGATTATATGCAATGAAAGTGATTGTGTAATAGGCATAGGTTTTTAGGTAAAAATGGATAAGAAGGTGCATGTTATTTTTTATGCTAGCCAAACATTGGATAAAGCCTAGGTGAATTATATTACCACTGAGAAGGAGCTATTAATAATGGTGTTTTACATTGATAAATATAGGTTATACTTGGTAGTATCAAAAAATATTTTTTACACTAATTATTCCATTATCAAGTACCTCCTAAACAAGAAGGTTTCTATTTACCTGCCCTCTTTAAAGATATTTATAGATATGTGACCATATGTGACTAGTGTCAAAGAAACAAGAATATTTTAAAGAGGAATGAGATGTCTCTCAATAACATCCTAAAGGTTGAGATATTTAGCATTTGGGGAAACGACTTTATGGGCTTTTTCCATCTTCATAGGGTAATAAGTATATTCTAATATCTATTTGATTATGTATTTAAATGAGTAAAAGCTATTGCATCACTAACTAATGATGCCAAGGTAGTGACTAAGCTCTTCAAGAAGGTGATTTTCCTGAGGTTTTATGTTCCTAAATTTGTAATAAGTGACTGAGGCCTATATTTCCTTAAACGTTAATTTGAGGCCCTCATTAAAAAAATGTAGCGTGACTTATAAAATTGCTTCAGAATACAACCCCTAAACTAGTGGCTAAATGGAAGTTTTCAAAGAAGAAATTAAGAGTATCCATAAGAAGATAGTTATTAGATTGAGGAAATACTGGGTAATGAAATCAAATGAAATGTTATGGGCTAATCATATAGCTTATAAGAGTCCTATTTATATGTAACAAATTAAGATAATTTATAGGAAATCCTATCACCTATCAGGCGAATTATAACATCAAGTTTATTATGCGTGTAAGTTCCTCAACTTTAATTTAAAAGTTGCTTTTGAAAATCGATTGTTCCAACTCCATGAGCTTGATGAGTTGAGGCTACATGCCTATAAGCACGCCAAGATCTACAAGGAGAGGACCAAGCACTAGCATGATAGATATGTCCTCCATAAGGAGTTTCATGAAGAAGATTGGATACTTCTCTTTAAATGGTCTGGGTAGTTCTAAGTATGAAAGGTTTTTTCTTATGGAGCTATAGAATTTTGGGGCAAGAATATCTAAAATTTCAAGGTAAGTGAGCAATGATTAAAGTCATACATAGTAAGAGATCCAATTGAGAAAGGATCCATAGACGTCCTGTCATATTCTTCTATACAGGTTAAGTAACAAAAAGTGGTTAATCTCATAACCTAAAATAAGCATTTGTTGGGAGGCACCCAACACTTTATTTGTTTTTCATGTTTTAGAATAATTTTTAAGTTATTTTAATTATTAGTCATTCATTTCACATAGTATTAATGTAATTTTTGAGACTTATTTTATTAAATCCTGATTGATTTTTCATGATAAGTGTTTGAATTAGTGGATGTTTGGTTTTGTAGGTTGTTATGTCAATATGGTAGTAACGTGGCTCCGAGTCCAGCACCGAGTTGACGCAACTGGAGAAATAGAATATGCCACTCCAAAACATAGCCCATACATGACCTAGTATACAGGCTGTATTTATAGACACTCATCATGTTTTTCCCTATGCTAAACTCATATTCACTATATGAAAATCCATAAAGAAAGAAAATGTGCCATTTTCAAATATGCGCCTCATATAAAAGGTTGGTTTTAGATAATACAACATAATTATTGGCCCTGTGTTTAGGTAATAAAAAGAAATAGAGTGGACTATAGTGTAAAACATGACCTACATAGCTCCTTTTCTTCCTTTTGTTCAACCCTAAATCTTTTGAATCCTTTTCCTACATTTAATTCAATCAACACAACCCCATGTCCCCATTATGTAAGACTTGTGTTATGTCAATACCCCACCATGTAATTTGTAGTGCCCCTTTACCAAAGGGTATACACCGAGATGTACGGAGGTTATTCCTGCACATAACCTAGGATAAGGGTACGCTACATCACTTACTACATTCACTTCACATGGTATGGTATCATAATTCACTTATAAAGCATTATAAGAAAACCAAAATATTTTATAACCAACTTTTTCCTCATTTCATTTCATAAAAACCTGATTGTCTACATTGTAACTTTCAACAATTTCTATATTGCATATCTGATCACGTTTCACATTTTCACTTAAGCATAGGCAAATTATACATTTCAATTAATCAAACATACATAACCAAATGCATATGAAATGATCGTGAGACACTTTTCCAATTGTTACGTTATTGTGAACGAGTGCCTGAACTATCCCGTATCCATTTTAGATACCGGGCTTATTAATAACTGTCTTTTATCCGATGAGGATACAAGGCTCATTACACATTGAGCCTGAGGCTCTGAAACACTTGTGAGCTCGAGGCTCAATTTTCACTCATTGAGCTTTAAGCTCTGATCGTTGGCTACCCTAGTCATAACTTCCATTATCTGATTATGCATTCATGAAAGGAATGAAAGGAATGCATGTAACACCATCAATCACATTATATAGCACATAGGTCTTCACATCCACATACAAGTAGCACTTCAATATCTCAATCCTCATTCACATTCATCGGACCTTCTGTCCAGAATCCACAATCAAACACATTCATTTATCATTCACAGCATAACTTAAGCAAATATTAATTGAGAGAAACCATTTAGGTTACTCACAAGTTGCTCCCAAAGCTAATGCCTGCAAGTACCGGCAACGTCTAAAGGTTGACATTCCAATTGCTCCTCTATAACAAATGACATACACATATATATCACAATCTACACAATTATGCGTGTTCATTAATGCACATATATGGAATGAATTATGTACAATGCATGTTCATGACAATCCCGGGTATTCTTCCATCAAGGTTATCATAAACACAATCAAATATTGAAACTCACTTAACTAGCATTTTTCGTAGGGTTTATACCTCAACAACCCATTTGAATCTAACTTCATAACCTAAGGAGCCATTTCAGATTTTTCTCCAAAAACTGACTTTTGAGTCTACTATTCACGTTTAATCAGAGAGTATAATTTATATAATTTGGTCATATAAACAGAAAGTAGACGAAGCAAAAGTAGACCAAACAGAAGCAGATGAACATTCAAAACATAGAAGATGGCTAAAGGCAGACGAAATATCAAAGACAGACGAAGCGAAACATAGACGAAAGAAAAAGGCAGACGATACGCCAGAAGATAGACGAAGTGTCTAAAGGCAGACGAAGTGCAACATAGACAGAAGCAAAAGACAAACTAAAACAAAAGACAGGCGATAGACAAAGACAGACGAAGTGAAACATAGAAGGAAGCAAAACATAGATGATAGGTAGTCTACACAGACGAAGGAAAGTCAACCACAGACGATAAAACACAAATGCTAAGTGGTCAACACAGATGATAGATAGTCAACCACAGACGATAAAACACAGACTCTAAGTGATTAATACATATGATAGAATAGTCAACCACAGACGATAAAACACAGATGCTAAGTGTTCAACAAAGACGATAGAATAGTCAACCACAGACGATAAAACACGAACGCTAGGTCGTCAACACAGACGATAGAATAGTCAACCATAGATGATAAAACACAGACATTAAGTCTTTACAAACAAAACGTCTATGCTTCTGGACATCCCTAAGTCTTCATCAGCTCTCATATAAACACTTAAGTATTCACACATGCTCAGTGAAGAAATAGAGCATATCACCTTTCCATATCTAACTCTTTATACTAATCATATACATCATTTTATTTCTATTTCAACTCTAAGAACCATTTCACAACACCAGATACTAATAATCCATCAAAACCCAAATAACACCATATCCCCAAATTTTCATCCCTTTATCACAGTGTTAAGAAAAATATAATGATATGTAAATGACATGCTCATGCAGATGACAGTAAGTCATCAGATTTATTTCCAAATCTCCAATACTAAAGAATTTATTCACTACCTTCTTGTTGAAAAACTCCAAGATCTTCAACTATCCCCAAAACCTTAACTTCATGCAAAATCACGCCATCCTCTGTGAATACTAACTAACTTCTAGTTTTTCTTAAGGCAGAAGAAACACTTTAGGAGTAAAGGAAATGGCAAGGGATATGAAGAATCGGAGTTAACTCTCAAAAGGAGTTTGATGGAAGACTCTGTGTATGGGAAGAAATTCGGAGAAGATGATAATAGGGAAAGAACTTAGGAAAAGTACAAATCCCCTTTTTAACTCTCGAATTACTCAAACTTACTTCTGACACATAATAAAAGCAACTATACACTTGTCACTTTCCTAAGGTCTAAGTCCTTTTGAACCAACTCTATCTAACTCTCACCTTTACAATCCAACTATCTCAAAATCTTCATTTGATTTCTTCTCTTCTTTTTCCTATTTTCCATAATATTTTATAAATTACAAAATAAATCCTAAGTTCACCAAAATTCATAAATCTCACCATTCTACTAACCAATAATATTTTCAATGCAAAAACATTCAAAATTCTCAAAAATTCATAATTCAATCCAATTATACCCGGAATTATTCATGAATGCATGTGCACTTAAATTCATGTGCAGAAAAGTTCACTATTCACTTGCATGATTATGTCATATTATGTATGAACATAAAAATGCATCTCTTACATCTCACTGAACAGTCTTATTTACTATTCTAACCTTCCCATAGGTAATGAGATGTTACAACTCTCCTCTCCTCAAAAGCAATTTCGTCATCGAAATTCTTACCTGTTTGCTCTAACAGGTGGGGATATTGCCTCCTCATATGTTCCTCTGTCTCCCAAGTTGCTTCCTCAGTTGAGTGATTCCTCCAAAGGACTTTCACCAATGGAATGAATCTATTCCTCAACTGCTTGATCTGTGATCCCACAATCTTGATCGGCTCCTCAACATATCTTAAGTTACTAACAACCTCAATCTCTTGAGCCGGTATCACATGTGTCAGATCCGATCGGTATCTTCGGAGCATATTCAGATGAACACATTATGCAATTAAGACATCTCATTCGGTAAGGCCAACTTATAGGCTAAAGGTCCTAAGCTCTCAATGATCTCATAAGGACCAATGTACCTAGGGCTTTGCTTTCCCTTCTTACCGAATCTCAATACTCCTCTCCACGGTGACACTCTGAGAAACACTCTGTCTCCTACACTGTATTCCATGTCCCTTCGATGTTGATTTATATAACTCTTTTGTCTATCTTTATCCGCTTTAATTTGGCTTCGAATCAACTTCACCTTGTCAACCATGTCTTGTATCAATTCTGGGCCTTCAACCATTCTTAAGCCCTCTTCATCCGAATACAGTGGCGACTAACATTTCTTGCCATATAAGGCTTCATATAAGACCATACCGATGTTACTGTGATAATGATTATTATAAGCAAATTCGATAAGTGCCACATATTGTTCCCATGCTCCTTGGAACTCCAATATACAAGCTCTAAGCATATCCTTAACAATCTTAATTTTCCTCTCACTCTATCCATCTATTTGAGGAAGAAATGATGTACTGAAGTTCAACTTAGTACCCATAGCAGACTGCAAACTCTTCCAAAATTTTGAAGTAAACCTGGGATCCCTGTCCGATACAATAGACACTGGAACCCCATGCAGTATCACCACTTCGTTCACATATCTTCGAGCCAACTGATCAAGCGAGTTATTCTCTCTCACTGGTAAGAAATGGGCCGACTTAGTCAATTGGCCCACTATAACCCATATGGCATCATTCTGCCTCAGAGTTCTAGGCAATCCCATAATGAAGTCCATAGTGATTCATTCCCATTTCCACTCCGGAATAGGCAATGAATGTTGCTTCAGTGTATTAGACATCTTGTTAGTACCAGGATGCATAGCATAGGAAGCCATATAAGCTTCCTCAAGAATCTACTTCCTCAGATCATCAACATTAGGCACACACAGCCTCTGTTTCAACCATAAAGTCTCATCCCTCAACTGAAACTCAGAATCCGGATTCATCTTTACCTTTTCCATAAGCTTCTCTATGTTGGGATCTTTTCTCTGTACTCTTAAATTTGATCATGTAATATCGGTCTAAGTTTTAGAGTACCAATCAAGGCCTCATTGTGTTCCAGGTTCAACTCCACATTCAAAGCTCTCAAATGAATCAAATTAGGTAGCCTCGATAACTAAATCTAAGCTACACTGGTACTAGACTTCCTAATCAAAGCATTAGCCACCACATTTACTTTCCCCATGTGGTACTCAATTGTGCAGTTGTAATCTTTCAGTAACTCAATCCATCTTTTCTGTCTCAAGTTCAACTCCTTCTAACTCAAAAAATACCTCAAACTCTTATGATCTATATAAATCTGGAAGGTCTCTTTATATAAGTAGTGTCTCCAAATCTTTAGAGCAAAGATAACTGCAGTTAGCTTTAAATCATGTACCGGATAATTTATCTCCTGAGACCTTAATTGTCTCGATGCATAGGCGATCACCTTCCTATGCTGCATCAATACACATCCCAATCCTTGATGCGACGCATCACTGCACACAACATATGCTCGGTCCTCGATGGAATAGTCAATACTGGTGCTGTAATCAACCAGTGCTTCAGCTCCGCAAAGCTTTTTTGACACTCCTCATTCCATCTGAACACTATATTCTTCCTTAGAAGCTTTGTCAGAGGGGCTGAGATCAAAGAAAACCCCTCGACAAACCTCCTATAATATTCAGCCAATCCTAGGAAGCTTCAGATTTCATACACATTTCTCGGAGCTTCCCAATTCATCACTGCCTCAATCTTCTTTAGATCTATTTGTATGCCTTCTCCACTACTTGGTCCAACCAAAATTCACACTTACTGAATTTAGCATACAATTGCTTTTCCCTCATAATCTGTAAAATAACTCTCAGATGCTCAGCATGTTCCTTTCTACTCTTCGAATACAGCAAGATATCATCAATAAACACAATCACAAATTGATCTAGGTAGGGTTGAAACACCTTATTCATCAGAGCCATAAATGCTGCTGGGGCATTAGTTAACCCAAACGGCATTACTAGAAACTCGAAGTGCCCATACCTACTTCTGAATAAACTCTTTGGTACATCAACCTCTGCTGTCTTCAACTGATAGTGCCCCGATCTCAAATCCAGTTTAGTGAATACCTGAGCTCCCTGTAATTGGTCAAGCAAATCATCAATTCTAGGCAACAGGTACTTGTTCTTCATTGTCACCCGATTCAGTTGCCTATAATCGATGCATAACCTCAAAGTCCCATCTTTCTTCTTTACAAACAACACTGAAGTTCCCCAAGGTGAAGCACTAGGTCGAATAAAACCTTTTTCCTACAACTCCTGTAGCTGAGCCTTCAACTCCTTTAGTTCCTTAGGTTCCATCCTATATGGAGGGATAGATATAGGAGCAACACTTGGAGCTAAGTCAATTATAAACTCCATCTCCCGATCTGGAGGTAAACCAGATAGTTTGGCGGGAAACACATGTGGGAATTACCTAATCACTAGAATGTCTTGCACACTCTACTCAGCTCTAGTATCAATGATGTGGGCCAGATAAGCCTCACATCCTCCTTGCATCAATCTCAGTGCACTCATAAATGATATCATCCTAGCTGGCACTGCCTGACTAACTCCTCTGAAAACTAATCTCGGCTGACCAGGAGATTCTAGCACTACTTCCTTGATGTAGTAGTTCATAATGGCCCTGTGACCAGTGAGCTAATCCATGCCTAGGATCACATCTATCTCCCTCAACTGTAATACAATCAGGTCTGCCTCCAACTCTGCTTTCTCAATCCAAATCAAACATGCTTTCTCAATCCGAATCCGACATCTATTACAAACTTTTCTTATCACTGAAGTACTACCTATTGGTGTACTCGACTCTAACCTATACTGTAACAACTCCCTCTCACAATGCAAGCTACATGCCAAATGCAGTGTGATAAAGAAATGTGTGGAATCTGGATCTGGCAGTGAAAATGCCTCAAAATTATAAACAAGAAGCACACCTGAAACTACATCTGGTGAGTCTTGGGCCTCCTGCTCGGTCATAGCATAGACCCTAGCTTAAGACTGTGGTTCGTTACCCCGCCCCTCAGTCTTCATAAAAGAACTCTCAGCTCTTCCTCTGTCTCTACCTCGGCTTCTCTGTTAGATCCCGCTTGAGGAGTCTAACTCCTACTTGCTTACTTACTCTGATACTAACTCTGTTGGATCCCTCTTGCGGAGTCCAACTCGGACTTGCTTACATGCTCTGACATCATAACCTATTATACCCCGTTTCCAGAGTCCGACTCAGACTTACATTATTCATGCTCTGATACCATCTCTGTGACACTTTGGTTATCGGAATCCCACTCATGCTTACTCATTCTCTCTGATACCACAATCTAGACCTGATTTCGGAACCTAACTCCTCATACATGATTATTCATGTTATCCCTGATACCATACTTGTTACTTTCATACATACAGAATATTTTACTACGTAAGTTATCTTCCAAAGATAACACCTTGATCACTTTCGGGTGATCCTCTCGAAACTCCCCTTTTATTAGTCTCATTGCTTGCGTCTCATTTTCGGCTTTCCTTCGTCTCATTTCTATCTATTTTGAAGTTTGTGAATAGTAACACAGACGATAGTATGTGAACAGTAACACAGACGATATCTTACAATCTTCAAAACTTTCTCTACCGTAATCGGTTTGGGGTATTCTCTATATAGTTTGAAAGACAATTCCAAAGTCTACTACCTCCCTGAAGACCCCAAGATCAACTCTATCTTCTGAGGGTCAACAATGAGACAGAAGTATAAGCGAACAGTAACCCAGACGAAAGTGTGAACAGTGTCACAGAACAGACGATACCTTTCAAGCGTTATATCTTTCTCTAGGAAAATCAGTTTAGGGTATCCTTTATATGGTTAGAAAGATATTTTCAAGCTCCTTAACTTCTATGAAGACCTTGAAGGTCGATTCTATCTCCTGAGGGTTCAACATTGGGACAGAAGATGCGTGTAAACAGTAACACAGAAAATACACTTCACTCTAGTAATTCTTAACTCCTTCTTATAATTCTTAGTCCTTAATCTATCCTTTGTGTTCTATCTTCTGTGGTTGACTTTTATCTTTTGGGTTGACCCTCTATCGACTGAGGATCTGTCGTCTGAGGTCTATGAACAGTGACATAGAGGATACGAGTCCTCTATGTTTTACTTCGTTTGTGTACAGTAACACAGACGATACGTGTCCTCCTTATTTCAATTCGTCTATGTATAGTAACACAGACGATACGTGTCCTCTTTATTCCAATTTGTCTATATACAGTAACACAGATGATACGTGTCCTCTTCGTTTTAATTCGTCTGTGTACAATAACACAGACGATACGTGTCCTCTTTGTTTCAATACGTCTGTGTACAGTAACACAGACGATACGTGTCCTCTTTATTTCAATGCGTCTGTGTACTATAACACAGATGATAGCGCTTTCAATAACACAGACGAAGTCCTTTCGTCTGTGTACAGTAACATAGACGATTCTATCTTCTATGTTCTATCTTC
>JANZXR010000007.1:15935965-15960188 GCA_027575705.1 Erythroxylum echinodendron
TATTCATATGCATATATGAATGCATGAATATGATAAAGACACTTTCAATTATTCTAACCCATTCAAAAAGACCACATCGCCCTTTCCCATAAGTGAGGGGATGTTACACATTAGCCAAGTAATGCCAACCAGATTGATTTCATTTATTAGTGCTTTGAAGTTAATATATGGTGGATGTGAGGCCTATCTAGCACATATGATTGATACTCGAGCTGAACAGAGTGTACAGGATATTCTTGTGGTTAAGGAATTCCTGGACATGTTTCCCGCTAAATTACCTAGTTTACCTCCAGATCGGGAAACAGAGTTCACAATTGATGTAGTTCTAGGTACTGCTCCTATATCCATTCCTCCATATAGAATGGCACCTATGGAACTGAAGGAGTTGAAAGTTCAGTTGCAGGAGTTGCTCGAGAAGGGATTCATTAGGCCCAGTGTTTCATCTTAGGGCGCTCCAGTATTATTTGTGAAGAAGAAGGACGATACTTTGAGGTTGTGCATTGATTACAGGCAACTTAACCAGGTTAAGGTGAAGAATAAATACCCGTTACCTAGAATTGATGATTTATTTGATCAGTTGCAGGGATCTCATATATTTACTAAGCTTGATTTGAGGTCTTGGTATTATCAGCTAAAGATAGCAGAGGCTGATGTACCAAAAAGTGATTTCAGATGTAGGTACAGACATTTTGAATTCTTAGTTATGCCATTTGGGTTGACTAATGCCCTAGCTACATTCATGGCATTGATGAATAAGGTATTTCAGCCCTAATTAGATCAGTTTGTAATTGTGTTCATTGATGATATTCTGGTGTATTCTAGAAGCAATGAAGAACATGCTGAGCATTTGAGAATAATTTTGCAGACTATGAGAGAAAAACAATTGTATGCCAAATTCAGTAAATGTGAATTTTGGTTAAATCAAGTGGTATTTCTGGGCTACATAGTAACAGGGCATGGTATTCAGGTGGACTCAATAAAAATTGAAGCAGTAATGAGATGGGAGGCATCGAAGAATGTATCAGAGAATCGGAGTTTCATCGGATTAACTGGTTATTACCGAAGGTAGGGGTTTTCTTTAATCTCAGCCCCTCTGACTAAACTTTTGAGGAAGAATGTGGCATTTAGATGGAATGACGAGTGTCAGAGAAGTTTTGAAGAGTTGAAACATCGGTTGACTACAGGACCGATGTTGGCTACTCCATCAGGATCTGGTGGATATGTGGTATATAGTGATGCATCTCATTAGAAACTAGGATGTGTATTGATGCAGCATGACAAGGTAATAGCCTATGCATCGAGACAATTAAGGTCTCACGAGTTGAATTACCCAGTACATGGTGTAGAACTTGCAGTAGTAGTTTTTGCTCTAAAGATTTGGAGACATTACTTATATCGCGAGACATTTTAAATATACACTGATCATAAGAGCTTGAACTATCTGTTAAACCAGAAAGAGCTGAATATGAGACAAAGAAGATGGATAGAGTTACCAAAAGACTATGATTGCACAATTGAGTATCATCTGGGGAAGGCTAATGTAGTGGTTGATGCTTTCAGCAGAAAGTCGAATAATAATGTAGCTCAGATTCAATTATTGAGGTTACCAAGCCTTATTCAGTTGAGAGCTTTGAATGTGGAGTTGAATCTAGAACATAATGAAGCATTGATAGCTACATTGAAACTGAGACCAATGTTGCATGATCGGATTAGAAGAGTACAAAGTAAAGATCCTGAAATGGTGAAATTGATTGAGAAAGTTAAGAAGGATACAGATTCTGAGTTTGAATTTAGAGATGATACACTGTGGCTAAAGCAAAGACTATGTGTGCCTAATGTTGATGATCTGAGGAAGGAAATTGTAGAAGAAGCTCATATGGCCGCTTATGCTATGCATCCTAGTACTACCAAGATGTATAACATATTGAAACAACATTTCTGGTGGCCTGGAATGAAAAAGCAAGTAGCGGAGTTTGTTTCTAAATGTATAACATGCCAACAGGTTAAGGCTGAGCATCAAGCCCCAGTTGGAAAATTGCATTAGTTACCTATTCGAGAGTGAAAATGGGAACAAATTAGCATGGATTTTATAATGGGATTGCCTAAGACTCCGAGGAAGAATGATGTAATATGGGTTGTGGTGGACCGATTAACTAAGTCGGCCTATTTTATACCAATACAGGAGAACAATACATTAGACCAGTTGGCTCGGAGATATGTAACCGAAATTGTGAGAATGGATAGGGTTCCAGTATGTATTGTATCAGGCAGGGATCCCAGATTTACTTCGAGATTCTGGAAGAGCTTATAGTCAGCTATGGGCACACAGTTGAATTTTAGTACAATATTTTATCCTCAGACAGATGGACAGAGTGAGAGAACTATCAAGACTATTGAGGATATGCTTAGAGCATGTGTATTGGAGTTTCAGGGAACTTGGGATCAATATATAGCATTAATTGAGTTTGTTTATAACAATCATTACCATAGCAGCATTGGGATGGTACCGTATGAGGCGTTGTATGGCAAAAAATGTCAATCACCTCTATACTAGGATGAGGAAGGTTTGAGAATGATTGAGGGTCCAGAACTGATACAGGATACTTTAGAGAAAGTGAAATTGATCTAGAGTCGAATGAAAGCGGCTCAGGATAGACAAAAAAGCTACGTGGATCGGCATAGAAAGGATATAGAATACAATGTTGGAGATAGAGTGTTTTTGAAAGTGACGCCTTGGCATGGTGTACTAAGATTTGGTAAAAAGGGCAAGTTGAGCCCGAGATACATTAGTCCTTATGAAATTCTTGAGAGAATTGGACCTTTAGCATATAAATTAGCTTTGTCTAATGAGATGTCTCAATTGCATAATGTGTTTCATGTAAGCATGTTAAGAAGATATAGATCTGATCCAACACATGTATTACCAACTCAAGTTATTGAGGTTGGTAGTAATCTAAGCTATGTTGAAGAGCCAGTACAGATAGTGGGTTATAAGACAAAGCAGTTGAGAAACAGAGTAGTTCCATTGGTGAAAGTCCTTTGAAGAAATCACTTGACTGAGGACGCAACTTGGGAAATGGAGGATCATATGAGGAAACAATATTCCTACCTATTTGATCATTTAGGTAAGAATTTCTAGGACGAAATTTTTGTTAGAAGGGGAGAATTATAACATTCCATTACCCATGTTAAGGCTAGTACATGTGCATAAAGAAATACCTACATTAGTGAAAAATGTGATATATTGTAAATGTGTTATGTATGTTTTAGAGGAGCACATCGGACGTCAATCGGACATTGCCAGACCATCCAGGCAATAGCTTATTAAAACGTACTATGACTAACCTAGACAGTCTCATTTAATTTCTTGTTTGTTTAAATTCTATTTCAAAATGATTGAATAAATGGGGCTTATTCCAAACAATGAAGGTCCGATGAATGTGATATTTGAGATATTGAAGTACTGCTTATATGTGAATGTGCAGAACTATGTGCTTCATAATATGATTGATTGTATTGATTGTGTTCTGGATTCCGGAAAATATTTGTCCAAGGCATTTTGATGCATAAAAATAATATTAGAAGTGCTGATTGAATGCGAATGCGTCTTCCTAAATGATTTTCTGATTCTCAACTGAAAAGTTGAATGCCGGACCTAGTCTGATGACTACTGCTACTATGACTATTACTGTAACTGATACTGTGAATGATATACTATTATATTACATGGTAATGAAAGTGATTGAATTTGCTAACTAAACTGTGGCATGCACTTCATTCCGATGCATGTAATATTAAGGAGTTGTGACTGGTGTTGCTACTGATACTGTTACTGATAAGAGCTTCAAGCTCCCGCATATGTGGTTTGAGCCTATGGCTCACTGTGATCAATGAGTCATAGACTGACTGACTGAGCCTGATAATTCGGGATACTGTAAAAGTACACAGTCACAATAATATAATAAAAATGAATGTGAGTCTCATACATATCGTATCCGCATATAATTTGAACTCATTGAATGATTTGCAAATCTGTGTAAATGTCGTTATATGATTGAACTGTTTAACTGAGAAATGATTTATCTATGATAGTTTTTGATACTTGTCAAATGGCTTTGAATTGTGTGATTACCTATTTTAATCGATCTTGTTTTATGTCATGAGTGAACCATCGAGGATGGTTACTCTGCTGAGTTCGCAAAACTCATCAAAATTGCACCATTACTTTTCAGGCTCGAGAGTGAGACGACCTAGATTCTAAGACTTTGTAGAAACATATTTTGTGCAGTTGTTACGGTCAGGTTTGGTTCAAAGTTCGGTCAGCTGGGATTGAGGACATAGTTGTTTCTTTTGAGTTTATAGTATGTGGTGTGTACTGAGATGTTTATATTCATAAGACAATGTTGTACAAACATGGATGATATCATTCTATATGAAACAATGTAGATCATAGTTTGATATAATATGATAACATTTTGTGTTTTTTAAAATGTGTGATTGATGGTTTAGTATATGATGCCATGTGATGTACAATGAAGGTGAGTTAGTTAACATGTCATTTCTGATAGGCATCTACACGTGTATCTGATGGACACACATGCATATGTCAGCTGAAAATGGGCTGTTACATTATACACATTATTTCCAAAATCCAATTGGTGATCATAGATCTTGTTGACAACTTTTTTTTAGTTTTCACATGTCATTGTAGATTTTTCTATTTCGTGTGATTTAAACTTTTTTGATAGTCCTATTTAATATATACATGCATCTCTTCACTTAGTAGTGAACTTTTTCAATAACTCTTATAAATCACATTCCATAGAAAAAGGCTCACATCAGCAATAGGTTAGATGCAGTATAAAGAATACCCTGTTACATTTCAAGTGAGATCTTGTTGGCATATCTCAAATAGGTATTAATCCTGGTAAATCCTAGAATGTGTGTTTTTTATCTTGGCTATTATGTTAGTTCATCCCAAAATCTTAAGCGTGTAAAATATTTGAACTGTTTTTGTAGGCAATATTGGGGCAAATCGTGTTGTTTTTTAGTAAAGTGCTTATACAAAAAATGTGGGTAATGAGAAGATACTAGAATAGAAGAAAGCAAACTCAGTAACACTGCTTCTCCCATTTTCCATGACGTTAAGGCACCTTCAGTTCCCTTCATTTGCTAATCGTTTAGAAATTGCAGTAAATTATGTGATTTGTTATGGCCAGTATCGAACAAAAGATCTGTAGAATTCGTTTTTGTATTTCATAATCATAAAAGTACATGTAATTTGCGTTTGTATTTTAAATATATTAAATGTTGAATTTTACAAGTATTTATGGACTATATATTATATATAAATGTAATTTTTTGGTCGTTTATATTTAATAGTACATACACAATTAAGACATATTAATATCTATAAATTGCTTTTAATGTATATATGGATGTTGCCTACGTAACGACATGAGTTTATTTTTACGATAAATATTATTGGTAACAAAAGAATAATTTGTTGCTTTTATTGTTACAAATTGTTACCTAAAAAATTCACTTTATTATCTTATAAAAACTTAAAAGTGTTGCAATATCTATTTAATATTGTTGTTATAGTTTGAAACTAATGTGTTGCTTTAGTCAAAACTTAAAGCAACATTTTTTATTTTATTTCCTAATACAAGCAACATTTTTTATTTTATTTCCTAATACAAAATTTTGTTGCCTTATACTTATTGTAGTGCCACTTCTTCTAACGATATGAATTTTGTTTCCTTAATAAAAAGGCAACGATAATTGTATTTATAATTACACTTTTGTCTGTTGCCTAAATCATTTTTCTGTAGTGTTCAAATTCTAAAAATGATGAAGAGATGTTGAAGCATATGTAATTTTCTTTGCAATTGTTGAGGATTGTAGAATTTGCTTTTGTACCTTGTAATAATAAAAGCACTTGTAATTTGATTTTGTATTTTGAATATGTTAAATGTTGAATTTTTTAAGTCCTTATTGACTATATATTATATAAATGCAATTTTTTGTCATTTACCTTTGATAATACGTATGTAATTAAGAAGTACATTAATACTTTTAATGTATATATAGATGTTGCCTACATAATAACAAGAGTTTAATTTTATGCTAAATATTATTGGTAACAAAAGAATAAATTGTTGTTTTATTATTACAAATTTTTGCCTAAAAATATTCACTTTGTTGCCTTATCTATTTAACATTCTTGCCTAAAAAGACTTAAAGTGTTGCAATATTCAATTAACATTGTTGCTATAATTTGAAACTAATGTGTTGTCTTAGTCAAAACTTAAAGCAACATTTTTATTTTGTTACCTAATAAAAAAATTTGTTGCCTTATTCTTATTGTAGCGCCACTTCTTGTGATAATATGAATTATGTTACCTTAATAAAAAGGAACTGATAATTGAACTTATAACTACGATTTTGTCTATTGCTTAAAGCACTTTTTTCTGTAATGTCTTTACATCCCTATTATGTAAGGATTTGTATTTGTTTTAGATAGAGATCTTTGCAAGATAGAAGGAGACTAGGTTTAGAATAGGAAAGAGATACAAAAACACATCTTTCACCTCTCTTACATTCTATTTTTTGTTTGTTTTTAGTTTTCTTTCATTCTTTCATCTGTTTTCTACTTTTGGTATTGAAAAGCCATATGTGGCTAAACTTAAATATTCTGATTCAAGGGGACTCAAAACTCTAATTGTAATCTTGTGAGGTTTTGTTCTAAACTTATATTCATGTTTTAATTCAATCATTTCTTATTTTGTGTTCTTATACTTCATGAATAATTAATATCGATTGATTTAAAAAATTAATTTGATGTTGATTATTCTATAACTATCCGTGAATTTAGTGATCAGTAATTGTCATGAAGGATTGATACAAGTATTAAATAGGTTATTTATAAATTTACATATTTAACTTATGATAAACAAGAAAACTAAGTTGAATAATTGCAACTATCTCAATTATTTAATTTAGGGTTTAGTCTTTTTCGCTAAGTTTATTGTTATCATTTAATTGATATAGAAAACTATCATACCAACTCAATCGATGGTAAGTTTCGATTTGAATGCTGGGTTTGAATAAATTAATTCAGAAAAATTTGAGACTTGTTATGGCTATCCTAATATGTTTCAGACTAATTGCTTAAATTATGAAAATCATTCTGTTAGACCAATGATCATGTTACAATAGATGAGATCTTTTCCTTGATCAAAGTTAGGTACCTTCAAATTTATCACTTTTACATTCAATTAATTTATTTTGATTCCTTGTTAATTTTAGTAAATTAGTTAATTAATCATAAAAACCCACTTTATTTTATTAATTGAAATTAAGAAATTAGTGTTTATTTCTTTTGGGATTCGACTTAGTTCCACAGCTACTATAAGAAGTTAGAGAATCATAATTAATTTTGAGAGCTTCAATAACCTGATCAAAATTTCGTGCCATTATTGGGGAACTATTTTAGTTTCTTTGCATTATTTTGCGTTTTACTGATAATCACTTGCCTTTTATGAATCGTTCTTCTTAGACAGGTGAATTACAATATAATCAAAAAATTGATAAGAAAGCGCATCATTTAAAGAAAGAGACTAAGCAAAGAAGCGGTCATTTACCTCTAAAAGTGAAAATTGAGATAGATCTAACAATTGGTGAAGGCTCTAATTTTCAAGAAGTTGAAGAAAAGATAGAAATTCCTAACACTAGAACATTGAGGGAGTTAGTGGTATAAAATTTTAATCAACAATCATTATGCATACTATTTCTAGATGTTGAGACAGATTTTAAATTGAAATATGGTTTGATTCATTTACTCCCAATTTTTCGTGGTCTTGTAGGTGAAGATCCATATAAACACCCAAAGGAATTTCATGTTATCTCCTCTGGAATAAAGTCACAAGGGGTAATAGAAGAATAAATTAATCTCAAAGCCTTTCCATTCAAAGCCGGTATCACCTGTGTCAGATCCGATCGGTATCTTCGAAGCATACTCACATGAAACACATTATGCAATTGAGACATCTCATTTGGTAAGGCCAAATTATAGGCCAAAGTTCCTACCTCTTAATGATCTCATAAGGACCAATGTACCTAGGGCTTAACTTGCCCTTCTTACCGAATCTCAATACTCCTCTCCAAGGTGATACTCTGAGAAACACTTTATCTCCTACACTATATTCCATGTCCCTTCGATGTTGATCTACATAACTCTTCTGTCTATCTTGGACGGCTTTAATTCAGCTTTGGATCAACTTCACCTTGTCTACCGTGTCTTGTATCAATTCTGGGCCTTCAACCATTCTCAAGCCCTCTTCATCCCAATACAGTGGTGGCCAATATTTTCTGCCATATAAGGCTTCATATGGGTCCATACCGATGCTACTGTGATAATGATTATTATAAGCAAATTCAATAAGTGTCATATATTGGTTCCATGCTCCTTGGAACTCTAATATACAAGCTCTAAGCATATCTTCAGCAGTCTTAATTTTCCTCTCACTCTGTGCATCTGTTTGAGGATGAAACGATGTACTAAAGTTCAACTTAGTACTTATAGCAGACTGTAACTCTTCCAAAATCTCGAAGGAAACCTGGGATCCCTGTCCGATACAATAGACACTGGAACCCCATGCAATCTCACCACTTCATTCACATATCTCCGAGTAAACTAATCTAGTGAGTTATTCTTTCTTACTGGTAAGAAATGGGCCGACTTAGTCAATCGGTCCACTATAACCCATATTGCATCATTCTACCTCGGAGTTCTAGGCAATCCCATAATGAAGTCCATAGTGATTTGTTCTCATTTCTACTATGGAATAGGCAACGAATGTAGCTTCCCAACTGGAGCCTTATGCTCAGTCTTAACCTGTTGGCATGTGATATACTTAGAAACATACTCCGCCACTTGCTTCTTCATTCCAGGCCACCAAAAATGCTGCTTTAGCGTGTTATACATCTTGGTAGTACCAGGATACATAGCATAGGCAGCCATTTGAGCTTCCTCTAGAATTTCTTTCCTCAAATCATCCACATTAGGCACACACAGCCTCTGTTTCAACTATAGTGTCTCATTTCTCAATTCAAATTCAGAATTCGGACTTATCTTCACTTTCTCTATAAGCTTCACCATATTAGGATCTTTACTCTGTACCTTTCTGATCCTATCATATAACATCGGCCTCAACTTCAATGTAGCGATCAAGGCCTCATCTTGCCCCAGATTCAACTCTACATTCATAGCTCTCAAATGGATCAAGTTTGGTAACCTCGATGTCTGAATATGAGCTATACTAGTATTAGACTTTCTGCTCAAAGCATCTGCCACCACATTAGCTTTTCTCGGGTGGTACTCAATTGTGTAGAATCTTTTAACAACTCAATCCATCTCCTCCGCCTCATATTCAACTCCTTCTGACTCAGCAAATATCTCAAGCTCTTATGGTCTGTATAAATCTGAAATGTCTCTCCATAAAGATAATGTCTCCATATCTTTAAAGCAAAAACAACTGTAGCTAGCTCCAAATCATGTATCGGATAGTTAATCTTGTGAGCTCTTAATTGTCTCGATGTATAGGCGATCACCTTGCCATACTGCATCAACACACATCCCAATCCTTAATGCGAAGCATCACTATACACTACATAGCCTCCAGTTCTTCACGGAATGGTTAACATTGGTGCCATAGTTAACCGATGCTTCAGCTCCTCAAAGCTCTCCTAATATTTACCCTCCCATTTGAACACTACATTCTTCCTCAAAAGTTATGTTAGATGGGCTGAGATCAAGAAAAATCCCTCAATAAACCTTCGGTAATTTCTTCTGGATAATCCTAGGAAGCTTCGAATTTCAGACACATTTCTCGGGGCTTCCCAATTCATCACTGCTTCTATCTTCTTTGGATCTACCTGTATGCCTTCTCCAATCAGTATATATCCCAAAAATACTACTTGGTCCAGCCAAAATTCACACTTACTGAATTTGGCATACAGTTGCTTCTTCCTCATAATCTGCAAAACCACTCTTAGATGCTTAGCATGCTCTTCTCTATTCTTTGAATACACTAAAATGTCATCAATGAATACAATCACAAACCTATCTAGGTAGGGCTGAAACACCTTATTCATCAAAGCTATAAATGCTGTTGGGGCATTAGTTAACCCAAACGGCATTACTAGAAACTCGAAGTGCCCATACCTGCTTCTGAATGCAGTCTTTGGTACATCAGCCTTTTCTATCTTCAACTGCTAGTACCCCGATCTCAAATCCAACTTAGTGAATACCTGAGCTCCTTGCAACTGATCAAGCAAATCATTAATTCTAGGCAACGGGTACTTGCTCTTCACTGTCACCCGATTTAGTTGCCTATAATCGATGCATAACCTCAAAGTCCCATCTTTCTTCTTTACAAACAACACTGTAGCTCCCCAAGGTGAAACACTGGATCGAATAAAACCTTTTTCCAACAACTCTTGTAATTGAACCTTCAACTCCTTTAGTTCTTTAGGCGCCATCCTATATGGAGGGATAAATATAGGAGCAACACCTGGAACTAAATCAATTGTAAACTCCGTCTCTCAATCTGGAGGCAAATCAGATAGCTAAGCGGGAAACACATCTCGGAATTCCCTAGCCACTGGAATGTCTTGCATACTCTGCTCAGCTCTAGTATCAATGACGTGGGCCAGATAAGCCTTACATCCTCCTTGCATCAATCTCAGTGCACTCATAAATGATATCATCCTAGCTGGCACTGCCTGACTAACTCCTCTGAAAACTGCTTTCGGCTTACCAGGAGATTCCAGCACTACTTCCTTGGTGTAGCAGTTCATAATGGCCCTATGAGCAGTGAGCCAATCCATGCCTAGGATCACATCTATCTCCCTCAACTGTAATATAATCAGGTCTGTCTCCAACTCTGCTTTGTCAATTCGAATCAGATTTGCTTTCTCAATCCGAATCAGACATCTCTTACAAACTTCTCCTATCACTGTAGTACTACCTATTGGTGTACTCACCCCTATCTCATACTGTAACAAATCCCTCTCACAATGTAATCTACATGCCAAATGCAGTGTGATAAATGAGTGTGTGGATTCTGGATCTAGCAGTGCAAATGCCTCAAAGTTATAAGCAAGAAGCACAACTGTAATTACATCTGGTGAGTCTTGGGCCTCCTGCTTGGTCATAGCATTGACCCTAGCCTGGGATTGTGGTCAGTTACCCCGCCCCTCAATCCTCATAAAAGAACTCCCAGCTCTTCCTCTATCTCTACCTCAGCTTCTTTGTCTAGATCCACTACCTCTACTCTGCTGGACTGTACTATTATTCCTAGATTGCCCACTCATACCAGACTGAGCTCCCAAAGTAGCAGGACAATCTCAAATCCGGTGGTCAAAGGAGCCGCATTGGAGGCAAGCCCTAGTTACCCTCCAACACTTACCTCCATGCCTCCTCTCACAATGCTCACATACTGGAAACTGACTCTGTACTTCACCCCTTCCACTGTCAATCTGTGAAGATCTACCCCTCTGCCCAGATCCTGACTGCCTGGATCCACCTGGTGGTCTGAATGCTCTGTTCTGACGCTTACTAAAGCCCCTGTAAGAACTGCCCTGACTCTCACTAAGCCTCTTCCTTCTGGACCCTTGTCCAGCCTCTACTTGTCTCTCTCTCAGTAGCTGCTCAATTTTAATTGAAGCAGCTCTCAACTCAGTGAAAGTAACCAAATCTGAAAGTACCAACCTTGTTTTGATCTCCAGCTTGAGTCCATCCTCAAACCTCCTGCACTTGTCTTCTTCTGTAGGGATCAAAGCTGTAGCATAACCCATCATCTTATTAAATCGGATCTCATACTCAGCCACGGACATCCTACCCTGCTTCAATTCCAAGAACTCCTTCATCTTAATGTCCAAATAGATCTTGGGCATGTAATTATTTTTGAAGACCTTCAGAAAGTCTTCCCACTACAATTGGCAAGGCCTGGTGGTACTATCTAGGACAGTCTTCCACCACTGGTAAGTTGGGCCCTGCAGTAAGGACATTTCATAGTCGAACCTCTCATCCGGCTCGTAGTCCATCTGATCAAAAACCCTCACAGTCCTTGCCAAACATCCTTCGGCTTTAGCAGGGTCTGCGCTGCCATAGAAGTCCACAGCTCCTTGCTTTCGCAGCCTATCATACCTCCTTTCCCTTCTCTCAGGAACTCTAGGAGACATCTCCTCAGATTGAGGTACGGAGGACTCCCTATTGGCTCCTACCAATCCTTGTTCAACTAGTTGGTCAATTTGATCACCTAAAGCGGATGACCTATAACAAACAATAAATTCAATCATTTTCTACACTTCTCATGATGTTTCATGCTTAACATTTCTATATATCCCAACAGATGCCAACCATGCTCTGATACCACCTAAATGTAGCAGACCCTTACCAAAGGGTATATACCGGGATGTCCGGAGGTCATTCCGGCACATAACCTAGGATAAGGGTACGCTACGTTCACTTACTACATTCACTTCACATGGTATGGTATCACAATTCACTTATAAAGCATCATAAGAAAACCACAATATTTTATAACCAACTTTTTCCACATTTCATTTCATAAAAACCCGATTGTCTACATTGTGACTTTCAACAATTTCTATATGTATATCAGCAAAACCTAATACAATAGTACTACATGAATGAGGAAAAATATGTACAATCTAACTAATCTGTCCAAAAATCCTAGCTGACTGACCTTTGAGCCATGACTTCTCTTTCCAATTACAATTTACACGGTTGGTAGAGCCTCTCAGTAGCTAGAGTCATCTCTTGGTCCTGAAAAGACAACGTTGCAATTTTAGTGAGTTTTGCAAACTCAATGAGGTAACCATCATCGATGGTTAACTCAATTCATGCAACATATCATTTCACATAACATATAATCACACTGTTGCATATTTGATCATGTTTCACATTTTCACTTAAGCATAGGCAAATTATGCATTTCAATTAATCAAACATACATAACCAAATGCATATGAAATGATCGTGAGACTCTTTTCCAATTGTTATATCGTTGTTACCGAGTGCCTGAACTGTCCCATATCTATTTTGGATACCGGGTTTATTAATAACTGTCCCTTATCCGATGAGGATACTGGGCTCATCACACATTGATGCTGAGGCTCTGAAACACTTGTGAGCTCGAGGCTCAATTTTCACTTGTTGAGCTTTAAGCTCTGATCAGTGGCTACTCTAGTCACAACTTCCATTATCTGATTATGTATTCATGAATGGAATGCATGTAACACCATCAATCACATTATATAGCACATAGGTCTTCATATTCACATACAAGTAGCACTTCAATATCTCAATCCTCATTCACATTCATCGGACCTTCTGTCCAGAATCTGCAATCAAACACGTTCATTACACATTCATTTATCATTCACAAGATAACTTAAGCAAACAATAATTGAGAGAAATCATCTAGGTTACTCACAAGTTACTCCCGAAGCTAATGCCTGGAAGTACCGGCAACGTCTGGAGGTTGACGTTCCAATTGCTCCTCTATAACAAATAACATGCACATATATATTATCACAATCTGCACAATTATGCGTGTTCATTAATGCACATATATGGAATGAATTATGTACAATGCATGTTCATGACAATCCCAGGTATCCTTCCATCAAGGTTATCATAAACATAATCAAATATCGAAACTCACTTAACTAGCATTGTTCGTAGGGTTTATACCTCAACAACCCATTTGAATCCAACTTCATAACCTAAGGAGCCATTTTAGTTTTTCTCCAAATACTGACTTTTGAGTCTACTATTCACGTTTAATCAGAAAGTGTAATTTATATAATTTGGTCATATAAGCAGAAAGTAGATGAAGCAAAAGTAAAATAAACAAAAACAAACGAATATTTAAAACACAGATGATGGCTAAAGGCAGACGAAATATCAAAGATAGACGAAGCAAAACATAGACAGAAGCAAAAGACAGACGATACGCCAGAAGGTAGACAAAATTTCAAAGACAGATGAAGTGGAACACAGACGGAAGAAAAAGACAGACTGAAACAAAAGACAGACGATAGACAAAGGCAGACGAAGCGAAACATAGACGGAAGCAAAACATAGACAATAGGTGGTCAACATAGAAAAAGGAAAGTCAACCACAGATGATAAAACACAGACGCTAAATGGTCTACACAGACGATAGAATAGTCAACTACAGACGATAAAACACAGACGCTAAGTGGTCAACACAGACGATAGAATAGTCAACCATAGATGATAAAACACAGACACTAAGTGATCAACACAGACGATAGAATAGTCAACCACAGACAATAAAACACAGATGCTGAGTGGTCAAAACAGATGATAGAATAGGCAACCACAGATGATAAAACACAGACGCTAAGTGATCAACACAGACGATAGAATAGTCAACCACAGATGATAAAACACAGACGCTAAGTCTTTATAGACAAAACGTCTATGCTCTTGGACATCCCTAAGTCTTCATCAGCTCCTATATTAATACCTAAGTATTCATACATGCTCAGTGAGGAAACAGAGCATATCACCTTTCTATATCTAACTCTCTACACTAATTGTATACATCATTTTATTTCTATTTCAACTCCAAGAACTATTTCACAACACCAGATCACTAATAATCCATCAAAACCCAAATAACACCATATCCCTAAATTTTCATCCCTGTATCACAGTGTTCAAAAAAATATATAATGATATGTAAATGACATGCTCATGCAGGGGATAGTAACTTATCAGATTTATTTCAAAAGCTCCAATACTAAATAATTTATTCACTACCTTCTTGTTGAAAAACTCCAATATCTTTAACTATTTCCAAAACCTTAACTTCATGCAAAATCACGTCCTCCTCTGTGAACACTAACTAACTTCTGGTTTTTCTTAAGAAACAGAGTTAACTCTCAGAAGGAGTTTGATGGAAGACTCTGTGTATGGGAAGAAATTCGGAGAAGATAATAATAGGGAAAGAACTTAGGAAAAGTACAAATCCCCTTCTTAACTCTCAGATTACTCAAACTTACTTCTGACACATAATAAAAGCAACTATACACTTGTCACTTTCCTAAAGTCTAAGTCCTTTTGAACCAACTCCATTTAACTCTCATCTTTACAATCCAACTATCTCCAAATCTTCATTTGATTTCTTCTCTTCTTTTTCCCTATTTTCCATAATATTTTATAATTACAAAATAAATTCTAAGTTCACCGAAATTCATAAATCTCACAATTCTACTAACCAATCATATTTTCAATGCAGAAACATTCAAAATTCTCAAAAATTCACAATTCAATCCAATTATACCTGGAATTATTCATGAATGCATGTACACTTAAATTCATGTGCAGAAAAGTTCACTATTCACTTGTATGAGTATGTCATATTATGCATGAACATAAAAATGCATCTCTTGGATGTCACTGAACACTCCTATTTACTATTCTAACCTTCCCATCGGTAATGGGATATTACATAATTCCTATATTTCCCTAATTTTGAGATATATCTATATGTAATCTAATACATAACCTATGTTTTTTGTAAACACTACTCTATATGTTATTATATAGGTATCGTGTTCCATTCTATAAAAAGCATGCCAAAGCTATGTTACCTTATTTTTCACAACATCCTTCACTTGATTTCTTTGAAAATCCATCTTCCTATTAGGTTTTTAGATATGTTTCCAACCTCTAGGCCTTCTCCAAACCTTTTTTTGGTATCCTTTGTTCTCTGTGATTTTTTTATAACCCATGTTGGTATATATGTTCAAACGTTGCATGCACCTAGGAGTTTTTGGGGTGTTTTTGTCTTTGTTTTGATTTTCAGTGGTTTATTTGTTTTTGCAATGTTCTGGAAAATGTTGAGCAAGGAAAAAGACATGATTTGCTTAGGTTATTTGGGATGAATCTTTCATGCTTTTAAAGTGTTCGAAGAAAGTTCTGAGTAAAATTTACGTGTTAAAATTTAATGTATTCGTGTATGAGTGAAATATAATATATTCGTGATGATAAAATTTTGTCTACTTACTCATGTCATATTTTTATTATGCTAGAATTATCAATTCTTGTTAGACTATGGTCTCGTATTTTATAATATGCCATGTTGTTTATGCAATATCCTAACTCTTAATGAATAGCTACGTGTTAGAGATATAGATAAGATAGATAGATATAGATAAGAGAGTATTTATCTTTTCTTTAACACCGCATCTCTGTCCATATATATATATATATATATATATATCAGACAAATGTTGAATATTGAGTCTTTCATAAAATCCATATATGTATGGAGTTTATATATATATATATAAACTCCATACATATATGGATTTTATGTAAGACTCAATATTCAACATCTGTGGGAGGACTTTTGATCAATGAATTAAATAATTTACTTCTAATTTTGAATTGTTAATTTATTAAATAATTTCCTAAAATGAATGAATAGTAAATACAAGAATACTAATCGAGTAATTATAAAAGAAGTGGACTAGCTCCTTTGAGCAGGAATGTGATTGGTCCATTAGCAACATTCAATGATTAAGACTCAGTTGATGAGTATGGAGAGAAATGATTAGAGCCTTGTTGGTTGATCTTGCTTTTTCACTTTTTGTTCTTCACTCCTCTACTCTTTAATTTATGCTTCTAAATTTCTTGTATGAGAATCATTTGTTTTTTTACATGAATAAAATTCTAAAAGAGTTATTGAATTATTAAATTGGAAAAATTATTCTAAACTCTAATTATCTCCTAAGTTGTAATGGGTACTCTTACTTAGACTAAGAAAAAAAACACTTTCAATAAATATTTAGTGATTTTTTTGAAAAAATTATTTAAATTTTATTTTTGATAAATTAAATTGTGTAATTTAATTTTTATTAGATAATTGATTAATTGTTGATGAAAGACAAGTTTTATAAAGGTTTAAAGAGTATTTAAATTATTAGTGTTAATTTTGATTATTATAATTGATAATACTTTTTTGTTAATTATATTTAAAATTTTGATATATAAATAATAAAGAGAATTCACACACATTTTATTTTTGAATAATTTACCCTTCTTTTTATGTTGTTTTAAGTCAAATTCTCTTAACAATAGTCGTGTCGATTATCAAAATGAAAATTATAATTAGAATATTTTATAATATTATGTATGGTTTTACAGATAATTTAAACCAAACAAGTCGGAATTGGCTTGGACTAGCAATATTAAAAAATAGAAACACGTTTAAACATTTCATACTCCTTCGTATTTGATAAGAAGATCACACTTCCAATCTCTATAATTAGATGAAAATTAACAGTTCTTCTAAAAAGTTTTTATACTATTAATTGTCTTCACTGTTCCTTTTTATGAAAACTGAAATGTAAATCAAAAAGAGTGGCAAAATTGAAATATGTATAGCAGGGAAACTTGTGATGTGAATTTAATGAAATGCCCATCTTGTCCATAAGATAAAAAATACATATTGGAAATGGAATAAATATTAAATAAATTGTTTGAAATATCTTGATTTTTAATATTTTTATTAAAATCATCATAACATTAATTTTTAACATTACTCCACTAAAAGTCCACATATTTCTATTTCAAAATAAACAATATTATTTTCTAATTTGCTTGCTTTAATATATTAAAAAATAATAAAACTATTGAATAAGTGTATTATATTAAATACGAAATATTCTTTTTCGCAGGTACCATATTGTGTTGGAAAGTGTCGCTCATCATTCTTTTTTGTATTATGTGGCTGTCTGTCCATGCAGGTAAGTTGCCCAAATACGATTTTGATGCATTTGAGTTTTGTATAAATGTAAATGAGGTCTTGATTTTGTGTTGTTGTTTAGAATATTCTTATAATCATTTATGAGTTTTTTTGTTCTTTAATAGCCTAAGTATTTATTATATGTGGAATGAGTTTGAGATCTTATGGATAATTTAAGGAGTAACTAAGTTCCTACGACGATATATAGGCTGGAAACCTATGAATCAACTCCCGTGAGGCTTGTCGGTGAAAATTTTCACTAGCTTAGGAGTCACAACAAAAACTTACTTTCTTGATTTATAGGTATAAACAATACCACGTACCATAGTATTGAAATCAATTGCAGTTGATTAATCACATAGAGAATAATTTCATATGTGATCTTGCTAAAAGACCTTAGTAAACTGTTAAATTGTATCCGGTGTATTTCGTTAATGGATACAAATATTATATAGAATATCATAGTCATAGCATGACAACAGTAAATAGTGAAATTTACATATAAGGAAAATTGATATATTACTATGGTAAAATTGTTGATATACTTAAAATTGAGTACCTTGTATTGCCAATAAAGTGAAGTGTGATATTTACGTGTGACTAGTTTAATCCAACTCCTAATGTTGGTACAAAAGTGCATAGCTGATACAATCTAGTAGAAATTAACCGACGAAAAAGATTTAGACAATTTGAACCTTTCATGTTAGCAATGTAAGCGATCCAAGAGTATTATATCCCTTTTCCCAGCTTATGACAAGATAAGTCAAATTGATTGGCTGTTTGCAAAGTTAAACTTAGAGATGTTTTTAAATCACATAGAAAATGAGAACAGAGAATTGAAAGTAAAGCGTTTTAGAAATATGTTATAAAATAAATGCATCTGTTACATGTGACAAAAATGAACCTTTGAACGATCCAAATAATTAATATGTTAAAATTTCATCTGGAGAGGATGAGAAGGGCAAGAGATTTGAAGAGGAGCCTTCTTCAGAAAAAGAAGATGGTGATGATTTTGATTTACAATTAAGTGCTAATAGTAATTAATTTGTATTTGTAATAGAATATTATATTTAATAAATCAATTATTGAATCAACAATATATTTTTATATATTAAATTGAAATTGCTATATTTCTGGAATATTCAATAAAATATGAATTTCAGGTTAAAATATACTACCAAAGAAAAAACAGGATATGTTGTGAACAAAGCTCAGACCACGATTAGGAGCCAGTTACTTTCCGAGTGAAGCATCACATTTTGTGCCTGTAACTGAAGTAGATGCTATACCTCCAACTACTATACTTGCAGATGAGGCATCACCCTCTGTACCTACTACTACACCATCCACCTTCCCTATACTGATAGAGATCTTAGGGGTAAACGATACGGATGAAGGAGGCAACCTTTAGTCTAAAGGTGAGGGAGTCGATGGAAGAACTTACATCACAATTGTCAATAATCTGTAAGTGAAAATGCATGAAACACCATAAGTTTATAATTAAGTTATAAGTTTAAATTTAAAAATGATATAAATTTGTTTTTATATTAGGTTGATTCCATTTGGACCGTGCTTAAGAAACATGACATCCAAATTTAAGGAGAAGATTCATCTTAAGGGTTATATATGGAATAATATCTCTCAGGAGACAAAGGATTTTTTTTATCAAGAGCTTGAGGTACAAAAAAATATCTTTTTGTATTTTTTTAATTAGATAAATATTGTAGGTTACAAGTATTTATCGTATGTTTTCCTTTTTCAGAAAGAATTTTTTTGGGATTCTAAATTTGACGTAGTTATTTATAAAGTATGGGAGAGACGAGCTCGTATATATTATAGAGACTTTGTTGGTGCGATACATTATGACCTAGTTATATTTCTGAAGAAATATGGAGTTGTTGGCAACAGTATTGGACATCACCCGAGGTAATGTCCATTTCAAATCGTAATTCTACCGACAGACGTGAAGGATCGGAGGAAAAGAGTCTTCCTGTACATACTGGAGGATCTATTACCCACCATGGAGGATCTATTACCCACCATGAGCATGCAGAGAAACTTGTAAGCATCTACACTTTACACTTATATTCTTTTTTTTTTGATGTATTTCAATTTAATTTGATGTGTAAATTTTGGAATGAAAATATGTCTATTATGGAGAATGATGATCTTATAAATGTCTGGTGCCATATATGGTTGTGTTGTTAAGTTACTTTCTTTGTTCAATAGGGGGTAAATATCATAAAAATAGAGAAATTTTTGACGAAATTTTTGTAAATTGTAGTTTACTTATAACATTTTATTTTGATGCAAGAAAAGTCTATGGGCAGGAAGACTACACCCTTCAGCTCTTTTAACTCACTCACACTGAGAAGCATGACGATGTGACCTTCGTCAACATCCGATGTAGAGAACTAAATGTATGTGAAATTTATGCTTTAGTATTAATGCTTAATAATTATCACTTATTAAGATAAACATTGCCTTCTGATAGAACCAAATACAAGAAAGCATTCAACGGTAGTCTTAGCAGTCTGAAGATGTTGATGAGAGTCAAACTTATCTTCATGCAGTGGGTGGTAGGGACCGTCATGGAAGGATATTCGGCTTAGTTCATTTGCCAACACATATTATTCGTAATCCTCCACATCCAGTACAGCAGCATTTGGTAAGTCGTCCACATCCAATGAAGTCCATGAGCTTTGGCGTACAATACAGGCACTGACAACTCAGTTGCAACAGTTGATGAACTACATAGCCTAGCTTCATAATGAGATGGATGAGTTGAAAAGGAAGGACAGCATTTCATCGCAACATTCAGAGCATCTGCATTCACTAAATGAATAGTGTAATTGTAGTCATTTTGGATGAATTAAATACTTAATGTTGTACAAAATAATTTTTTATTATCAATTAAGATAATTTTTACTTTATATCATCAATCAACTTTCTATTTTAAGAAATTAAATGTAGAAACAAATCAAAATATAATCAACAGATAACTAATAACTATTTAAATTATACATCAATCATCAGATTATCAAATAAAATTAAATGCAGAAAAAATTAAAAAATAGTATCAGTAAATTTACCAACAGAAAAACAAAATATGTCGGTAATATGTAATGAATTTACCGATGGATAACTAAGTTCCATTGGTATAGTTAGTCGTGAATTTACCGACGGAGAAGCCCCTGTCTGTCGCTAAATTTACAAACTAAAACAAGCATTCCGTCACTAAATTTACCAGCACCACAAAATTAATATCTATCTGTAAATTAATGCCAGAAAATCTGCACTTCATTGCTAATTATTACCTATGGCAGTTTCTTCGACAATTTAATCCGTCAGTAAATTCCGTCGCTAACTTAGCTTACTGACGGAAAAGTTACACATTCCATCAATAATGTCCATTATTAGACCCCCTTTTTTTTGTAGTGCATGATTTTTAAGATGTTAGAATAATGATTGAGATGGATTATGAACTATATGTGATATTCATGGTTGAAGATGCTTAGTGTAAATTATTTTAGCGACTTTAGTACATTTAAATTAAAATGTTGTTTAGTTGAGTTTCTAGGTTAGGCGAGGGGATTCATAAAGTTGAATTTAACATTATGAGATGCGAGTGATGATTACATTAAGAATGAATAAAGTAAACACAAAAATGGGAAGAATCCATTGTTCCATTTAGGACCAAAGAATCCATCATATGTGCTTACTAAGTGTGTTGATCCTAGAAAACTAAGGTTATATAAGACATTAGTTGGCCTTCATAATTGATGGTGGAGGTGTTGTAACGTTAGGTGCTCGAAGGTTGTTTGAGGTGCATGGGTAGGATGTTGGCTTCTTGATTCGAGCATCAGTCTCCAATTGGAAGATCCGATGAGAATATTTAATTTGTTATATTGCTAGAAGTTTTATTTTATTTTAATAGGAAATAATAAAATAATAGGAAATATATAAAGTTAATTAGTCTCCTAGTCTAGGTAAGATTATGTTTTCATATTCTATTGAAGTTTGGATAAGATTCTATTTTCATATTTTATTGTAGGTTCTCACTACATAAGGAGTCCTGATATTCTATCGTTGTAGTCCACAAAATAAGAGAGAATGAAATTCTTAACTAAACCATGTAAAAATATTGTCATTTAATTTTCTTTCCTATATATTTATTATTACTGTGTGTTTGTGACTATTGGTCCTAATTAATATTCTCTGTTTAATTCTTACTGCTTGATCGTAGGAGACCAAATGTCAAAAAATATTCCATTTCCTAATTTTGAAGGTTTACGAGAAGAGCAAATCAAGATCGACAACAAACTCTCATACCTAGACTTAAACCCACTGAATTTAGATGCTTAAAACTGCGTACTTAAAACATTTTGGTGGTCGGACAACTGAAATTGAAACTGCATTAATTTAATTAACTAAACATATGTTTATCTATGCGGTAGAATCATATCTTAGTTCCACTAGATCAGATGTTGGCCCTTTGACATATTTATTGTTTTCTTTTAGTAAGATTTGCTTCGTCAAGATTCATAATAATTTATGTTACACGATATCACGATTTCTCTACCTTTCCTTAACAACAGGGATCTTTTCGACTAAGATGAACAATTTCCACATTTCAAGAAAGGAGGAAAATTAGTTCACATGAGTCAGACTAGGCCTTCCAGGCTAGTTCATTATGGGATTAATTAGTGTATTTTGACATGAAATTTAAAATGTTAAAAGAAAACAGAATGAAAAAGAAATGACCATACCTGTTCCACTAACGAGCTAACAGCTTCGCTAAGCTGCAACCACTCCACCGTCGCCCCTTCTTTTTTATCTATATATGCTATGACCATCCAATGATCCTGATCTAGTTATCTTTGCACTTCTATTCTGAAAATCTGTATATCTCATAAGCTACATCAAGGGATTTACTTTTAAAGGGATGAGTACCTGCAACGATAAATACCATCCTTACGGTAACCTATAACTATCACGATTTTTCTAAGAGATGTACTTATATGGAGTCATTGTCATATAATTTTTAGGTATATAGGTATTATGAATCCATGTTGAATTCATTAGAATTTTCTGTCCACAGATCCTTCCGCACTTCCAAAGCCAGGAGAAGATAAATCAATGAAGAATGGAAATCCTCCTCTTCCTCTTCCTCCTCCTCCTCCTACTGGAAAAACCAAGGCCAAGGGTGATGGCTTTTGGAGGGGATGGTACTGTAGTCTCTCTGCTTCTTTCTTCATCAAGCCTAAACACACATGACTAAATGTTCGCTTACAAAATATACCTTTGTCGATGCAGTTGTCTCGGCTGGTGTTGCTACTGTTGCTTGGATGCGTGTTTTTAAGGGCTCGATGTCCTTAGACCCTAAGCTCACATTAGTTCTCTTGTTTTACTGTTACTCCTTTTCTTGACGTGTTCTTTTGTTGCTTGAATGAACAAATTTGGAAGAATATGTACTCGATGTCTTCAAATTAGGAACCGGTATATATGTCTCCGAGTTCATATAGTCATCTCAATGTATGTACTTGTCCATACGTTTTTAATTCGATAAATTACTTTAAAATTCGCAAACGACTTAAAAAAGATGATAGAAACGACGTCGTTTTGTTTTAAACCAAACGACATTGTTTTGTTTTAAACCAAATGACGTCGTTTTATTTATTAACCATTTAACATTTACCAACATAATTTAAATTCCGTCGGTATTTAAATTCATCAAATATTTAACCGGGACGTTTTGCAGCTTAATTTTGTGTCGGAAAACATTGTCCGTCTGTAAACTTGATATCAAGTTTACTGACGGACTCCATGCCGTTGGTAAATGACAGACGCTAATCCAAACTCACCGACAGAACATTTGCTATCGGTAAATGTTCGAAGCTATTTAATTGTGGGAAGCATTTCCGCAATTTTTACCGACGGTAATGGTTACGCCGTTGTTATATGTCGTCAGAGATTTTGCGCAAATTCCTTCCCTCTAATTTTCTTGATGAAAATTGTTTCCGTCGCAATATCCAAACTTTGACGACGTATTTACCGACGATCATTTATATTTCGTCGGTAAATAGCTACGGTTTTTATTCCATCGGTAAATTTTTGACTCTATTTTATGATTTTCTTGTAGTGACAATAATTTCTTCTAGCATATTAAACCACAAAAGGACTCAGTGATCTAACTAGTTTTGTTGGAAAACTCCCATGCATGCATGGATGAGGCAACTGCAAACATAAGGAGAGTTAATTATGTCAGGATCTGTGTCCCTATTAATATTGATCAACAACTTCCTCAAAGTATTCCATTACTTTAACGTGATAAGGAGGATATATAA
>JANZXR010000007.1:15978931-15991443 GCA_027575705.1 Erythroxylum echinodendron
AATTTTGTCTGAACCTGTATAGAGTTTTGTAAACAATCGTTGAGAAGAACAATGTATATTTTATCAATGAATGAAGTAAATGCTTAAGAGGAAATGATAACGATTTCGAGTATATTAGACGATGCCATGTGCAAGTTAGATTCATTATTGCTCCAATATACAATTATCGTAGGTTATGTCCCTAAAAGCTTAGGTACATACCTTTGTTAAATTTATATAATTGGGCGTAAGTAAACTGAGCACATACAAGCCCAATGAGGTTTTATCCTAAAACCAATTGGTGATAAGAGGAGTAACTCACTACGCTTATATGCATGCTCAAGGCCTTGTATTTTTTCAATGTGGGACAAACTCTCACTCATATTTCAACACGCCCCTCTCAAGTGGGGGCTAACTTAGGACCCAACACGTGACATAGTTTATCGTGTCGAGGTGGTGACGAGTAACTCAATAGCAACCTGCTCTGATACCTTGTTAAATTTTATATAATTGGGCCTAAGTAAACTGAGAACATATAAGCCCAATGAGGTTCCATCTTAAAACTAATTGGTGATAAGAGGAGTAACTCACTAAGCTTATATGCATACTCAAGGCCTTGTAATCTTTCAATGTAGGACAAACTCCCACTTATATTTCAACACGCCCCCCTCACGTGTGGGCTAATTTAAGCCTAACACGTGACACAGTTTATCGTGTTGAGGTAATAACGTGTAATTCAAGAGCAGCCTACTCTGATACCATGTTAAATTTTATATAGTAGTGAGATGTTACACAAACCCATTCGTAATTCCTGAACATTTGACATTTAATGTGTTATTTAGGTCCTATACATATACCCATCTTGTTGCAGAGGCCATAAATACTTATCATAGGCTAGATGAATTCAATCGGAAAGACAAGACATCTTACTGTAATCTTGTCGATGCACTTTGTGAGCACAAGCATGTTGTATATAGAGGCACAGGAGTTTTGTTTTGGAGAGGATAATGATGATACAACCAATGCAAAGAATGAAATCATTCATAACATGATATTACGAGGTGGTTTAAGATGTATTTGATGGGACAAGTGTAGAGTTCTGGAGGAGGTGGATTTGAGAGGATTACATAAAGATATACATTCATATACCATTTTTATTGATATATTGTGTAAAAGCGGGAAGCTAAAGAAAGCTGTTAAATTTTACAAAGTGATACTGTTAAACATTATTGCTAGCTACTCTGCCCTTGAGAAAACATTATTGGATAAACTTACAGTAACTTGTTTACGCTATTCGCTTTAGATAAGCATTTTCCACTTTCAGTTAATCCGAATGCTAGTTACGTCAGAGTCTGCATCACCTCCCTTATCATCAGAACCAGAGAATTCAGATGGTAATGGAGTATTTAGCTCGGAACAAACAAGCTGGATTATTTTTCCTGTGACAGTTCCAAGTGACATTTTGTTCAAGGTCACCGCAATGGCAAACCTGCTTTTGATATCACAAAAACCAGTGGATCCCCCCATGCCCGAGTGCCCAAAGCCAATATAAGATCCATCCTCTGATCTCATTCTCCTAAACCCTAATCCAAATGACCCGTCATGCACCCAATTCCCATACTCGCCTACTCCCAAGAATGCTTCGTGAATCTTTGGGTTGTCAAACAAACTGATTGGAGAGTTCATTGCAGTAGTAAATACCTGATTATCTTGTTCAGGAATGTGAGGGTGGCTACCAAGGCTTGGTTTGGACAAGTTGGAATGTGGAGGTGGAATCACACCACCATCAACGAGGGCTGCGTAGTATCTAGCAAGAGCGCGGGCCGAGCAATGACCATTAGAAGAAGGTATGATGGCTCGACGAATACGATTATTCCTCATTAGAGAAGGCATGGCAGCAAATATTTTGGCCAAGCCTTCCGGCTGCAAAGGGGCGAGAAGATGAGGAAGACTTTTAAACTCTGACAGCTTTTTGAGATCTTCTTCGTCAAGTGTCAGAGATGCTAACCTAGATTCTACTCCTGAAACCGAAATATAAAAAGCATGAACTCAAGTCAAATCATGATACTTTAAAATCAAGCAGGTAGAGACCAACCACACAATAAGCATAGCTGAAATGAAGTAAAAGTTTCGCCAGTTTTTATGACACATTGCTATGAAATTATAAGAACGTTAGCATTTGATGCAAACCTGGAGGAATTCCGATGTACAGTTCACCATCTATTTTGAGCGGGCGAACAATAGCTTCTTCAAGAACCTCCTGAAATTTCTTTCCTGATGCACGCTGTTTTGTTTGATTACATTGTTGCAGAAAAAGGCAAATTGTAAGATTTCCTTGAAGGATTAGCTTTTTTTCAAATTCAAAATTGGAATAAAATAGTGAAAAATTTCAACGTACTCCGTGCACAAAGTGTGGAGAAGATTATGATATATGCAGGTTTTTTTTGTATTTTTTATAAAGATACTATTTTCGTTACATGAACTTGTGATTTTATAGTCATAAAAGAATAACTTTATCAGTTGCTCCAAGACTCACCCTCTTGAGTTCCACTACATATAACTTAAAATTTTAAAATTACATTGCAGGTGCCAAAACTAACACACTCATAACACAAGTCAATTAATAAAAGTCCACACGCCTGGTTTAATAGAAGAGCACAAAATTAGAAATTATTGTAAGAGGTGTAACTTAAAAAGAAATCGAAGTATGAGATAAAATCTAATTTTCAATGCCACAGAATTTTGAATCTTCGATATTTTTTTTTTTAAGTTCCTTGCTAGAAGACATGGGACCCCTAATTTATGATATGTTACCTCAATTATGCCTCCACATAACCAGCCAAAAGATGAACGATACAGCTGTTGTTTGCCAGGTTCTGTCTCGGGTATTGAATTGGCAATTCGATCCAGACATTCGTTCCAGTCGGCCATTTGCAAAGGATCTTCTCCTTCTCCAAGATTATAGGTATGGGGCAATCCAGACGTGTGGTTTAGCACATGATGGACCTGATTATAACAGTACATGCAGCACGACATTAATTAGGACTTCAGGAAACTTGATTGAGTCACAAGACATTATGAGATTCAATACCTTTATTATATCTTTCCCATTTGTTCCAAACTCTGGCCATATATTAGCAACATTTTCATCCAACTGAAGTTTTCTGTCAAGCAAAAAGAAAATGAAAAAACTCATACTTCGGATGCTTGATATATTTAGTATAGGATTATGTATTACCTCTTGTCAACAAGCCAATGCAACATTCCTGATGTGATTCCCTTTGTTACTGAAAACACTGGAAAAAGGGTATCAGGCTGAACAGGACGAGGATCATCTGGACCATACACTCCCGCTGATGTATCAATGATCACCTCTCCATTTTTGTACGCACAGACCTTATGAGAACAAAATTTCAGTCTTCTTTATCCAAAATCTGGAGCTATAGTTGTCTTAAAGTTTGCTGGATTTATTGATCACGGGCGGGTTTGGGAAATTCTAAATTACAGGAACAAAAGTAACTTTATCTCACAAAAGAAAAACAATTGCAGACCTGAATACCAAGTATCTTATAGCAATTTCCCAGCTCAAGTAAAAGTTGCCTGAGTTTCGCCTCCACCTCAGATTGAACTGGGGAGTCATGAATCCATGTTGAATCTATCGGTGTTCGAGAGTTCATGTTTTGGAGTATCGAATTCACACAGTTCAAAAAGTCAACTGAGCAGAAGAACCAAAAGAAAGGACTAGTGTTTTGACCAGTATGCAATATCCATATCCTATGTAGATGATTGGTGGACATCCAATACATGTGAATAAAACAGGTTTGTCAGGACAATGGTTTAATCTTTTTGAGAAAATTTTTATTTAATAATGATAGTCACTAACAAGTATCAAAAAATAATCATATAACTGGGTAATTTTTTTAATCTAAAGGGAATACAGAACCATACAAAGTTGATTTTTGTAAAATTTGAAAATTTCTTCTTATATGACCCATGGCTTTATAATTAATGTTGTATAGTGATTGATTTATTTTATTTGAGAGGCTTCTTATTTATTTATTAAATTAATAAAACTATTAGGATGATATAAGTAGTAACTAAATAACTTGATAAAGAGATTTGTAACTCTCGTTTGATATGATGCTATATTGAATACTGTTTAATCTTTCAAACATAAATTTAAATAGAACTATTGAGTTAAGATCATTAAAATTTTATGGAAAATTAAAAAAATAACATTTCACGAGAGATAGTCTTTCTTAATTTTATATCAAAAGATTATTAGTCAAAATGACACATATGGACGATTTTTATAAGGTTTAGAAAATTTTTATTTTTGGCATCACGTTATTTTTTGTTGGCTTTTTATGATTGAATTATTTTTTGAGAGGTTATTTATTTATTTATTAAATTGATAAAATTGTTATGATGAAATTTTTATAAACATAACCAAATTTTTTTAAGTATGTTTTTTGAAAAGTAGCCAAATCTTTTTATTTTTTATGTTTTATAAAATGTAGCTAAATGTTATATAATGTTGAGATATGTGATTTGTTACATTTTTAATCTATATTATTGAACAATATATTTTGTATATAGTATATAAGCATATTTTTATTGTGAGTTTATTATACAAATAAATCGTATAAAAATATATTTAATTCAAAATAATTATATAAAAAGTAAAATTTTATAACTATTATTAAATTATACCAACAAAAAGAATTTTCTTCTTACATAAGATATTAATAACAATAACAATTCTTATAGACAAATAAATAAAAAAGATGAATTTATAAATTATAAATGCTCATATTGCTAAAATATTAGCAAGTTCAATAATAAGGGCGTTGTGCTTCTGGCTAATCATACGGTCTTTGTATTTGACCATTGCTGCACTCGATGGAGAGCATTTTTACCCTGCAAATGTACCAAAAAGATATGTCAGGGTATATTATCTTCTACATCTAGTCGGTTTTATTTAAAAAAAAAACCATATTAAAAACTGCCTTCGTATCCCAATGGCATCTTATATACGCAACTTTTGCTTGCCGTCTTGATCAAACCCGCACTCCTAGCAAGAACAACAAATCACCTAATAGAACTAGTTGAAGGCTGTTAAGAAGACTAGTGAAGGCTAAAAGGTATGCGAGTTTGATAACCTCAAGGACATTGGTACTGGATGTGAACATAAAGTTACAACAGTTCTCCAAATTTTTTAAGAAGAAAGACAATCAAATTGACTTTCACAGACAACCAAAAAATCGAAGAGTTGAAAACTTTCAACTCCACATTTACGAAATCAATTTCTTAACTCCTCACTTGTAGCCAAAAATCTCCACAATCGGCCAAACCATCATCTGCCGCATCTCAATTTATTTTCACAATTCAATCCTTTACGTTGCGTTTGATTACTATCTTCAATATGTTGAGACGGAATGAGACGAAAATTTAAAGACGGAACGAGACGAAAATTAGAAACAGTGAGATGTTTGGTTGTGATGGACAGAACAGGAAAAACTGTCTCCTTCTCGATGACAGAAATGTGATTGGTTGCAGAGGACAGAACATATAAACAATGTCAATGACAAAAATACCCCTTCAGTACAATATGATTGGAAATATATAATTTATTGATTATTTTATAATTGTATCAATATTTATTTTAAGTGTATTTATAATTTTTTAATTACGATGAAATAAAATAAGAAACTTAAATATTTATTGAAATGCGAAAGTTAAAAATTAAATGAAATGAGTTATTGAATTTAAAAAATCCTACAAGTTAGATATTCTAGTACACAATAATTTAATAAAGCATCTAAGTATCCATGAAATTAATTAGATAATAGGTTTGACAAAATCGTACAAGTTAGAAATTCTAATACATAATAATTTAAAATATCATCTAACCATCATTGAATTAATTACATAATAGGTTAAAAAATCCAACAAGTTTGATATTCTAGTACATAATAAATTAATAAAACATCTAAGCATTCATAGAATTAATTACAAAATAGGTTTTAAAAAATCCCACAAATTTGAAATTCTAATACATAATAATTTAATAAAACATTACGGATTTATGGAATTAATTACATAATTCGTTAAAGATACATCCAAGCCTTATATTTTACTAAGAATGTCCGTAACAATAATACCCAAAATGACTCCAATGGCAATGAGTAAAAATCCTTAACTTCATGCTATTTTTTTCTTTAAAGTTGCAACTTCATTTACTTGTTCATTTGATGGAAGTGAAAACTGATTCGGTATTGATGAAGGTTCATTGGAGGTTGGAACAATTTTGTCATTTCGACTTGAAGTACGCCTATTGACATCCATGACATAGGCACTTTCTGCTTCAACCAACATCCGATACCCCTTGAATCGAGCATTAGGAAAGCCCTCAGTTGCCAATTTAACGTCATTTCAATTTGTAAAAATACATACTTGACGTCCAACAAATACCACATAAAAGTTGTATCTGCCCATAGTTCAGTACCTGACAATGAATCATATACTCATCATTCATACACATACATAAATTGCAAACATTAATTAGTTAATAAACCAATCATTCATCATTGATTCACAAGTGTATAAACAAAGTCAACAATTTATTATATCATCATTCAACATCACATAAGTTGTTTTAAGACAATGCACAACGTAGCTTTCCTGTTAAACTACTATGAAGCCATAAAAGATTAAGAAATAAAGTTAGACTTCATCATCTAAGAGGCTCCTAACATAAGCCTATTTTTGGTTTGTAGTTAAACCCCAGAAAAGATTCCCAGCATGAGCATTCTTAGAGAAGATCCTTGCAGTCCTAACAACTTCTGCAGTGGAGAAACCCAAATTCCCAAGCTCTTCACCTAGCTTGGGAATTTGGGCTCCTGTAATGGCATCAGCAATGATCTTTGCATTCTCTCTACTACAGTTAATGGCCCGATCAAATGAGGCAGCAAGGCTTTCGAACACTTCAATATCCCTCATCTTCCTTTTTCCTTTGTTTTGTTGGTTCCCTATTGCTTTGCTGGAAGAGTTGACAGAACCAATGATATGGACAGAAGCAGTTGCAGCGGGAGTGCCCAATGGGCCTATTGGATCTCATGGGCCAGCAGGAGGTGTTGAAGCATCATCTTCAGTTTCATCGGTCTTAAGCTGAGCAACAGCATCTTAAGCTCCTGCATCAGTGGCTCTGTCTTTTCCAAAGACAAACTTAAGTCTAGGGAAAATTGGGAAAGGCTTTCCAGGAGTGTAGTACTTATTAGGGTGTTCCTATAATTAAAAAAAAAACTTCAGCATAATAAACTATTATTATTAGGATGCTTCTATAAAGAACCAACTAATACTCAAAACTATTTACCCTCATCCATTCGTCCAGCACTTGTTTGCTGTCAACCTTAACGCATTGCTTACTTGCATTCCAACCAAATCCACTGCAGTTCAACGTGTCAAAGGTTGTTTGATATTTTTCCTTCAACCTCTTGTGCTTATTTTGTATATGCCTCTTTTGAATACCACAATCAGGAAACTTCTCTACCATCAAATTGGTAAGAAGTTGGAAAGTACCAGGCTTAAATTACCCATTATCAGCTCTATGACCAGCTACAACTGCCTCCTCTATGAAGGTCACAAATGCTTTTGTTCATCTGATGTCCAAACTCTTGACATTGCACCTATACCATGCAATGTCATACCCAAACCATTCCAAACCATTTCCATAAATGATTAACCACCATTATTTGAAACTTTTTTAGAAATAAAGAAGACAATATTGAATTAAAAGAAACATGTAATTAAGTACAAATAAAACAAATAAACGACAATTTGATGGTGTGTTCTTAAATTCAGTTACAATGAAAGTCAACAATATAAAGAGAAATTAAAACAAAGCCTCAATTCAGTTACAATGAAAGCCAACCAAGTTTAAACCCTCAAATCAATAAAAAGAAACATTAACTAAATTAAAGTTCACAATTTAATGGTTTCTTCTCCAATCATCAAACATGTTCTTAGCTAAATCCTCTCTCCATTAACTCCATTCATTACTTGTGTCAACACGATCAACAAATTCAGGGAAAGGTGCATCTTCCTCAATTGGCATATCCTCAGCTTCAAGAGGAGTAAGCTCTGCTGGATCATAATGAAAACGATCTAGAAGGGGGTTGAATAGATCTTTTAATCTTTTCGCAAAGTGAATGTTTATAGAGGTTCGGTGCTAAGACCTACGTCCTCTGCCTAAGCTCCCACTTAGGATTTTTTCAATGCTCCTTACTAAACACTTTTTAGTTCAGTGTGAACTTTTCCAATCAACTTGACTTCTGGCTCAAGCTACACCTTACAGTTGATTTGTTTTCCAGCACAAATCCTACCTTCCAAGCGATTCGTCTCTAATCACTCAGCTCATAATAATAACAATGATAGAGATGAAGTAGTAAAGCTCAGTACAGCTGAATACAATTAGAATATGCTAATAAGCAAATTGAGAGCAATGTGAGGATAATTTTGAACTATAGCAAGTGTGCTTCACTTTGGACTTGTGTAATCGATCCTCTGAAGTGATGACCTTTATTTGAAGGCTTCAAGACGTTTATGGACGTTGTAGAATTCTACTAGCCATTGTAGAACACTCCTAGCTGTTGTATGAAGAATTTCTCCTGTTTAAAATCAATTGACAAAGTCAAATTTTGTTCAGTTGTAACTGATAGTCTACTAGTCGGTGTGTAATAGTCGACTAGTACATCAACTTGTCTTCAAGAATTAGTCGACTAGCACTAATGTTTTTCATGAATTTTTTAGCTCCGCTCTTCGAATAGTCGACTAATATGACGATAGTCAACTAGTCCATTTATCCAACTGACAGGTCTGATTGATGATAGTTGTCTTGCAGCAAGATAGTCGACTTGTCCAGTTCTCCAACTGACAGATCTCATAAAATCTCCAATCTTTGATTCTTGAGATACATATTTAAATTCTTCATACAAGATCTTCTCATAACTTCCACGTTGTTTAAATATGTTACTCATTATTACAATCTTGATCTTCTGATTTTCATCTGACTTGTAATTCATCAACAACAGTTTAATCCAATTAATCTGAAATTATTTCTTAACTGTTTCCTTAAGTTTTATTATTATCAAAACATAGAAGGATTTAATTTGTCAACCTCCATTGGTCCAATAATCTCCTCCTTTTTGACAATAACAAAAATTTAGAAATTGTTTATGAAATTGAAAACAAAGAAAAGAATTGATCAAAGTTTTTATGTCTTGTCTTTTTGGTTAGATTGTCTCCCCCTTAATCAATAAATCAATGAACTCAATGAATCCAACAATTTTGATCCAACAAATAAACAACAATTTTGTAACTCCTCCTTTTCATTCAATTTTATAATCCTCCTTTTCATTCAATTTTATAATCCTCTTTTTCATTTCAATTTTATAAAACCTTTTACGCTTCTCCCCCTTTTTGTGATAATAAAAAAAAATCATAACACACATTAAAAAAAAGGAACATAATATAATTGAAGAAAGCAAACATTCACAATAATAGTCAAACAAACAAACATAGGTTGAAGCTTGCAAATCACAAACAATAAGAGATGAAAACAACATGAATAATGAAATGTTAGTCTAGGTCAAATATAATAACCATGAAGATGCAGAAGCATCATCATGCCTACAACCGAATTTATCAAAAATTTTCTTGATGCTTTTCTCCAAGCAAATGAGAATCCCTTGTTGAAGATCCAAACGCACATTCACTTCTTCGATTTGATCTCGAATTTCTTGAAGTTCTTCTCGAGATACTTCACTTCGTCTCACATTGCTTGGTCTTGCACTATTAAGCCGTTCACCTGCTGTTTTTGAACGTTGTCATTTGGGCACTTGTTGCTCACTTTCCAATGTTAACCCAAGCTTCTCCATATGATAGGCATACACCCAACCCTTTTCATTAGTTCTAACCAACTTCATACTTCTTATGTTATAAGGTGTAAATCTCCAACTTTATGGGTATGGGTAATGTTCATACGAGCTTAAATTACACCATTGCAACCTCGAGATAAAGTGATGAATGCTCCATAAGGCATTCCTTTATGCTTAGTTGTTTTTCCTCTAAGCTCTCCTTTAAAAAAATTTGCTTTCCTCCTCATCATTTGAATGATCAAACTCGGAAAATTTATTTTCCAACCTTCTTCCAAATGCCAAATAATTTCCTTATCCAAAGAGATAATGTGATTGTTGCTTGCCTTCCTAGGATAGATAACTCTATTTATGGCATAATGCAACAACCTATAGTTTAATGGCAAATCCATTGCCTCGTATGACGTGGAATAATCAATACAAATTCTCTCAAGTAATTTATCACCTTTCCCTTCATCATAACCAAAATTCTCTTCCGCTTCCTCATCCGTATCACCATTCTCATGTTTCAAAATATTTGAATCTAGTAAAGATGCTCTAGGCCTAACACCTACTTTAGGCAATTTAAATCAAATACACAAATTCTCTTCATAAATAAAAATTTCTTTTCCTTGAATATTTGACTTCAAAATAACACCACTATCAACATTACTCCTAACAACAACCAAATTAGCATAAAACTCTCTCACCAAATCCTCATAAATATTATCCTTGTATCCCAAAAAATCTCTTAATCCAAGATTCTTTATTTCATCAAATAACTCCTTAAATTCACTATAGTCAAGCTCAACCCAATCAAATCTCATAGATGAAATTAGAACTTCAGATTTTAATACCTTATAGTAGAGATTTTAAGCTTCCAAAGAGATGAACCTTGGCTTAACAACTTTATTCTCTCTTTCAACTCCTCCCCTTGATGAAAACCCTTTAACTCGAGGTCGTTGAGTGTTGGGTGCGGTTTCTGCTAGTTTTTCTTTTCCACTAGCTTTCCTTGGAGCCATTTTGAAGGATTTGAGAGATTTTGGAAGAAGAAGAGTGGTTTTGTATATGTTCAGGTTTTGGGTGTCGAAAAAGAGATTTTCAAAGAAGAAAGAGATGATTTGATTAATTGAAGAATGGGTTTTGTATTTTTGGAAATGAATTGATGATGGGAAGTGTTGATTTGAAGAGTTTGAAGAAAGTAGTCGACTAAGATGAGAGAATTTGAAGGTTGAAGGAAAAGAGTTTTCATAGATTTTGGGAAAGATTGGGTATTTTAAAGACTTGTGATGACCTGTAATTGACTAGTAATATATTAGTCGACTGGTTTGGGCTTCAAATCTATGTATTAGTTGACTAAAAAGGGTAGTAGTCGACTAGTATAAATACGAATTGTGGAACAATCAGATATAGGAATTGTAGTCGACTGACATTTAAATAGTCGACTAGTCGAAGACTATTAGTCGACTAAGACTGTAATAGTCGACTAAAGTGTCTCTAAAACACTTAATCAATTTATCCCCTGATGCATTAGTCAAGGTGCCAATCAAAATTACTCGACTATTACCTCAACATCAGTCAACTTATACTCCAATTAGTCGATTGGAATATTTCTAAAATCCACATGAATCACTTTATAACCTAAATATAGATCATGTTGATATATTCTCCAATGGAATTGTATATTCACCTAATAATTTGACCATTTTGCTATGAAAGTGTATAAAAATAATTTCAATCATCCAATTGAATTCAAATCACACATACCAAGTTTCAATTCAATATTCACAAACACATTTTCTTTAAGAGGTTTAGTAAATATATCTGCCAATTGATCACTTGTAAAGATATGTTTCAAACAAATATCACCTTTCAAACAATGATCACATATGAAATGATGTCTAATCTCAATATGTTTTATTCTACTATACAAAATTGGATTTTTACTCAAACAAATTGCACTTGTATTATCACAATAGATTGGAACATTTTTAACAACAATACCATAATCAAGTAATTGATGCTTAAGCCAAAGAACTTGGGCACATGCACTTCCAGCTGCTACATATTCAGATTCAGCAGTGGAAATAGCTACACTTACTTATTTCTTACTAGCCCATGAGATCAAAGATGAACCTAAGAAATGACAAAGTCCACTAGTACTTTTTCTATCCCTATAAAGCTTTTGATCAACATCTTCTTCATGTTCAAATTTTTCTAAAACCAGATTTTTTGCCATAGGTGTTTTTGCATCTTTGCATCCTTCCATGTTGAACTTCTTTAGAAGCCCTTTTGTGTACTTGGATTGGTGAATGAAGATGCCATCTTTGAATTGCTTGATTTGTAACCTAAGAAAGAACTTGATCTCTTCCATCATGCTCATTTCAAATTCACTTTGCATCAAATCACTAAATTCTTTGCACAAAGATTCATTAGTAGCACCAAAAATAGTATCATCAACATAAATTTGACAAACTAACAAATCATGATCAACATGCTTTATAAACAAGGTATTATCAACTTTACCACGTATGTAACCATATTGGGTTAGAAAAGTACTTAACCTTTCATACCATGCCCTAGGTGCTTGCTTTAGTCCATATAGTGCCTTCTTGAGTT
>JANZXR010000007.1:15991948-16031972 GCA_027575705.1 Erythroxylum echinodendron
ACAGTTACTGGTTTTATTTATTTAAATGTATGTGATGCCATGTGGAGTTTGTAGAAATTGCACGTAGCGCTCCCTTACCTTAGGATATGTATCGGAATGACCTACGGGCGTCGCGGTACGTACCCTAGGGTAATGGGGTGTTACAGAGGGTGGGGGAACAAAACAATAGATTTCGAGGAATAATCAAGAAGTGAATTGTGAGTTGGTGATGGTTTGTAAAACGATTAATTCTTTGTAAAATATTTATCAATTAATTTTACCTTCCATTGGTAAATTTACCAACAGAATTACAATATCTGTAGGTAATTTTAGCAACAGATAAACAATTTCACCTTCCATTCTTAAATTTACCAACAGAATTACAATATCTGTAGGTAATTTTAGCAACAGATAAACAATTTCTGTCACCAAATTTATGTACAGAATATAACATTCTGTCTATAATTTACCTACCGAAGATGACTTTCCATTGGTAATTTACATATGATATTTTCAGCCACCATCTCTCACTTCCCACCTGAATTTTCTAATGATAATCTATTGATTTTTTTATATTAATTTTTTCTAAATAATATAATCTTATAGAGAATATAATATAAAATTATATTTATTGATAATATAATATCAAAATTATAAGGCACAACAATAAGTATCTTGAAAATAACTGTAAATTAAGCATTTATACAAAAACTTAAGAGTAACAAAACATCAAATACATTCACTTAAATACCGAAATATTATAAATATAAGCTATGCTATTGGTAAAGGTGGATGATCTGACTGCTGGGATGAGATGTTTTCCCTCCCCTTTAACTCATCCATCTTATTACAGAGCTAGGCTATATATTCCATCGACTGTTGCAGCTGAGTTACCAGCCTCTCTACTATGCTCTCAAGCTAAACAACTACCTCATTGGACATGGACTGCCTACTAGATCTAGCTGTACTAGATGTGGAGGATTGCGAATAGCTTCTGTTTGCAAATAAACCTAAGTAAAAAAAATCCTTCCACGATGGTCCCTACCACTAACTGCATCAAGATATGTCTGACTCTTATCAACAATTTCAAAGTTTTAAGACTGTTGTTCAATGCTTCCTTGTTTTTGGTCCTATCATTATAACTGTTTATGTTAATAAGTGATAATTTTTAAGAATTAATATTAAAGTATAAATTTTACATACATTAAGTTGTCTGCATCGGGTATTGACAAAGGTCACACTATCATGCTTCTTAGTTTGGGCGTGCAAAAAGAGTTGACGTAGTGTAGACGTTCTGGCCATATACTTTTTTTGCATCAGAATAAAGTGTTATAAGTGAAATACAATTTACAAAAATTTCGGCAGAGTTTCCTCTATTTGTATGATATTTGCCCCCTGTTAAACAAAAAGAAAAATCTTAACAACACAACCATTTATGGCAATAGACATTTATATCATTATCATTCTCCATAATACACATATATTTTCATTCTAAATTTCATACATCAAATTACATTGAAATCAAATTTCATACATCAAAGTACAAAATCAGAGCATAAGTGTAAAGTTTAAATACTTACAAGTTTCTCTACATGCTCCTGGTGGGTTATAGATCCTCCAACATGTACAGGTAAACTTTCTCCCTCTGATCCTCCATGTTTGTTTGTATAATTGCACTCTGAAATGGAGATTGCCTCAAGTATCGCCTAATACTACTGCCAACGACTTTATATTTCTTTACATATATAAGAAGGTCATATACCATTCTTAGGTATCGAATCAAGAAAGTCTTTATAACGTATATGAGCTCGTCTCTCCCATACATTATAAATGATCGCTTCAAATTTTGAATCCTAAAAAAATTCTTTCTGAAAGAAATAAAAAAAGAAAAACATATTATAAATACTTATAAAACTAAAATATTTATCTAATTACTGTATAAAATTAGATAAATAAAAAAAGATAAAAGAATTTATTTTTTTACCTGAAACTCCTGATAATAAAAATCTTTTGTCCGTTGAGAGATATTCTTTCATATATAACCCTCAAGTTCTATCTTCTCTTTAAACTTAGATGAGATATTTTTGGAGTATGTTCCAGACAGAACTAACCTAATATATAAGCTAATTTAGATCATTTTCAAATTAAAACCTATAACTTCAATATAAACATATGGTGTTATCATGTATTACAAAATTTTTAGAATTTCACTCACAGGCCGTTGATAACTGTGATGTAAATTCTTCTATCAAATCCCTTAGTCTAGGCTAGAGGTCTTCTCATTCATTTGCAATGTTTACACCTGATATCTCTGCCAGTATAGATTCAGATTCTGGTATAGGAGTAGGATTGCTGGATGGTGTAGTAATGGGAAGGCGATTTGACTGTATAGGGACTGTAAGTGGGGAAGGTGATGCCTCATCTGGATGTGCACTAGTTGGACGTGCAACACCTGATTCTATAGCACCTATAGAATATGATGCTTCACCTGGACATGCACTGGCTCTTCTAAATGGTGGTAACTTGACCCTTGGCTGTAACATTTCCTGTTTTCTCTTATGTGGCATATTTTTAACCTAAAATTTACATTTTATTGATTATTGCACTAATATAACAATATATAGTTGATGCTATAATAAATTTATTCATACAATATTTTATTACTTACATAAGTTAATCGCTATCATCACTTAATTGTAAATCAAAATCAAAATCATCATCTTCTTCTTTTACTAAAGAATTAGAATCAAAGTTAAGCTCGTCTTCAGATCTCTCACCCTCTATAGATTCCTCATCCTCTCTAAATGAAATTTCAATACATTCATTATTTGGATCGTCTAAAGGTGCATTCTCGTCATATGTTACAGATGTATTTATTCCAGTAGGTAGGCAATATGACTATACAGGAACTGTTGGTGGGGAAGGTGATGCCTCATCTAGATGTGCAACACCTGATTCTATAGCATCTGTAAACTGTGATGCTTTACCGGGATATGCACTAGCTCCTTTAAATGGTGGTAACTTGACCCTTGGTTATAACATTTCTTATTTTCTCTTATGTGGCATATTTTTAACTTAAAATTCACATTTTATTGATTATTGCACTCATAGAACAATATAAATTAAATATAATAACATATTGTTGAAGCTATAATAAATTTATTCATATAATATTCTATTACTTACATAAGTTAATCCCTATTATCAATTAATTGTAAATCAAAATCATCATCACTTTCTTTTTCTAAAGAACTAGAATCAAAGTCAGGCTCCTCTTTAGATCTCTCGCCCTCTATAGATTCCTCATCCTCTCTAAATGAAATTTAAATATATTCATTATTTGGATCGTTCAAAGGTTCATTCTTGTCATATGTTACACATGCATTTAGTTTATGAACATCTTCCTAAAACGATTCACTTTTAACTCTCTTAATTTCTCTTTCTCCACGTAATTCAAAAACACTTTTAGGTTTTACTTACAAAGGCCAACCAATCTAACTTATCTTGTCGTAAGCTGGGAAAAGGGACATGATCGCTTGAATAACCAACACGAAAGGTTTAAATTGTATAAATCTTATTTGCTAGTTGATTTCAACTAGATTATATTGGATATGCAATTTTGTTCCAACATTTGGAGTTGGATTAAACCATTCACACTTAAATATCACACTCTATTTTATTGGCAATTCAATATTTAAAGTATCTCAAAAAATTTACCATTATAATTCATCAATTCTCCTCGTACGCAAACCCCACTATTTACTATTTCCACGCTATGACCATTTTATTCTGTATGAAATTTGTATCTATTAACAAAATACATCATATATGATTTATCAATTCGTAAAGGTCCTTTCAAGGTTACATATGAACTTGTTCTCTATTAGATTGTTTAAGGCCTACATCAAAATTTTTTATCATATTAAATAGTATAATGTCATTTAAACACTTTGATATGATAATTCAACCATTTCAATTATTGCAAGTGAAAACTTACATATTTCTTAAACAAAGTGTCTTTTAACTTCTTTATTGATATCATTATATGTTTTTTGGGCATTAGCTCGTGCAACCATTCCTCATATAATCTAAAAGCATTATTATTATTTATTTTAGTTGTGAACACCAGTAACCTCAAAAATCCAAATAATTAATATCAAAATTAACTTAAACTTACTGAACAAAAGATTGAACCCTTTGGCAATTCAATAAAATGTAACCATGGGCAGCCTATGTTTCTTCTTCTGTTAAAATTCTTCTTGTTGAGAATCCATATGTTTATCCAGGATATGTGAAGAAGGATAAGTTACCTTAAACATCACCCATTTCTCCACCATCTTGTGAGCAAAATGTACTTGCTTCCTCCATTAATTAAGCATTACATATCAAACCTTCAACTCTAGGCTTGTTTTTAACATTTTTCTTCAAGTGATACAAATACCTACATTACAAATAGGGTTACTACAATTCTATGATTAAAGTATGCTATAAGTTTTATTTAAATATTAACTATAATTACCTCTCAAACAAATACATCCATCGATATTGAGTTGGACCAACAAGTTTGCCTCATGTGTTAAATGTACGGGTAGATGATCCTTACAGTCAAAGAAGCTTGGAGGGAAAATCCCTTCTAATTTGCACAAGATGATTGGAATTTTCCTTTTTAATTTTTCCATTTTAGTCAACTTTATTTCAGATAATGTTAAGCTTTTGAAAAACAAACTTAATTCTATTATAGTTTCCTAAACTTTATTTGGTTGCAACTCCTGAAATGTAATTGGAATTAGTCTTTGCATAAACACATGACAATCACATTTTTCATCCCAAATAATGTATACTTCCTTATATTCATATACCTTGTCAAGTTCGGACATAACCATCAGGAAACTTTAGACTTTTTAACCATTCACACAAAATCTTGTTTTGATTTTTGTCTAAAGCGTAACATGCTTTGGGATATTTACCCGTGTAATCTAAACCATTCCTTCTACAAAAAAGTTTTAAATCAACTTGTAATTTTACATTCTCCTTTTTCCTCCCTTCAATTTTCATTATTGTGTTGAACAAATTTCCTAAATTTTTTTTTTCAATATGCATCACATCTAGATTATGACGTGTCAAATTAGTTTTCCAATATGGCAAATCCCAAAAGATATTTCGTTTTCTCCAACCAAAGTTTTTACTAATGCTTCTATTAACTTCTTCAGCTTCAAGTTCTTTAACTTTCAACAACTTTAATTCATTAATCTCTTGCAATATCTCTTCACCAGCTTTGAGAGGGGGAGGAGGTATTTGTACCATCCTATTGTTAATGAACTTTTGTTTATTGCATTTGAATGGATGATGTGGAGGAAGAAATTTCCTATGGTTATCAAACCAAGATGTTTTGGCCCCGATAAGAAGATAAAATGCATCAAAATCATTGTCATAGTAAGGACAAGTCAAGTTCCCTACTGTGCTCCATCCAAACAATATAGCATATGTAGGGAAATCACTAATAGTATACATCAAAGCTAGTCTCAACAAAAATATTTGTTTAAGAGATATATCATATGTCTCCACACCAAATTCACAAAGATGATGCAATTCAGATACCAATGGTTGTAAGAATACATCAATTTTATGCTTCGAATTCGTAGGCCTTAACATAATCACTATTAAGAACATATATCTCTCATGCATATACATCTGTGGAGGCAAATTATAAGAAGTAATTATGATTAACCATGATGAATATTGTTGGTTGGATTGACCAAAAGGTTGGAATCTATCTATCAACAATCCCAGCCTAACATTTCGACTTTCGACTGCAAACTCAGAATGGGTTTTGTTGAAATGTTTCTATACGAGTGCATCTGATGGATGGCTCATTATTTCGTCTTCTCGTTCATGTTCATTACGTCATCTCATGTAAGACATAGTAATATCAGAGGCATGTAGTCTTTAAAGTCTCGGAGTTAGTGGGAAATAATGCATCCGCTTCTAAGGTACTAATTTTTGTTTCGTAGTAAGCTTTCTAGGTTTGAATCTAGATTAGCCAAAATATTTGCACTTTTGTAAATTCACATCATCTCCCCAAAACAACATACATCTCAAATTACAAAAATCAATTTTTTCAACTTGCAAACCACCTAATAAGTTTCTTCATATTGTAAAAATTATCAACCATTATATGATCATGAGGTAATGATTTATTATACCAGGCAAGAATTTATCCAAACTTCTATCAAAAATATGCCCTTCAAATCTTACGTTTAATATTCAAGCAATTGAAGATAATTGAGTCATGGTCTCACAATTTGGCTATTATTTTTAGTCAAGATATTTTAGTAAGTTAAATCAATTTTTGCAATTGGGTTTAGTTCTTCTTTAAAATTTTCTATATTTGCCTGAAAGGTATAACCAGCTGCATTACAAACCATTTGGGTGTAAGGATCTTCAATTGCCTCCTACATTAATTGTTATAAAACCAGTCCCCCTTCAAACCCATCCAAATTTATTGACGAGTTTACTTCATTACCCCTTGAGGTGCTACAAATTAATGGCTCCCTATATCATATCCACTTAAAATAATTTGAAACAAACCCTTTTCTTAACAAATGGAGATTCACTTCATCAATAGGAAGAAAATGAATATGTTTGCATTTTTTTACATAAACATCTAATCTTTGGATCATCCATATATGCAGGTTGAGAATATTCATAGTCAATAAAAGCTAGAACTCCCTCAACAAACTCAGGATTATTGAAACCATCAGGTGTTAATCATCTATACATCCAATATCTATCAACATTACTCATTTTTGCAAAATTGTTATTTAAAAAATTGATTTCATAGTTAGATATAATAATCGTTATGGTAGAATCCATAGTAATCTTACAGAACATTTAATCTTTAGTTTACACATTAATAATAACACAAGAAGAAAGCATTGTATTATAGCATATGCTTTGGGATGCTTAATCTTCATCGAGTCCCTAGAGTGATGGCTAGGTATAAATCTTTTCATCATTAGGTCCTTTATTTTCCATAGGTTTTTACAGGTTTTTGACCATTTCCCCTCTAAATTGAAACCAATCAATCCCACTATACGATTTCACAATTAGAAAACTCAATCACAAACAATTCCACCTTTAGTGCTTTAGAGTATTTATAAAAATAAAAAATTAACTCCACCCTTTTCTCCTAGCCTAACTAGTTTAGGAGTAACCTTAACTTATCATCAACAAATATGTTCTCACCATTATCAAATTAAAGATGTTGAACGCGAAATGTTTTCCATTTTCTCAAGAAACTAACCAAGTTAAGGAGAGAAAAGTTATATGCTTACATATTAATATGTAAAGTTATATGCTTACATATTAATATGTACTCATATAGATAAAGCATGATCACAGAACCTTAAGCTTGAGCTTTATAGATGAAGAAGGGACTTTATCAAGAGATGGGAAGAATATTATCTTCATCACTAGGAAGTTTAAGAAGTTCCTTTATTTATGTCAAAGTAAGACAAATTCATATAAGGCAATAATCAAAATTATAATAAAAAATTTTATTATAACTACATCAAACATTCATTAGCCTATGACCACTCCTGAAGTTCCATTAAGAATTCACTATCTTTTTGTTTCAACAGGTAGGAGAAATCTTCTATATAATATATTCTTTGGAACTAGTGAAGAGAAACCCAAATTTTCTTACTTTGATACAAATAAAGAGAGAATATAGACAAATACAATTTAAAATCAAAAGGAGCCCAAACAATATGTTCCCTAACAAATCTCCTTAATTTTTATATAAGTATAATAAAATATAACTCAAAATCTCCTTTTTTTTCTTATACCAACAAACTAAAGCTTACTATATGTTATGTATTATGAACATATAGTTATGTGCTCTCTCTATTATCTCAAGGACCTTAGCAACTCCCTAAAAAACTCAAATATTCATTACTCTTTTAATCTAGTTGTTATGACAACTAGTTCTTTAAATGTTCAACTAATAAATACTCACCAAAAAACTAATCAATCCATTTTTAGTTTCAGTATTAGCTATCCAAACACCTATACTATTAGGATCCCATTCTATCAAGTTTTAAGAATATCATCAATGTCCCAAACCAATAATACACTAATTCAGTCAATTTTTAAAGTCATTATTTACTTCATATAACTCTTTTTCTAATCGATTTCCTAAAATAACACATAAAAATCTTTAACTTTGAAGTCTTTTCAAACATTAAGAAAAATCTTGTAGCAAAAAAATTGATCATAACCATTTCAAAAAAGTTTCTTAAAGTTAGGTTAAAGATCAATTGATTTCCTTTAAAGCTAAAATAAATTTCTTATTCATTATGCTCTAAATGTAAATAATTATGCAATGTATATGACCCTAGGCATTGAAATAAGTAAAATAAAGGTCACTAACGCAAACCTAATGTAAAACCCCAAACCTTTCGTTTCACTGAATAAAATTTTTTATTTTCAGTGAATAGTATTTTTGGATGAATAGTAAATTTTTGTGGGACGCAACCTCGAAATAATGAAAAATGTCCAGAATAACTTCCAGAGTTAAATGATGATGAAGCAGAACGAAAATAAGTCTAATAGGATGAATTTTGGGAGTTTTCAAAGTTTAGGACTAAAATGTCCTTTTGGGAAAGTGATGGGTATTAATGATTTTAAACCCATTCGAAAATTTTTAAAGCATCCAATCAATAAATATTGACCCCAATTAGAAAATCTCACGGCCAATTTGATGATAAGATGAATGTGGAATATTTTTAGAATGTAATTCGATTAATTGGTGAATTTAACTCATTAAAGGGGGATTTTGGTCTTTATGTGTATAATGGTGTAAGTGGATTAGTGAGTCACATCTATTGACCAATTAAAGGCTTTCTTAAGGGTTAAGCATCATTTATTAAATGAATAATTAGTCATTAGAGACAATCATTAAGACATTGACAAATGTAAAGCATTAAGTAATTATAAAAAGAAGAAAGCGAGACTTTTGGCTTCATTTGAACAAAACCGTGAGAGTGTTTGAGAGGGTAAATGTGAGAAACAACAAATAAAAGTGAAAAGAAGAGAAGCAAGGTTGAAGGTTATTTAAGGAGAGAGGAAGAAGGGGGCTTCCATTGATGATGGGTTTTGATGGAGATTTGGAAAAACCTTGATCAAACCTAATTTATTCATCATTTACCCAAAATATTGGACAAAGAAAATGGTAAGTTTTCCTATCCTAAATTTCTAATTTTTATGGGTTTGTTTTTTAGTGAGAGGTTGTGTTTAAGATCAGTGGTTTCTTGGTGTTATTTTGGTGTTTCTTTACATAAAATTGATTGAATATAACAAAAGAGGAATGTATAGTAAAATATTGTCTTAGGTTAGTTTTAACTAGACCCATTGTTTCAGCCATAAATTAGCCTACAGAGCTCCAAATTGAGTGATTCCAATTAGAGATGAAACCTAAGACATAGTACTAAAAATCTCTAGAATAAACCTAGACCTAATTCTGGATGAATGATATCAAAGTTTGAGATTGAAAATGGTAATTTGATATTGCCCCTATGTTGAAACATATTGTGATATTTGAGTTAGAAGTTAAAATGGCACGATTTTTGATGATAGGGAAACTAGAGACTTAGTGGAACAAAAGTCTAGAAGACCTCAAAGCCTAATTTGAATGTTTGTTTTGTGAAAAGTAAGGAACAAGTGGAGGTATGGATTCTGGACATAGGTCAAAATCGTGACTCATCACGCATGATCATGATATAATGAATTAAATTGAGTGAGATAGTTTTTTAAATAAATTGATAAGTTAGAATGCGTAAAATATGATTTTAAGTGACTTTTGAAGTTAGAATTGGAAATAGAGAACAATAGGTTAGCTTATGGTAGTAAACAAAAATACAATTAGTATACGTGTTACGCGATTAAATACTAATCTCAAATTCGGTTAAACCAAATTTATAGTGTTAATGTCTTATTTTAAAATTTGGAAATAAATGCTCAAGTGAAATGCACTTGTGTAGGTAAAGGATAGGCACAAAACGTGTGAGTGTGCTTGGAGATAAAGTTGCTTAATGGTGAGGGTTCTTTAAATTGATTTAATGAAAATGATTTCTATTCTATCATAAAGTGAATATTGATTATGAGTTTTATGTGAATATTGCTAGTATATTTTAGCAATATATGAATTAAAGTTTGAAAGTTAAATCTTATATGATTTGAGTTTACAATGAGATGATGTTATTGCTTAATAAAAAGGAAATGGTTTCTAGCCTATGGTATACTGATAGATTTTATACATGTTATTATACCGATGTATAACGGTTAACTTAGGAAGGGTAAGCAACGTAGAACTAGGTGCGTAATTAGTGATTAATCAATTGCAGGTAAGCAATGTAGAACTAACTCCATAAGTACCATTGTAAAGTGGTTATCCTAGTGAGGGTGACCAATATAGTGGGTAGCTAGTCAAAGGTAAGGATGCGAAACCAACTCTGTGACTTTATGCCTGAGGGTACCATATGGCAAAGAAGTTAGTGATAGGCCATGTCGTGTAAGAAATTCATGACATTTTTTATGTTTTCACTAGTTTTTTGAAAGCGGTTTATGAAACTTGATTTTTAGAAGTATATATGTTTCATATTAAATATTGAATTATATAAATTTAGATAAATTTGTTTTAGGGGATTTAAATAGTTAAAATATGATTTAAATAGAAATTATAGCACTCACTGAGCTCATTTAGCTCACACTATCTTTTCTACTTTTAAATGAAACCTCCCAGGTACACGCTTAGGGGCTTCAGTAGCAGAGACTCCACCTCACGACTAGTCAACTTCATCAAGTGCTGCTGTGTAGGCATTTTTTCCTTGTAAATGTTTTTGGGAACATTTTCATTTTCATGAATATGTTTTGGACTATATTTTGTGTAAAGAATGAATGTATATGAATGTTTTAAAGTTAAATGCATGAATATGTCTGAGTTTACTTTTAAGATTATCGAAGTAATTATTGATATTACTTGTGAATGGACTTAAAGTCCAAAATTTGTTGTGGGGATATTGAGATGATTATAGAAGTGTTTTTGAACTTTTACAGAGATTTGAAGATTTTGGGAAGGTCAAAACACAACCCTTGTGTTGTTGAAATTTTTAATAAAAACGATTAAAAAAACTCCACTGCTTATATTTTTTATAATGCGTTAAACCTTTTTGATTAAAAAGGAAATAGGCCTAACTCCACGGAAACTTTCCAGTTAGATCAAATATAAATCGGAAGGTCATTGTGGGGTGCCGGACAGGCCATTTAGTCATTTCAGGATAGGGGTGTGTTAATGTTGGTATCAGAGCCCGACTTTTAAAAATGGGTTGCCTCCTTTTTGGTTTAAGGTTTTTGTGTTGTTTTAAAAGTAAGTTAACCAATAAAATGTTGTGATTTATATGCATATGATTTCATAAAATAAAAGCTTTACACTTTTGAATTTTTGTTCAATACACAGTAAGATGCATAGACGAGGTCGTGGACATCCCGAGAGATCTATTCCAATAACTCCTGCACCTGAGTCACCTCTGTTATGGGAGGATGACCACATTATAGACTTAGCAAGTGTTTTCATGAACTAGCCACATTCCCAATCATTAGGGTTGGTGGAACCAACCAGGATGAGCTTTAATGGGAACAGATGGCTCAAATTCTCACCACAGCGATGAGGTAGCCACGTGAAAGTGTGAAAGCTTCTAGATGCTCAATTTAGGGCATTTATAAATTGGGCGCCAAAACTTTTAACGGGAATGGAGATCCCAAAAGTGCATTCACATAGTTAGATCAGGTGAAAAAGATATACAGAGTTGTGGGATGGACTGATGAGCAGAAAGTTGTATTTTCCACCTTCCTCCTCAAGGACAAGGCAAAGGATTGGTGGGAGGCTATTGAGAGGCGATTCCCAGATAGGGTATCTTGGGCAGAGTTTTAAAGATAATTCACAGATAGATTTTACCCATACATTTATAAGGATGCAATGGTAGAAGAATTCTTCTGTCTAGAGCAGGGTTCAACATCAGTGATGGATTATGATAAGAGATTTTATGAAGTTGTCAGAAGAGTTCTGTTTATTGCAGATAGTGAAGAGCAAAAGTGCAAGAGGTTTACTACAAACTTGAGTCTAGATTGTGGATCCATTTGTCTTTGGCTTCATAGACAGACGACAAGGAATTAGTTGAAGCTACGATAAAAGTAGAGAGAAATGCAACAACAATCACTCAGAGTTTAAGATTAGAACAAAAGTGTAGTCCACTAGCTAGTTAATCCCAAGGCTCAGCCAAGAAAAATAAGTCAAGATAGAGTAGTGTCAGGAGGTTTAATAGAGGTGGATCATCCAACCAGGGATCTTTTGGGTCACCCATTAGGCCCAGAGACTCCCGTGACACTAGGACCTCAGTGCTCGAGTGTGCTATTTATGAAAAAAGACATTTAAGTGAGTGTCAGATGAATATGACAGGTTATGTCCATTGTGGTTAAAAGGGTCACTTCATCAGAGATTGTCTACAGTTAGTCACCATGGAGAGGTCAGTGGTTGGATCTTCAGTAGCTTCACATACTAAAGGGGGTTATAGACAGGATGAACGAGGTTCTCAGACCAAAGGGTCGAGTTTTATTAGATCTGGTAGAGCTTCAAGGGGTAGAGGAGCAAGCACTATAGGATAGACAAGTAGATATTATACACAAGCCTGAGCTTTTTCCGTCACTTAGTAGGAGGCTAATGCCATACCAGATTTAGTCACCAGTATGATTACTATTTTTGATCTTGATGCATATGCTTTAGTAGATCTTAACGCTACACATTCTTTTATGTCTATGGATTTTTATACAAAATTGAGTGTTAAGCCTTAGTTATTAGGCGCTAGGGTAGTAGTTTCCATTCCAACTAGAAAATTACTCTTCACTAAAAGAGTGCTCGTAGATAGTAGAATAATGATTGAGGGTAAGGAATTCCCAGCAAGACTGATCATATTGGATATCTATGATTTCAATGTTATTCTTGGAATAGATTAGTTATCCACACACCGAGCGATGCTGGATTGTTTTAAAATGGAGATTAGGATGGGTCAATTAGGGAAACCAGAGGTCATATTTCGTGGGATACAGAAAGTTATTTCCACAAGTATTGTGAATGCCATAGTAGTTAGTGGAATGCTCCATAAAGGATGCTAGGGATACCTGGCTTACATGATTAAGCAGAATAATGATGAGATTCAACTAGGAGATATTCCGGTGATCAAAGAGTTCCCTGACGTGTTTCTGTATAATCTTCCAAGATTACCTCCAGATAGTGTAATAAAGTTTGAGATAGATATATCTTTAGAAAACCAACCAATTTCAATTACTCTGTACATAATGGATCCAGCAGAGTAAAAGGAATTGAAAGTGCAAATGGAGGAGTTATCAAATAAAGGTTTCGTGAGCCCCAGCACTTCTCCATGGGGGGCTCTAGTCCTACTTGTGAAAAGGAAGAATGGGAGTTTAAGGTTGTGTATCGACTACAGATAACTGAATAAAATGATAGTTCACAACCAATATCTGCTCCTGAGGATTGATGATTTATTCGATCAGCTATAGGGATCTAAGGTATATTCAAAGATTGATCTAAGATCAGTTGAAAGTCCACAATGAGGACATTATGAAAACTTTCTTTAGGACGAGGTACAGGCATTATGAATTCTTAATTATTCCCTTTGGATTAATAAATAGAGTGTTTCAAGAGTAATTAGATAAGTTTGTGATCGTGTTTATTTATGACATATTTGTGTACTTAGGCAGTTATGAGGAGCATGCAGAACACCTTTGGATTATAATATAAACCTTACGAGAGGACCAGTCATTCGCTAAGTTCAGTAAGTGCTAGTTTTGGCTTGACAAGATTATAATCTAAAATTGGCAGTAGTAGCTTTTGTATTGAGAATATGGATGCATTATTTGTATGGTGTTCCCTGTAGGATTTTCACATATCACAAAAGTGTGTAATATTTGTTTACTCAGAAAGAACTAAACATGAGGCAGAGGCAGTGGTTGGAGTTAATAAAAGATTATAATTGTACAATAGAGTACCATTCTGGAAAAACCAATATAGTGGCTGATGCTTTAAGTAGGAGACCTACCAGTTCAATAGCACAATTGAAGACCATATATCTTTCACATATAGTGGAAATGAGGTCTCTAAAAGTGAGATTGGATATGAAAAACTCAAGGGAATTAATTACTACCTTTCACATTTGTCCCATATTAACGGATCAAATTAGAAAGGGACAGAAAAAGATCTACAGTTGATGAAATTGAAGACAAAGTTGAGATTAGGCAGAGAAAGGATCTTACCATCAGGGAAGATGGTACAGTGATGAGGGGGCAACGATTATGTGTACTGGATGTAGGAGACTTAAAGAAAGTGATCTTAGAGGAAGCTCACTCCTCAGCTTATGCATTCGAGTAACATGAAAAGGTACCACACTCTCAAAGAATACTATTGGTGGAGCGGGATGAAGAAGGAAGTAGTAGAGTTCGTTTCTAAGTGTCTAACATGTCAGTAGGTAAAAGCAGAAAATTAGAAGCCTGTAGGATATTTGTAGCCCCTCCCTATCCCCGAATGGAAGTGGGAGAAGATTATTATGTACTTCTTAGTAGGAATTCCACGGAGTCAGAAGGAGCATGATGCTATATGGGTGATAACGGACAAACTAATAAGGTCCACACATTTCCTTCCAATAAAAAATGATTATCCCTTAAACAAATTAGCCCATCTGTATATGGATGAGATTGTGAGACTCTATGGCACGCCGATTTCTATTGTCTTAGATCGTGACCCTAGGTTCACATCAAGATTTTAGCCCAGTTTACAAAAATCCTTAGGTATACGATTGAAGTTTGGCACTATCTTTCACCCCCAAACGGATGAATAGTCATAAAGGACTATCTAGACACTTGAGCATATGCTTAGGTCCTATGTTATGGAGTTTAAGGGGAGTTGGGACACACACCTACCGTGAATAGAGTTCACGTACAATAACAATTATCAGGCCAGTATTGGTATGGCCCTTTATGGAAGAAAATATAGAACTCTAGTATGTTAGGATGAAGTTGGTGAAAGGAAACTAGTAAATCTTGAGCTTGTACAGGTGGAAACATATAAAATTCAAGTTATTTGGGACAGATTAAAAATAGCCTAGGATAGGCAGAAAAGTTAAGCGGATAATCGCCATAGGGATCTTGAATTTGAAATTGGAGATAGAGTATTTCTCAATATTTCTCCTTGGAAAGGTATGCTTAGATTTGGGAAACGCGGTAAGCTAAGTCTGCATTATATAGGACCATATGAGATCAACAAAAGAATTAAGTCAGTGGCGTATTGATTGAAGCTACCATATAAGCTCGTAAGGATTCACAATATCTTCCATGTATCTATACTTCATAAGTACCTAACAGACCCTTCACATGTAATCACTAAACAAACGGTGAACCTAAAGGAAGATTTGACTTTCAAGGAGGAACCTGTATAGATCCTCAACTACAAGTTCTGCATAATAAGATCATTCCTGTGGTTAAGGTACTGTGGAGGAATCACACGATAGAGGAATCTACATGGGAGCCTGAGCAGCAGATGAGTGCTTTATATCCCTACTTGTTTTGAACATGTATGCTTAGTTAAATTTTGAGGACGAACTTTGTATAAGGAGAGGTGATTATAAAACCTCAAGCCTTTCCTTTCACTCAATAAATTTTTTTATTTTTGGTGAATAGTATTTTCGAATGAATATTGAATTTTTTTGGGACCTAAACTCAAAATAATGAAAAATATTCGAAATAACTTTTAGAGTTAAATGATAATAAATCTGATTGAAAATAAGTTCGATAAGATGGATTTTGGGAGTTTTGAAAGTTAGGACTAAAATTCCCTTTTTAGGAAGTATTGGGTATCAATGATTTTAAACCCATTTGAAAATTTTTAAAGCATCCAATTAATAAGAATTGACCCTAATTAGAAGATTTTGTGGTCAATTTGGTGATACATCGATTGCAAAATATTTTCGGAATGTAGTTTGATTAGTTGGTGAATTAAACTCATTAAAGGCGCATTTTGGTCTTTTGTGTATAATGGTGTGAGTTGTTTAGTCACACCTAATGACCAATTAAAGGCTTTCTTAATTTACTAAATGAATAATTAGTCATTAGAGACAACCATTAAGACATTGACAAGTGTAAAGCATTAAGTATAAAAGGAATAAAGCAAGACTTTTTACTTTATTTAAACATAACCGTGAGAGTGATTGAGAGGGTAAACATGAGGCAACAAAAACAAAAGTGAAAAGACTAGAAGCAAGGTTAAAGGTCGTCCAAGGAGAGAGGCAGAGAGGGCTTCCATTGTTGATGGGTTTTGATGGAGATTCGGAGAAACCTTGATCAAACCTAAGTTTTCATCATTTACCCAAAAGATTAGAGAAAGAAAGTGGTAAGTTTTCCTAACCTAAATTTATGATTTTTATGGGATGTTTTAAGTGAGAAGGATGTGTTTAAGATCAGTGGTTTCTTGGTGTTATTTTGGTGTTTCTTTACACAGAATTGATTGAATATAACACGAGAGGAACGTGTAGTAGAATTCTATCTTCAGTTAATTTGAACTAGTCCATTTTTTTTGACCATAAATTAGTCTACGGACCTCTAAATTGAGTGATTTTAATTGTACATAAAACCTAAGACATATTGCTAAAAATCTCTAGAATAAACCCAGACCTAATTCTGGATTAATGATATCGAAGTTTGAAATTTAAAATGGTAGCCTGATATTGCTCTTGTGTTGAAACAGATTGTGATATTTGGTACATTTTTCATGATTTAGAATATTAAATGACATGATTTTTGATGATATGGAATTTAGAGACTTAGGGAAACAAATGTCTGGAATACTGCAAAGCCTATTTTGAACTTTTGCTATGTGAAAAGTAAGGTGGAGGTATGGAATTTAGAGATGGGTCATACATGACTCATTATGCATAATCATGATATGGTGAATTAAATTGAGTGAGATAGTTTTTTTAATAAATTGATAAGTTAGAATGGGTAAAATATTGTTTTAAGTGAATTTTCAGGTTAGAATTGGAAACAGAGAACAATAGGTTAGCTTATGGTAATAAACGGAAATGCGATTGGGTTACGTATTACGCAATTAGATACTAATCTCAAATTCAATTAAACAGAATTTATAATGTTAATGTCTTATTTCCAAATTTGGAAATAAATGCCTAAGTGAAATATGCTTATGTAGGTAAAGGAAAGGCAAAAAAAGCGTGAGTGTGCTTGGCGATAAAGTTGCTTAATGGTGAGTGTTCTTTAAATTGACTTTATGAAAATGATTTCTATTGTATCATGAAGTGAATATTGATTACAAGTTTTATATGAATATTGCTAGTATATTTTAGCAATATATGAATTCAAGTTTGAAAGTTAAATCTTATACGATTTGAGTTTACATTGAGATGATTTTTTTGGGTGATAAAATGGAAATGGTTTCTAGCCTATAGTATGCCAATAAGTTTTATATAAGTTATTATACCATTGTATAACAATTAACCTAGTACGAGTAAGCGATGTAGAACCACCTCCGTAACTACCAATGTATAGTAGTTGTCCTAATGCGGGTAAGCAACATAGAACTAGCTCCATAACTAGTGGATAACCAGTTATGGGTAAGTGATGCAGAACCAGCTCCGTGACTTTATGCCTAAGGGTACCATATGGCAAAAAAGTTAGTGACAGGCTATGTCATATGAAAATTCATGACATATTTAATGTCGTCACTATTTATTTGAAAAGATATTTAAGAAACTTGATTTCTAGAAGTATATATGTTTTATATTAAAAATGAATTATACGAATTGAGATGAATTTGTTTTAGGGAGGTTTAAATAGTTAAATAAGATTCAAATAGAAATTCTAGTACTCATTGAGCTCGTTGAGCTTACACTCTCTTTTTTATTTTTAAATGAAACCTCCCAAATGCACGCTCAGGGGCTTCAGCAATAAGGAGATGATATAATCAAATTGTCTAGTTACAAAAGGTACAAAACCTTCATGTTCTTAAAGTGAAGATATAAGATTAGCGTAATCCAACACTACAAGAGAAAGTTAATAACTCTCATCTAATGAAGACAATATTGATGATCATGTTGATGGTGAGAAATTTGTAGCTAGAAGCATACTCAAATCAATAAGGATGAGATAGAGTAATGAAAAGATACATATATCATACTATATGTAAAATTTAAAATAAGGTATATAGTATAATTATTGATGGACGAAGCAATACTAACATAGGTAGTGTTATTTCTTAGAAAATTTGAGTTTTTCTTTTTGAATCATTTGTATTCATACATACTTCAATGGTCGAATAAGCTTATGGAGATTAAGTTAAATAAATAAATGCTAGTTTCTTTTTCTATTTAGTAACATAAATATAAGTTACTTTGTATTGTATTAGCAATACATGCTAATTATGTTCTATTAGAAAGAGTAAGGCAATATGATAATAAATTTGTCTATGATAGATTCAAGAATGGGTATACCTTTGTAAAAGATAATAAGTCAATTAATCTTATATTTATAACACAAAATAGGTCTATGAAGGCCAAACCAATAGTGAAGAGTTATAAGAACTAAAGGATGATAGACCTTATGAAAAACATCTACGAAAAAATTTTATGCCTTCATTGAGAAATTGATATATTCATATTGTTTCCTTTTATGTTTAGGTTTTTAAATTGTTTTTTGGAATTTTCTTTGATGGAAGATGTGTTTGTTTGCTTGATTATTATAAGGACTAAAGAAGATGTATGATAAACTAGTTTATGGTTGTCGTTTTTATTACTTAATTCTCTTTAAATTGCCTACTTTAGCGGTTTTGTTTACTCAACAATTCTAGTTGCTTATGATTTTTCTTTTATTCCAAAAACAACACCAAAATGACCTTGAGACCTTTAGGATATTTGGCAACATTTTTATAAAATATACAACCTCCACAATTTAGGCATAATTTTATTAAAGTAAGCTCAGTAAATGAAAGTCAATTCAATTTTTAATCACAATAAAATCATAAAACCTTGCTAACTACAATTCAATTTTTTATGAAGCTAATTCAATTTTGACATTAAAAGAGTTTGTCTTTTATTGAAACACTAATAGTTTTAACTACAATTAAAAGAACCTTAATTGAATTTTAACAGTCCAAATAATAGGAAACAAGTTAAACAACATCAAATTCTTTGATGAAATGAGAAAATAAAAAACATAAATTCATGCAATTTCTCTTACAATTAGTGCAATGAAAAAAATAACAAACACAAATTTATGCAATTTATCTTACAATTAATGTAATGAGAGAATAAAAAACAAAAATTCATACAATGACAAAATTCATCCCTTTAGAACTTTCATTGAACACTTTATAAGAAATTCATCTCTAATTATTTACAAAAATTCACTAACAGGAACACATTTAGACACACAATGAACCATTTATAGCTAAAATAGACGTAGAAAACACAAACCACATTAACCAAAACCGACCCAAATAAAAGCTTCCCTAACAACAACAAGAAGAAAAATAAAAAAACCAAGTGCAAAGGAGGAAAAACTAACCACGATGGAAGATTAATCAAAGATCAAGATGACGATGGTATATGGAATTGAAGACCACAACGGTGAGGGAAGAGGAAAAAAATGAAAAGTTTCAGAGACGTTTGACAGTAAAGGGGAGAGGTTCTCGGGATTCGTTTAAATAAATAAGGAAATGATGTCGTTTGTGGTTGAAAAAATGATGTCATTTTCCTTCCAATTGAAACCACAATCCCAATGTTGTTTGAATTTACCTACATAATGATATTTTCATAGGTAAATAACTGACAAAAAAATGATTCCATAGGGAATTTCCCTACGGACTGGTGCTTCCATAGGTAAATTACCTATGGAATGGTGTTTCTGTAGGTAATTTACCTACGAAAATTCCTTACAAAAACATACCTCCATAGTAATTTACCTACGAAACTCTATTTTTGTTGGGAAATTCCCTACAGAAACATATTTTCATAGGTAAATTACCTACAAAAAAATTTTCTCGTCAGTAAATTTTGTATGTAATTTTTTTTAGAACCATTGGCACCTATTTTTATAATGACTTTCACTATTCTGTCGCTAAATTATGTCAGTAAAGTTTGGTCTCCTCCTTTAGCGACAAAATTTTTTGGTCACAAATTACCTTGTTCTCTACAAATTTACCTATGGAAAGTAATTTTCGTCACAAATTTACTACAAAATTTTTCTGTAAGTAATTTCCTGTCAGTAATTTGCAATTTTTATATAGTGAGACATGTTCACTAATGAATGTCCTAAGAAAATTGGAATAGTTTGTTTGCTTGTAAGGCTGACACAAAAGTTCAGGTTTGTTTTCTCTGCCTTCATGTGTGCTTCCATTAATCTTGTTGTATGATTTAACGACTACCTAATCTTTTTTTTCTTTATTTAGGATAATTGTGAGAAAGTAAAGCTTATTAGAGAAAAATGAGAACACCTCATAATTAAGGGTCAAAATCATTTTTAGTTGTCCGAAATGAATATGTAAGATCATTATTTGCAAGTTATAATTATATCAATAAACATTTCATTATTTATTGTGTCTTGTATTTTTCTTTCATAAAACAGAGTGAGAAGGAACTACATGGACAAGAGTATACTAGGATCACATTATATAAAGTCACTCACTATAAGAAAGGTAAAGGATGGGTATTAGAAGAAGCAGAAAACAACTATGTAAGTATAAAAATTTAATCAATATTTTAGTTCATTTATTAATTTCGTAGTAAATAATAATATTTAGATTAAAAATTAGTTTTATTTTTTAAATTTTAGAATAAGATGTAAGAGTTATTAGAGAAATCTATGTATGAGGGGAATGAGCTTAGTGAGAAGACATTTGTGATACCGTACTTAGTACATGTTCTGGGTTATGTCAAAGGTCTTAGCTATAGCCCTAAGCTAAATATTTTAATTCATCATATAAAACAGTCATTCAACAACTTCAAAAGGAAAACAAGGGGCTTAAGGCTGTATTACAAGAAACTCGAGCAAAAATAACAAAACATGATATGTTACTCCAAAGATTATTTGGCCCGAATTATGATAAAAATGAAGAGGAAAGCAAAGCATATTAATTATATCTCCCATGCTTTTTTCTTTCAATTCCTTCTTATATTATAATTTAAATTTAATACTTGTTTCTCGAATTACAAAACTGATGAAGATACAACAGCTTAGTGATTATGTCGTGAATGGTAAAGTTATGTGATGTTTGCTTTAATTAGAACCTATTGTTTTAATACTCACAATATTTTAAGTGTATTTTAACTAAATTCTTTGGATTGTTACAGGTTTATTGACATGGACAATACTAGGTAGTTGCTCGAGTTATGTTTTAATTTTATTGTAATATGAGCATTTATAATTTGTAAACTGGTCTCTTTATTATTATTTTGTTTATAAGAATTATTAAAGCTATAATTAAAATCTTGTATACAAAGAATATTCTTTTTGTTTGTATAATTTAATGATATTTTACTTTTCATATACAATGCTTCATATTTTGAATTAATAATATTTTTATACAATTTATTTGTATAATAAATTTTGCAATAAAAAATATATCGATATATTATATACAAAATATATTTTTCAATAATATGGATTAAAAATGTAATAAATAATTTGCCACAACATTGTATAACATTTGGTTTTTAAAAAATATTTGACTACACTTTTAGAAATGTAGCTAAAAACACTAGAAACGTGGCTAAAAAGGTTTGGCTACATTTTTAAAATCGTAGCCAAAAGTTTTTAGCTATATATTTAGGTACAAAGAAAACGTAGCCAAAAATTATTGGTGACGATTTCGGAAAACGTCACGTATAGTTTTCAGCTTTGCTTTTTTCTTATAGTTAAATATATAGCTAAAAACTTTTGGCTAAGATTATGAAAACGTAGTTAAAATTTTTAGCTACGTTACAAAAATTTGGTCACGTTTTGGATGATGAAACAAAAACATAACTAAAAACTATAGACAATGTTTTTTTATACATATAGCTACAATTTTTTTTGTAACCAAACATCAACTTTGTTAATTGCCAAACATCAACTTTCGTAGCTAAACTACAGGTGACTGTAGCTAGAGGGTCTAGGCCTAAGTCTAAGCTCGAGCCTAAGTCCAACTTGACCGGATTAGAACTATTTTTAATTAAAAATGTTAAAATGAAGTCATTTTTCTTCCCAGCCCGAGGCTTGGGCACAAATCCCTTATCTAATTCTATTATTTCATTTTCTTTGCATATAGTTGCAATTAAATTCTTCTAAATTTCATCGTCATAAAAAAAAAAGAAAATGATAATTTATTCGATTTCATAGTAATTAAGAACTTCTAAATTCTAAAGGCTAGAAAATGCATTTCGATTCAACATAAATTTTTGAATTTCACAAAAATAAAATATTTATATTATAATTTTTATTTCTTATTTAATATATACAAATTTTATGATGATCTAATACTAATTAAACTTTTAAATCTTAAACATTTATTCTTACTAGTTTGATTTGAAAAATAATAGTTATTATGGTAAAGGAGGATTTAAAGAGGAAAGTAGTGAATTTTCTCTTTAGATCTCCTAGTATAGTGGGATTTTATGAAAAGTTTGTATTCATGATTTATTAATGCTACTATTTTTTGGATTTTTCATGCTTAGGTTAGCCTGATTAGGTTAAACTTTAAAACTTGATTGAAATTTGATCTAACTTAAACCAAATGCTTAAGGACTAATTAGATTGCAAATCGAATAGTAAATTTTTTTGTAAAAATCGAACTTAAATTACTCGATTAATGTAGCAGTAAATAATAATATTTAGATTAAAAATTAGTTTTATTTTTTAAATTTTAGAATAAGATGTAAGAGTTATTAGAGAAATCTATGTATGAGAGGAATAAGCTTAGTGAGAAGACATTTGTGACACCGTACTTAATATATGTTCTGGGTTATGTCAAAGGTCTTGGTTATAGCCCTGAGCTAAATATTTTAATCTCATCATATAAAATAGTCGTTAACAACTTCAAGAGGAAAACAAGGGGCTTAAGGCTGTATTACAAGAAACTAGAGCAAAATAACAAAACATGATATGTTACTCCAAAGATTATTTGGCCCGAATTATGAGAAAATTGAAGAGGAAAGCAAAGCATATTAATTATATCTCCCATGCTTTTTTCTTTCAATTCCTGCTTATATTATAATTTAAATTTAATACTTGTTTCTCGAATTACAAAATTGATGAAGATACAACAGCTTCGTGATTATGTCGTGAATAGTAAAGTTATGTGATGTTTGCTTTAATTAGAACCTATTCTTTTAATACTCACAATATTTTAAGTGTATTTTAACTAAATTGTTTGGATTGTTATAGGTTTATTGACATGGACAATACTAGGTAGTTGTTCGAGTTTTGCTCTAATTTTATTGTAATATGAGCATTTATAATTTGTAAACTGGTCTCTTTATTTATTATTTTGTTTATAAGAATTGTTAAAGTTATAATTAAAATCTTGTATACAAAGAATATTCTTTTTGTTTGTCTAATTTAAGGATATTTTACTTTTCATATACAATGCTTCATATTTTGAATTTATAATATTTTTATACAATTTATTTGTATAATAAATTTTGCAATAAAAATATATCGATAAATTATATACAAAATATATTGTTCAATAATATGGATTTAAAATGTAATAAATAATTTGCCACAACATTCTATAACATTTGGTTTTAAAAAAATTTGGCTACACTTTTAGAAACGTAGCTAAAAACACTAGAAATGTGGCTAAAAAAGTTTGGCTACATTTTTAAAATTGTAGCCAAAAGTTTTTAGCTATATATTTAAGTACAAAGAAAAACGTAGCCAAAAATTATTGGTGACGATTTCTTAAAACGTCACTTATAGCTTTCAGCTATTTTTTTTCTTATAGTTAAATATATAGCTAAAAACTTTTGGCTATGATTATAAAAACGTAGTCAAAATTTTTAGCTACGTTACAAAAATTTGGTCACATTTTGGGTGACGAAACAAAAACATAACTAAAAACTATAGACAATGTTTTTTCATACATATAGCTACAATTTTTTTTGTAACCAAACATCAACTTTGTTCATTGCCAAACATCAACTTTTGTAGCCAAACTATAGGTGATTGTAGCTAGGGGGTCTAGGCCTAAGTCTAAGCTCGAGCCTAAGTCCAACTTGACCCTATTAGAACTATTTTTAATTAAAAATGTTAAAACGAAGTCATTTTTCTTCCCAACCCAAGGCTTGGGCACAAATCCCTTATCTAATTCTATTATGTCTTTTTCTTTGCTTATAGTTGCAATTAAATTCTCCTAAATTTCATCATCATAAAAAAAAAGAAAATGATAATTTATTCGATTTAACAGTAATCAGGAACTTCTAAATTCTAAAGGCTAGAAAATGTATTTCGATTCAACATTAATTTATGCATTTCACAAAAACAAAATATTTGTATTATAATTTTTATTTCTTATTTAGTATATACAAATTTTATGATGATCTAATACTAATTAAACTTTTAAATCTTAAACATTTATTCTTACTAGTTTGATTTGAAAAATAATAGTTATTATGGTAAAGGAGGATTCAAAGAGGAAAGTAGTGAATTTTCTCCTTAGATCTCTAGTATAGTGGGATTTTATGAAAAGTTTGTTTTCATGATTTATTAATGCTACTATTTTTTGGATTTTTCATGCTTAGGTTAGCCTGATTAGGTTTAACTTTAAAACTTGATTGAATTTTGAACTTTTCAAAATTTGATCTAACTTAAACCAAATACTTCAGGACTTATTAGATTACAAATCGAATAGTAATTTTTTTTGTAAAGTTCAGACTTAAATTACTCGACTGACTTCTTTATATAAAACAGAGGCTTATCTCCTCCTTCTGTTAATTTTATCGATGGTAAGTTTTTTCATAAAATAAATTTATTAATTTGAGATAGCTCAAAATCACAGCTTATTGAATTTCATAAATGCTGTATAAAAGTAAACGTGACATAAGTCTGCCAAAAAATAGAACATTATTCCATGTAGTCGTTTTTAACAAAACTATCAACATCTGTTTCTCATCGTTTTATGGTCCATCGCCAAATAAGCTCTTATCACCTTTTTTCATCAATACTTTTTGGTGCTCTGATCCGAAAGCTACTTTTCTGTCTAAAACTACTTTTGGTGGAAAAGATTAGTACAAAAGGATGATCAAGAGTTTCTCACATAAAACCAACTTGGTATATTATTTCAAAAGTAGGGGACTTTCTAGGAAAATGATCAAGAGTTTCCATTGTCATGTATCAAAATAAGATATTCTTAGGTGAATCGTTGGTCGGCTAACATTGCCATTGACGCACTCAATCAACCTACGAATCTGGCTACGAAACTACGATATATATACAAAAGCAAAAGCTACCTACACATAAACGACGACTGATCAAAACTGAGAAACACTGACTTGTCAACCTCAAACCTCTTGACAAAGTTGTAGAGGAGGTGCTGGTACTGCTAGGTAGGTAGGCTTCTCTTCTCCTGCCATGATTACCACTACATCTGGCTCTCCACATATTTTGACGGTTCTGCTTTCAACATGTTCGGGCCTCTCCAGGGATCGGACGGTCGGTGAACTTGGCTCTGGCTTACGCCAATAACAGGATTGCCTTAGCATAAACACAATGACAATAAACAATAGCATTAAGATCCCACCACCAATGAGCTCGACTGAAATATCTGGGGATGTTTCATGGTCATGATACATGGTTGTCTCCATTTTCCTTAATCAATCACAACCTAGAGCAGCCTAACTTTTGTATGGATTGGATTCTAAGGTTCCATGAAACACATGTTTGCTTGCTCAAACTGTGGAATGTAGATATAAATAGATTAGCTGGAATTCCATCATCGATTGGAATATAGTTGCTTATTTGTCCACGAGTAAAATGGGCATTAGATTAGGTGGAAATTCCAAAATTTGTCGTTGATTCATAAATGCATGAATTCGTGGAAGCTCTCGATTCCCAAAATTGTTGTATTTAAATAATTTTTTGTAATTTATAAGTTACTTATTTTAAATAAATTAACAATTCATAATTAACTTATAATTACGTGATTTATTTATAATGTCTCCGTTCCTCAAGACTATAGCTGAATTACAACTCCTTTTATCGTGATTTAAACTTACAACTTAGACTAATTTCACCAATTAAAGGTATATTTGCATACTTTTGCATTGTCACGTATGTACTGCTACGTTGCTTTTCGCAAGTGGAACCTTGCAAAGAATAGTGACATTGCAGAATAATATGCCGAATCCGAGCAATTTCGTCGTTACATGGACTCGTCCTTTTTTAAAACATACTCGTTAGAAATACAAATAAGTCAGACATTCGAATGTTACGAGTGGACGCGCAAACGGAGTCTCGCTCCTTTAGATAAAAGGACAAGGGGTTAACCTTAACCTACGCATTTCCCTGATACACAGTGTAGACTAAACTTATGATTAGCGTATATTGATCAAAAACAAGCTTTGGCGTCGGATTAAAAAAGGCCACGTGGATTTGATGTCCATTAAATGGATGCTGAGTTGGTCTAATCCTATTCTGTAGTGTCCACCAACTGTTTGATGTAAGAGCAGGTCTCAATAATGGTTTTCAGGATGAAACTCTGGACAAATATGATGCAAACTCACGGTGGATACGCACGGTTCTACAGCTCGAACTTCGACTTCAAGAAGCTAAGGCCTATGATTCTGAAACGCATTCAACATCGAGCCAAGGACTTTCCAGTTAAACCCATGGTTCGTGTTGCCACTGAGGTCCTCAAGGCTAGAACGATTCTTATTCAGGGTGCGTCCACTCTCCTCCAATTCATACCTGTTCTGCGCTGCAAGTAAGTTGCTCTCGGAATTTCACGGTTTGTTTTATCAAGATTAATTTGGCAACGTCCACGTCTATCGTTTTAAGACCAGTGGACTTGGCAACCGTGCCTGGATTCATTACTATAGTTTGTATTTCCAATCTTAAATTTGGGTTTGCAGGTTCTGTCCAGAGGTGTACGTTGGGGAAGAAAGAGGTCATTTGATTCAAAATTGTCATGGTTACTTACGTCGTGGCAATAATCGGGTTCATGAATGGACTAATGGTGGCTTACATGATATACTTGTCCCAGTTGAAACGCTTCACCTGAATAGCATGTTCCAAAAGGGTCCTCGTGACCAAAGTTTTGATTTTCATCGTGTTCCAGCAGTTGTTGAGTTATGTTGGCAGGCTGGTGCTCACTCAGATGATGACAGTATGAAGGTGACACCTAATTCGGGCAGTTTTCATCGTGGTCCTAACCGAGGGGAGTCTTTGTCGACTGCAGATCTAAGGCTTATAGCAAATGAAACCTTAAAGGCGTGGGAGACACTTAGGTCAGGTGTTCAAAAGCTGTTGTTGGCTTATCCATCCAAAGTTTGTAGTTATTGCTCAGAAGTTCATGTTGGTCTGTCCGGACACAAGGCACTGGATTGTAGGGTATTCAAGAATGAGAGCTGGCGTGGAACCCATTTATGGAAGAGAGCTGATATAGATGACTTGGTGCCTCCGAAAATTATGTGGTGTCGACGGCCTCAAGATCCTCCTGTTCTTTTGAATGAAAATCAGAAATTTTATGGGCATGCACCAGCAGTGTTGGATCTCTGCTGGAAAGCAGGTGCAGTTGTGCCACCAAAGTATTATTGTATGATAAAATTTAATGGCTTGTCAGCACCAATAGACTCTTCCAGAATGTTGGTTGGTTGAATTTGTTGTATTCTTGACGTATCAAGTCTCAGGTAATTGTTTACCTTATTCTGAAGCATTTATAGAATCTCAACGATGTCGTGAATGGGAGTATGGCTGAATGACAGAAAGACTCACAAGTATGTCTCAATAATGTCTACATTTTTCTCTTTTTTATTTTGGTCATTTTAATTTCTTTCCACTATAGCCTCAGAGTTTTTTCAAATGAATAATATCTCGACTTTTGATACCATTGGTAGGCAAGAGCTGCTGACTATATTTGTTGTCTATTCATATAATACATATCTTAGCGTTGTGCGCAATTCAATTAATTTCCCACTCTTTTATTTCTGATAGTGAGGTTACAGTTCAACAATTCAAACATGTAATTCTAGAGTTCTTTGTCTCAGTAGTGAAACTGATTTGTTTTTCATTAATTCTTCTTCGATGAATGGCATATTCAACTGCAAACGTTTCATGCTTAAAAACTTTGTGTTCCTCGTGTAAAAGCTGCGTATATTATTGATAAGATAATGAGATCCCTGAGTTCAAAAACCCATTTTCTGTACTACTTTTTCAGAAGCACTAATGGTGGATGCTCAGAAATCCATGTTACTGTAATACTATAACGAAAAGCAGTATTCTTTCCAACTGCAATACTCTCATTCTTTCTAGTATTGACATTGAAAATATATATTCTTCTTTATTCATTTTGCTACTTTTGAGTCTCCTTTTACTTAATGATAATCTTTTTTTATCCATTTAAATTGTACTGATGCAAGTCTGAAAACTGAAAGGCATTCCCTGAAATCCGTCATTGTTGAGTTTTCTACACATCCAGAGCCAAATGAAGCTATAAGTGTAAACTGTAAATCATGACTCCGCATTTTAGCGTATCATTCTCATAATTGACCTTAAAATTCTAAATATAAAATACTCATTATGATGTTATCCAAGTTGTATTATTTGATGAAGGTTAATGGGATTTTTAGTCTTCTAATTCATTGAACCAGCCTTGTTTCTTATGTTTCTTTTGTTTAGATTGGGAAAGGAAGGTGGAGCTTGTTTTTGATTGCTATAATTACTCAAGAGGAGAAAAAGGTAAAACTTGTTGTTGTGGAGTTTGTTGATATGTTGTAATTCGGTGGAATCAAATTGTTTTGAGCAGGTGGAGAAATCATGAATGACCTATTCAAACATGAGATGATATGAAGGTTGTCATGAGGAGGAGATTCATCCCTAATCACTATTATAAGGATTTGTATCAAATGTTACAAGCGCTTACTCAAGGGTCTAAGAGTGTTGAGGACTACCACGAGCAGATGGAGATTGCAATGGTCCGAGCCAATGTCGAGCAAGATCAAGAAGCAACCATGGCACATTAGCTAATGTGGTGGAGCTACAACATTATGTAAAGCTAGAAGACATGTTGCATATGGCCATTAAAGTAGAAAGACAACTCAAAAGGAAGGGTCGTATAAAGTTTGGCCAAAACTCAGGTTCCTCTTCATTATAGAAACCGAATTGGGATCAAAAGGAAGACAAGGTTATTTCTAAGTACAAAGATGAATCCTACAAGGCCACAAACATGAGATCCACAAAAGGTAATGATTCTTCCCAACAAAAAAGATCTTGGGATATTAAGTGTTTTCAATGTTTGGGAACAGGTAATATTGCCTCTTAATGTCTAAACAAATGTGTGATGATTTTGAGTGAGAATGGAGATGTTGAGACTGAGAGTGAATCAGATGATGAATCCATACCATCTCTGGAGGATGCTAGTGATGTAGAGTACCTTATTGAGGGAGAAGCATTAGTTATTAGGCATGTATTGAATACACAAATGAAGGAAGATAATGACGAGCAACGTGACATTATCTTCCATACAAGATGCCACATCAAAGACAAGGCATGTAGCATGATCATTGATGGTGTTAGTTGCTCAAATGCAACTAGTATAACCTTGGTGGATAAGTTGAGTTTACCTATTACAAAGCACCAACGATTATATAAACTTCAATGGTTGAATGATTGTGGAGAACTTAAGGTAAACAAGCAAGTGTTTGTTTCATTCTCAATTAGAAGGTATAAAGATGAGGATTTGTGTGATGAATCACCTATGTATACTGGACTCATTCTTTCGGGGAGACCATGGCAATATAATAGGCATGCAATACATATTGGATTTAAGAACAAATATTCTTTTACAATGAATGAGAAACCAATCACTTTTGTACCATTAACCCCTAGATAAGAGTATGAAGATCAAATGAGAGTTAAAAGGAGAATGAAACAATAAAAGAGTGGAGCAGAGAGTGGTAAAACAAGAGTGAAAAGAAAGGAGTGGATAAACTTGAGAGGAGAGAAAAATAAGTAACTTTGAGTGGAGAGGGAAAAGGAGAAGATCAAGAGTGTGGTGAGAGAAAAATTGGGAAGCATGCAAGCTTTTATGCAAAAGAGAGTGGTATCAAGAGGTTGTGTTTTTAAATAAGTCAATGATTGTACTGTTGTACAAAAAGGCTTATTTTAATACTAATGAACTTAACATTTCTTTGCCTAGTGTCGTCGTTTATTTATTGCAAGAATTTGAGGACATGTTTCCAGAAGATGTTCCTAACAGATAACTACTTATTATAGGAATAGAACATCAAATTGATCTTATTCCTGGTGCTTCAATTTTAAGCAGCCCAGCTTATAAATGTAATTCCGAGGAGACAAAGTAGCTTCAAAGGCAAGTTTAGGAGTTGATGGTAAAATGGTATTTAAGGAAGAACATGAGTCCCTTTTAGTTGCCAGTATTTCTTGTACCTAAAAAGGATGGATCTTGGAGGATATATGTTGATTGTAGAGTTATCAATGATAAAACAATAAATTATAGACATCTTATCCTTAAGCTTGATGATATGCCGGATAAATTACATAGATCATATGTTTTTAATAACATTGATTTGAAAAGTGATTATTATCAAATTAGAATGCGAGAAGGTGATGCATGGAAAACTACTTTTAATAATAAGTATGGTTTATATGAATGGCTTGTAATATCATTTGGTTTGATTAATGCACCATGTACTTTTATAAGGTTAATGAATCATGTGTTGCATTCATTCATAGGCAAATTTGTCGTAGTCTATTTTGATGATATCTTAATTTATAGTCAGAATATGGATGAGCATTTAGAACATTTAAGATTTATTTTGAATGTTTTGAGAAAAGAGAAGCTTTATGCCAATCTTAAAAAGTGTCTTTTTGCATGGATCAGATTATTTTTCTTGGTTTTGTTACAAGTGGGACAAGTGTTGAGGTTGATGAAGAAAAAGGTAAAGGCTATCCAAGAATGGGCAACAACTAATTCCATCATAGAGGTAAGAAGTTTCCATAGGTTGGCTAGCTTTATAGGCGTTTTCTTAAAGATTTTAGCACCATTGTAGCACCACTCACTGAAATTACAAATAAAACTATTGGTTTTAAACGTGGTAATGATAAAACCGTACATTTAATTTTATTTAAGATATATTATGGTCAGCATCTCGTTTAACATTCCTAACTTTTCAAAAACTTTTGAGATTGAGTGTGATACCTCGAAAATAGGTATTAGAGTTCTTTGAAGCAAGAGAAGTGTCCAATTGCCTACTTCAGAGAAAAACTCAATAGGGCAGCTTTGAATTACTTGACTTTTGACAAGGAACTATATGCTTTAGTGGGGGCGTTGCAAACTTGGCAAACTACCTTTAACTTAAGGAATTTGTAATACATATAGATCATGAATCATTGAAACATCTTAAGGCATATCCTAAATTGAATAAAAGACGTGCCAAGTGGATGGAGCTCATTGAAACATTCTTGTATGTCATCAAGTATAAGAAATTTAAGGAGAAATGATATAATTTCACCCATGCATACCTATTCGAGGAAAAAATAGAGAGCACGTAATAAGGAACAGATGGTAGGAGACCAATTCTAACATTGCCAGATGTTGGGTCTACACGATCCACATGTGGCTGAGTAATTGCCTGCACGTTTTCCATAACTCCAGCTTTACCATTTCATCCTTTATCTTCTAATTTCTCGGAACTTAGTTATGCTTGTTAGCAAATAATACTCCTTTCATCCTTTAGCTCCTAGTTTGTAAGAGCTTTGTTATTTTTGTTAGCAAATAATACTTTGGGATATCTACTATAAATATTCTAGGAATTGTTTAGTTAGGCGCATCTTATATTGTCATTTGAATTTTAAGTTGGGGATTTGTCTTCTTAAATTAGATTGGTTTATTGGTTGGAATTAGTCAAGATTCTTATACTTTTTTGCAGCTAATAAATATTTATCTTTTGCTCTCTACCTTTATTCCATTATGTTCTATATTCCGTTTTTTATCATTTTAGTATCAAAGCCTGCTCGATCTAGAATGGTTTCCACATTTTTTTCCAGTCGTTAACCCGAAACAAAACGCTCCCCCCATACCAACCCTCCTCCTAAGCCACAAAACACCACCCCACGACCCCCATCACCAAACGCAGACCCCATAACAATACAACTTGCTTCAATTGCCTCCTGACTTCACACCTTAGATACACTAGCAAGAGAGGTGGTGGCACTTAAGGCTAATGGAGCGATGTTAGCCGATTCTATTCCAACAACAACCAACAAGGGCAAGGCAAAGGAGCTTCCCCCAACTCTCGAGAGCCACAACAATCGATTTGGTCTAAAGTCGAAGTTGAACATGTTGATAATATGTGGTGGCGAAGGAGTTCGTCTTTGCATCAACTTACGAAAATGGAATTTTCATGATTTAAAGGTGGCAAACCCCGTGGTTGGATACTCAAAATAGAGAAATATTTCCACCACTAGTAAACCCTGGATGAACTTAAGGTCAATATTTCCATTATGTACCTTGAAGGAGATGCGTTGGATTTGTTTTCATGGTTGAACAATGACCGAACCTCATCTAATAGGATGAAATTGTTAAGGCATTACAAGAAAATTACAGTTAGGCCGAGTTTCAAAACCTAAATGAACACTTAAAAAACATCCGCCAAATCGAGACCATTCGGGAGTATCGTTAAGAGTTCGCAAAATGGTCCCCAAAAGTGTCAAACTGGCCAGACCATTGCTTGTTGTGCATTTTCCTAAATGGACTATACGAGGACCTCAATGAAAATGTGAGGATACATAAGCCTCGCATTGTATATAAAACCATAAGTTTGGCTATGGAATTTGAGTCTAAATTAGCACCAAATTGTATGACCAAAGGGCCTAACTGGCCCAGCTCTTCTTGACTCAACAGAAACAATTATTCGTTTTGGCTCCTCTTCCACACAAAACAGGAAGCAAGGAACCCAAGAAAGCTACAATAGGTTTTAGGATAGATAAACCTTGACCCGATGTCTATAAAAGAAAAGAACCAAAGGTATAGGATAGGTTTTAAGAACCAAAAAAGAAATTAGCCTTACTTAAATGAATTTTGAATTTTTCTGAAGTTTTTTGAACAATACAATGCTTACCTTTATATGGGCATTACCTTTCAGCTAATTAAGGTAAGAAATCACCTTAATCGAATAATTTGACTAGAATAAAAAATAACCCATGATTTAAGTTAATCATAACGTGAAACCCTTGATTTAAGCTAATCATAGTGTGAACACAATCTTAACAGTAGGTCTGGATTAAAAAAACAAGAGGAAAACATAACATTTGATACCTAAAATCACTTTTAATTTGTTGAGACAACTTGCAAATATTTTTTATGTATAAAAACATTATTTGATACTTAAAATCATTCATAATTTGTTGGGACAACTTGCACTTTTTTTTTAATGTCTACCACAAATCTTGATCAGTTTGAACAATGTCTCCCATAAATCTTGGTCAGTTTGAACATTTCTTAGAATGCTTGGAATATATTGGAATAACTTAGACACTCGTTAGGCTTCTTGAATTAGGTTAGATCAAATTTATGGGCCTTCAATTCTTTCTAAGCTAATTAGAGCTTGTTTAGTCCATATCCCTTCTAGCTCCTTTATAACTTCCTTTATCTTCTTAGCTTCAACTCTTGTAATTGGACCTCTTTGAATGCTTGCTAGATCCTTTGGAGCTTCGATTATGCTAGCTTGGTTCTCACCATTCCCTCACTCTTTAGAAAGATTTATCCTTGAATCATCACTTGCATCAAAGAGAGACAAAACTAACATCATCCAAAGTAGCACTTACATTACATATTCACTTAAAAGATCCAGCTTGTAAACATTGTCATTAATCTTTGCAAGCATTTGAAATGGACCGTCTCCTCTAAGATGCAACTTTGATTGTCTTCGTTATGGAAATCTTTCCTTATGCAAATGAACCCAAACCCAATCACTAGGTTCAAATATCAATTTCTTTCATCCCTTGTTATATTGAGTTTCATATTGCCTGGTCCTCTTCTCAATATTCAACCTTACTTTCTCAATGCCTTTGATCAAATATGCCTTCCTCTTTCCATCCAAAGTAACATTTTCCTTAAATGTTATTGGTATCAAATCTAATTGCGTGAATGGATTAGACCTATACACAACTTCAAAAGGAGAGTATTTTGTTTATGAATGGACACTCCTATTGTAAGCAAATTCAAAATAGGGTAAACACTCTTCCCAATTCTTCAATTCCCTTTGTATAATGGCACACAATAAGGTAGATAAAGTCCTATTAGTAACTTTAGTTTGACCATCAGTTTGGGAATGACAAGTCATTGAAAACAATAACTTAATTCCCATCTTCGCCCGTAAAGTCTTCCAAAAATAACTTAAGAACTTCACATCTTTGTCACTAACAATACTCTTTGGAATACCAAGCAAACACACAATCTCTTTGAAGAACAAATCAACTATATGTGTTACATCTTTAACTTTATAACATGGAATGAAATGAGTCATCTTTTAGAACCTATCAAAAATAATAAAAACATAACCCTTTCCCCCCTTTGACCTAGGCAAACTTGAATCAAAATCCATAGAAATATTGACCTAAGGTTTACTAGGTATAGGTAAAGGAAAATACAAACCAAGAGGTATAACTTTAGACTTAGCTTGTTTATAAGTAATGCACTTCTTACAAAGTCTCTCTACATTCCTTTTCATGTGTGGCCAAAATAAGTGATCACTCAAAACATCTAACGTTTTTCTAATCCCAAAATGCCCCATTAAACCCCCACCATGTTCCTCCCTCACTAATAATTCCCTTAAATGAGGTTGAGGAATGCATAACTTGCTTTCTCTAAATAAGAAACCATCATGCTCATAAAACTTACCAAATGCTCCATTATCACATGCCCTAAATATGCTAGAAAAGTTATGGTCATTACCATATAATTCTTTAATGTACTTAAAACCACGTAATTTTGCATCAAGTTTAGAGAGTAAGGCATACCTCTTTGACAATGCATCAATGACAATGTTCTCCTTACCTTACTTGTACTTGATGACATACAGGAATGTTTCAATGAACTCCATCCACTGACATGTCTTTAATTCAACTTACCTTGTCCCTTGAAATGTTTCAATGATTTATGATCTGTATGTATTACAAAATCCGTAGGCCAAAGGTAGTGTTTCCAAGTTTGCAATGCCCTTATTAAAGCATATAGCTCTTTGTCATAAGTTAGGTAATTTAAAGCGGCCCTATTGAGCTTTTCACTAAAATAGGCAATTGAATGCTTCTCTTGCACCAAAACAGCTCTAATACCTATTCCTGCTGAATATAACCTGTCCTTAAATCAAATTGAATGCATGCTCTTGATCACTACCCCACTTAAAACCAATAGTTTTCTTTATAGTTTCAATAAGTGGTGCTACAATGAAAACCAATAGTTTTCTTTATAGTTTCAATAAGTGGTGCTACAATGATGCTAAAATATTTCATAAATGCCTATAAAAGCTAGCCAACCTATGGAAACTTCTTACCTCTGTGATGGAATTAGGTGTTGACCATTCTTGGATATCCGTTACCATGTCTTCATCAACCTCAACACCTGCCTCGCTTACAACAAAACAAAGAAAAACAATCATATTCATACAAAAAGAACACTTTTAAGATTGGCATAAAGCTTCTCTTTTCTCAAAATATTCAAAATAGATCTTAAATATTCTAAATGCCCATCCATATTCTAACTATAAATTATCATCAAAATAGACCATAACAAATTTGCCTATGAATGCACACAATAAATGATTTATTAGCCTCATAAAATTACTTGGTGCATTGGTAAGACCAAATGGCATTGCAATCCATTCATATAAACTATACTAAGTCTTAAAGGTAGTTTTCTGTTTATCACCTTTTTGTATCCTACTATGATAATAATCATTTTTCAAATCAATCTTACTAAGAACATGTGATCCATGTAATCATCCAGCATATCATCAAGCTTATGCATAGGGTGTCTATACTTTATTGTTATGTTGTTGATAGCTCTACAATCAACATACATCCTTTAAGATCCATCCTTTTGAGGCATAAGAAGTACTAAGCAATGCACATGAACTCATGTTTTCCCTTACATAACTTTTGCCATCAACTCCTTAACTTGACTTTGAAGCTCGAGATTACTTCTCTCAGCTGGTCAGTTTGGAATTAAAGCATAAGAAACAAGATCAATTTCATGTTCGATTCCCCTAATAGGTGGCAATCCACTAGGAACATCTTCAAGAAACACATCATCAAATTCTTGAAATAAAAAAATGACACTAGGTAAAGAAATGTTTAGTTTGTTAGTTTTAAAATAAGTCTTTTTTTACAACAGTGCAATCATTGGCTTATTTGGAAACATAGCCCTCTTGACATCACTCTCTTTTGTATGAAATCTTGCATGCTTCCTAGTTTTTCTCTCATCACACTCTTAATCTTCTCGTTTTTCCTCTCTCTACTCAAAATTATTTCTTTTTCTCTCTCTCAAAATTAGCCACTCGTTTTTTCACTCTTTTTTTTACTACTCTTAGCTTCACTCTCTCTTGTTATGTCACTCTCCCTTTTAACTCACTTGTCTAACTATTAATGGCATTAAAGTAATTGGTTTCCCATTCATTACAGAAGAATATCAGTTCTTTAATCCATCATGCATTGTATGCCTATCATATTATCATGGTCTTTCCAAAAGAATGTGTCCAGTATGCATAGGCAATAAATTACACAAAACCTTATCTTTATACCTTCCAATTGAAAATGAAACTAACACTTGTTTATCTTAAGTTCCCCACAATCACTAAACCATTGAAGTTTATATGGTTGTGGGTGCTTTATAGTAGGTAAACTCAACTTTTACACCAAGATTGTAATAGTTGCATTGTGCAACTACCACTATCAATGATCATACTATATACCTTGTCTTTGATGTGGCATCTTGTATAGAAGATATTTCCATTCGCTTATCATTATCTTCCTTCACTTGTGTACTCAATGCATGCCTAATAACCAATCCTTCTGCCTTAACATAATGTTCCATATCACCAACATCCTCCAAATATTGCATGTATTTGTCATCTAATTCACTTTTGGTCTCAACATCTCTATTTTCTTTCAAAATCATCACACGTTTATTTGGAAATTGAGAGGTAATATGACCTATTCCTAAACATTGAAAACATTTAATATACCTATTTCTTTTTTATTGGAAAGAATCATTACCTTTGGTGGATCTCATGTATGTGGCCTTGTAGAATACATCTTCGTACTTGGAAACCACCTTGTCTTCCTTTTTACCACAATTTAGTTTCCGTGATGAAGAGGAAACTGAGTTTTGGCAAAACTTTGTAGCACCCTTCCTTTTGAGCTATTTTTTTTACTTCATGGCCATGTGCAACATGTCTTCTAGCTCTACATAATGTTTTAGCTCCACCACATTGGCTATGTCTCTATTATGCCCTTGTAAGAAACATGCCATGGTTATTTCTACGTCTTTCTTAACATTGGCTTGAATTATTGCAGTCTCCAAATCTTGCTGGTAGTCCTTTACAATATTAGATCCTTGAGTAAGGCCTTGCAATCTTTGATACAAATCCCTATATAATAGTGATTAGGGATGAATCTCCTCCTTATAATAGCCTTCATATCATCCCATGTGCCAATAGGTTGTTCATAATTGCTCCACCTGCTTGAAACAATTTGATCCCACTAAATTACAGCATAATCAGTAAACTCCATAACAGTAAGTTTTACCTTTTTCTGCTCGGAGTAATTGTGGCAATAAAAAATGCTCTACGTTCCTTTCCTAATCCAATTATGCATTAGGATTTACCTTTTTCTTCTTAGAGTAATTGTGGTAATAAAAAAAAGCTCCACCTTCGTTTCCCAAACCAAGTATGCATTAGGTTCTCCCTTGAAGGAAGAAATCTTCATTTTGATGCTACCCAAATTGCAATCAACTCTTCCATCTTGCTGCCTCACATCTCTTCTACCATCCATCCTATGCTTATTTCTGTTTAAAGTGGTTTTGGGCTTGATCTTCATCATCTCCATCATTACCATCATAGTCATCATTAGTAGCATACCTTTGAAGCCTTTATGCATTAGGGAGGTTTTACAAATTAGCTATAGTAACCCCTTACTTCTCGATCCTATCTTTTATCTCTTCAAACATAGTGAACATTCACTTAAATTGCTTTTCCATAGCTTATATTGTGAATGAATTCACTTGTAACTTGTCTCCACTCACACAGTTAGAATTCATATTAAAAACCTGCAAAAGAATGTTAGAAATATCCTCTCAACACTCCCTTATGGGTTTCTCTAGATTAATGTCACTCAACTCTCATGTTTACACACTTTATATTTGACTTTTCACTATAATGATGCTTACACAAATTCTTTCCTTTTACCACTCTTAGAATTCCTTGTTTAGTTCTTTATAGAACTAAATAAACCAAATTAAGAGGATTAAACTTGTATTAATTCAAAATGATTTAGAATGTAACAAAGGAAATTGAAATAAATGAAAAAGTTTCAATAACAAATAAAAACGATTGAAAAGGAATAAGAACATAACAAACCAAAGATAGGAACTAAGAAATTGAATCACAAGGATATGGAAAATATGGGGCTTAAAGAAACAAATTGCCAATATGATTTCTAGTAAAATAAAGATTAATAACTAATTTTGACCAAGAAATCCTTATTAAAGAGGTATAGCTCTTGTAATAGCTAAACCAACTAGCTTTAATCTTCTTCTTTTCTTTTCAATATGATAACTTCTTTTATTAATTTTTTAATATATCAAACTTAAAATAATTATAACGCAATAATTGAGTAAAAAAATAGAAAAAAGATTGAATGAGCAAAAGGAGAAAGCTCGCAGAAAACAAAAACAACAAAGTAAAACAAAAACAAATGAAATGAAACAAAAACAAACAGAAAGAAGAACACATAAAATTAAGGATAACCAAACCTAATTTAGGGCCAAGATATGATACCAAATGATGTGAATCTTAAGGCTTTAAAACCCAACAGTCACATAATGGAAGTTAGGAACCCAAGAAAGCCAAAGTAGGTATAAGATAGATAAACCTTGACCCGATGTCTATAGAAGACAAGAACCAAAGGTATAGGATAGGTTTTGTGCTAGAAACCATTTCCAAAGCCCAACATCAGACATAGGATCATGAAGCTTGAGGGTGGAGGAAGTAGGCATGTCAAAATGGGCCCAGCCCGGCCCATGTGCCGGGCAACCGATTTTGGCTCGGTTTGACCTGCCCATGGGCTGGGCCATAGGCCAAGTATGAATGGCCCGCGGCTCGTGAAATAGTGGACGGGCCGAACCGCGGGCCGGTCCGACCGGCCCGGCCCGGCCCGGCCCGTGGCCCGTCCACAAAAAAATTATTTATTAAAAAATTAATAAATAATTTAAGTAAGTTAAAAATTTGTAATTAATGTAGTTCATAGTTTTAACACTAACTTTTAACTTTTCATATAAATTTCTAATTAATTGAATTAAATACCCTAATTAATCATACCATTACAAATTTCTAATTAATTGAATTAAATACCCTAATTAATCATACCATTACATACATCTCAATAACTTTATTATATCATAATTAATTCATTATATGTTGTTATAATT